>OZ010736.1:4942500-5505000 GCA_963932295.1 Tipula lateralis | reverse complement strand
AAAAATTTTAACGGTGAATTATTTTGATGATCATTTCTTTTATGATCAATTGTTTTGTGATCTAAAGAACACAAAACAAATATTTTGTTTACTTTGGTTCAAAGCGACAAACTACTATACAAAAAATTAGGATATGTTTTTTCAATTTAAGTTCAAACCGTAATTTATATGTAATATATCAGTCATTTTAAGTTAATTGACTTTGGACGTTTGTCTTGTTTTGATCTCAAAAAAATTCTTTTAAAAATTGAGATTTTACAATTTGATCTGTAATAAAAAAAACCAATTATTATCTTCTAAAGTATAGGAATCCGTATTGAGGATTAATATTTTTTGATTAGTGCCAACTTACCAATTTGTGTTGACTAATTTTTACCTCCAAATTTCGAGTTATCCTATAGAAACGGAATGTTATTATTTTTTTGCAGAAACGAACCTATTATAAAGACGATATTTGCTTTAAATAAAAGTAATTTAAAATTGACTTAAATTAACTAAATTAATTAATTCAAATAAATACAAGTAATCATGTAAGACTCATCTAAATTATTTAAATCAAATACAAATTTAATTAAATGGGAAAATAGAATTTTAGTTAATTTAAATAATTTAATTAATTTAAATAATTTAAATAATTTAAATAATTTAATAAATTTAATTAATTTAATTAATTTAATTAATTTAATTTATTTAATTTATTTAATTAATTTAATTAATTTAATTAATTTAATTAATTTAATTAATTTAATTAATTTAATTAATTTAATTTATTTAATTTATTTAATTTATTTAATTTATTTATTTAATTTAATTAATTTATAATAAATTGGATTAATTTATAATTAATTTAAATAAATGATGTTTTTCGTATTCTTTGGACCGCAAAATTGATCCCGTCAAAAAAATCAAAAGATATTCTTTTCTTTAAAGAATAGAACAAAATTACCACAGCAAAAAAACACTTAGCCATTTTATAAATCCAGATTTGTTTGTGGTGAGTGTTATTAAAAGTTTGATTCTATAAATTTTTTTAAATAGGAGTATTACTATAAACCGGGAGATGAAACAAATAGAAACGCAACAGGATCTTTATACACAAAATACAAAAACTGTTCCAGTAATTTAAGAAAAAAGGGGATATTTAAAAGCCGCAAACGCCGAAGCAGTTCAAAATCATCAGGTAAAATTAACAATTTTTAATCTATCACAATTATTAATACAAATATTGATTTCATTTTTTAGATGATACAAGTAAAACCAGTTACGAAGTCACTTATGCAGACAATCATTTAGAAGATAAACGGTGGTTAAAGTACTTTCACGAGCCCTGGGACACGGTCGAAATAAAGTGGCAATCCACATGTGCTGGAAGAAGACACGAGCTTAAAAATTGCAATCCTGCTTCGGACAAAATAGTCGATTTCCTAAATGAATGGAGTTTGTATAAATCACCTAATGGGTTTAGACTTGTAAGCTTAAATTGTTTCCTTGAATTTAAGAATTATTTATAATAATTTTTGTTTCTATGCAGGTCGATATCGATTTTGAATATGTATATCCAGAGAAGAGTACGCATTTATTGACGAAGTGGCCAATTTTCACCATCAAGGCAGAAGGGTTATTTTTAAAACATATAAAGGACGCAAAAGCCCAAAAGGAAATTTTGAAAATAAAATCCATCACCGATAAAAGTATGTTTACAAAAATTACAAAGTAAACTAAAATTATATTGTTTCTTTTATTTTTCAGATGTACAGAACAGTGAAATAATAAAATTATTGCATTATGCATTACCACCAACATCACGGGTCAACAATCCACTCAACAAAAAAATAATTTGGAAACCTTCTATTACTGATTCAATTGCTTCTTTTATACTCGAAATTCCAAGCCACGCTGACATAGAAACTAGAATACACCAAATAAAAACGAAATACTCACAATATAAACTAAGCTTGCAGCCTCTGGTTATGATTGTAGGGCAAATTGAGTCAGAAAAAGAATATGTTACTGTGTTTGACGGAACTATTTACAAGTTTTCAAATTTAATGGCTGCTGTGGATTGTTGTTTCAAACTTTTTTTTATTTTTGATATTAAATATCCAATTGAATCTGTAAAGGTTTGGAACTTTTTCCAAAAATATTTTTATGAGATATGTACTAATCACGATTTAAATGATTCAAAATTAATTTTATTTTTAGCTGAATGTAATTTGAAATAAGCCGATGTAGATTTTAATGAATAATTTAAAATTAAGGTAAAATTTACTAGTTTAATGATTATGCGTTCATTAATTTTTTTTTAAATAAAACTCAATTTTTCTTAATGTATGGTATGTAAATTTTCTCTTTCATAATTTTTGATTAATTAATCAAAATCAAAATTTCACGATGTTTTCTTGCTTTGTGTGCGGTTCTTTATTTTGCCAAGTTGATTTACTTTTTGTTCATTTGAAACATTACCATATGTTGCAAAACGAAGGCAACTTCAAATGTGTTCAAAACAATTGCCCAAATACATTTTCAAAAATGAATTCGTATAAAAGACATATCAAAAATTCCCATAAATCAGATGAACAGCCGATTTCTAGTGTTCCCTCGAATAGCAATATTTCAAATCCTTTAATAGTTGATAATGTCGAAGGAATAAAAAATAGTGAAATGCCTAAATTAACTAAGACAGAAGACGAAACGTCCGACGCAAATGAAGCCTTCGAAATTTCAAAGAGAATAATTTTTTCGAAGGCCTTAGAGTTTTATTGTAAACAATCAGGTAATAGTTACCTAACAAATACGGCCATCGAAAGTATAATTTTTGATTTTACTGATATTATTATGAAGACAGTTGTGGGTCAAATTAAAGAAACAATTTCACATTTCAAAAAAAAAGAGTTGGTTGATGATTTTCTTGATTTTTGTGCAGATCCTTTTAATAATATTAAGTCAGAGTATAAATTAATTAAAATTCTAACTGAAGAAGGGTTGTATTCTCCTGTTTCTAAATTTGTAGTGAACGCTAAAATGAAAGAAGCAATCAAAAATGGTAAACCTGGGTTCCACACACAATTGGACATCGGAGTGTTAATGCCGATGGAATTTCAAATAAGGAAATGTTTTGAATTACCCGGTTTGTTTCAATCTACTATAGAAAATACTCAATATTTATTAAATAATAAAAATAGTGGTATTTCAAATTTTGTTCAGGGGGATTTATGGGGTAAGAAAATGACAGAATTTAAAAATAAAACAGTCATACCATACTTCTTATATTACGATGATTTTGAAACGGGTGATCCGTTAGGAAGTTCAGCAGGAAATCAATCTATTGCAGGATTTTATTATAGTTTTCCAACTGTTCCATTTCACAACTCATCTCTCGAAAATATTTTTGTAAGCATGATAGTAAAAACAAAAGTTTTAAAAGAACATGGTAACAGTAAATGTTTATACGCTTTGGTTGCCTTATTAAAGAAATTAGAAACAGACGGCATTACAATTGTTGTAGAGGATATCGAATATAAAGTTTATTTTGTTTTGGGTTTAGTAGTTGGAGATAACTTAGGCTTAAATTCTATTTTAGGTTACGCAAAATCTTTTTCGCATAAATACTTTTGCAGATTATGTAAAGTAAATAAGGATAACTTGAATCAAACAAATTCCGAAGATAAAGTAGAATTACGAAATCGGTTAAATTATAATAGAGATCTGGAACTAGATCAGTACAGCGAAACTGGAATCAAAGAAAAATCAATTTTAAATGATATACCAAGTTTTCATGTGACTGAAAATATGGCTGTTGATATTATGCATGATGTGTTTGAAGGCATAATGATCTATGGTCTTTTGCCAGCCTTAAAATATTTTATTTATGAAAAATCATTTTTCACTATTAAAATTTTGAACTCTAAGATTCAGTATTTTAATTACAGAGAAAATGAAAGTTCTAATAAAGTACCTATTTTTAGAGACACCAATTTGAAAAAAGGGCAATTGAAACTATCGGCTAGCCAAGCAGTAAATTTATTAAATTATGTAACGTGTTGGTTAGGGAACTTAGTACCTCGAGGGGATAAATGTTGGAAATACATCTGTGTTTTACATGATTTGGTAGAACTGTTGCTTTCACATATATTTAGGACAGACGATTTAGAGAATTTAGCTAAAATAATTTCATTACATAATAAATTATATATTGAAACTTTTGAAGAGAATTTAAAGCCGAAGCATCATATGTTAATACATTACCCGAATGTTATAAAAATGTCAGGCCCAGTTAGATTATTTTGGTGTATGCGGTACGAATCAAAGCACAGAGAAATTAAAAATTACACAAACATAAATTGTTCTAGAGTTAATTTACCTTTCTCAATTGGCAAAAAATGTAATATTAAATTTACACACTCTATTTTAATGAAAAGTTATATTAAAAATAGCGTTAAAGTTATTAAGGTTGGAGAACCTAAAAATATTAATGAACTAACTCAGTATATTTGTAACTCCGATTTATTTGAAAAATATAAGAATATGTTATCTGTATATCATATAGCATACAAAAATACAGAATTTAAAATTGATAATTACTTTTTTCAAGAAAGCACAACTGAAAAAAAATTATTTAAAATAAAGATGATTTTAACAGAACACATTCAAATAATTATAGTTGCACAATGTATAGAAATAATCAAATTTGACACTCACAGCAAAATCTATTTAACTGGGAAAGAATTATTAAAATTTGAATATTTTGATTTAAATAAAGTTCGCTTAAAATTAACAATATTGCGGAAAACGCAACAGGGCAAACCTTATGTAAAATATTCTTTATTATAAAACGTTTATTTTGTGAGTGTTAATTGTGGTTTCAAATTAAATTTATATGTCGTTAAAAAAAAAATGTCGAACAAATTCGTCTTATTTTATTGTTGTGTGTAATTTTATACATGAGTTCAATATTTATGGAATAATAGAACTATAATTTATTTTTATTTGTGATAATTTTTATTACTTTTAAGTAGTTTAAGTAATTTATATATATATATATATATATATATATATATATATATATATATATATATATATATATATATATATATATAAATACATATATATATATATATATATATATATATATATATATATATATATATATATATATATATATATATATATATATATATATATATACATATATATATATATATATATATATATATATATATATATATATATATATATATATATATATATATATTTATATATATATATATATATATATATATATATATATATATATATATATATATATATATATATATATATATATTTATATATATATATATATATATATATATATATATATATATATATATTGAATTTATGAAAAATATTATTATAATAAAATATAATTTATTTTTAATAAAATTTATGTATCGGTTTTTATAAAAAACAAACTTATTTTGATCATTGATTTTAATATAAAAATAAATATATTTAAATAAAATTAAAAATGTTTTTATTTACTAAAAGTTTAAGAATTATGATACTGAATATGAAACGTGATTATACTGAAATGAAGCGTACTATTTCACATTTTGATAATTACAGCTGCAAATTTTGGTGAGTAATCGTCTCAAATCAATCCTTTATTAGTTGATATGTCATGAAAATTAATCTTAAATCATGAATTTTAATCTCAAATTAGTGTGATTCTACTTTCAAATCAAGCTTTACAATATTAAATTTTGAGAATATTAATATTTTAACATGAACTTTATTCTTTTATTGTATGACTAATATTCTAAAACGAATCCTAAAGATGCTTTGATTTAATCAAAATTAGTCTCAAAACGTGAATTTTAATCTCAAATTGTTGCAGTTTTATTCGCACTTCAAGTGTAACTCTGTTAAATTTGAGAATATTATTCTTAAAACCTGATCTTTATTCCCACATATTATTATTAATATTCTCAAATCAATCCTTAATGTGCTTAAATTTTATTATAATTCATCTCAAAAGGTGAATTTTAATCTCAATTTGTGCTATTTCATTTTCAATTCAAGCTTTATAATACTTAATTTTAAGAGTTTTAGTTTAAAAACGTGAATATAAGTCTCATTTTTTATGAGTTATCTTCACAAATAAAGCAGAATCCGACCAAATTTTATGAAAATTAATCTCAAAACGAGTATAATAATCAAAAACTTTATCAATTATATTCTCAAATGGTACCTAATTTACTCAAATTTGCAACATTATATGCACAATTTACATAAACTATCGAATAAATTATTCTTGCTTTTAGAACATCACATTCTTAAATAAAGACTAAATAAAAAAAACCTTAACAAATCATGAGATGAAAATTTGGTATTCTATAATAATATTCATGAATGAAGAATTGCGTTTTGCTAAAATAGAGTTTTAACATCTTGTTTTTACTATTTTCAAAATCCTCAAATTGTGGATGAAAATTTTAACTTTATGCTATATTTAAGAATAGATCCGCTAAGCGCACATTCGATCAGGATTTAGGCATGATTTTATGAGTAAACAGCATAATATTAGAATAGATTTCTCTCAGTGATATGCACGTATGTACCTATTGTCCGTAACACTCACCTTGTTAATATCAAACCCCAAGTGTTACTCTACAAAAAAATCAATTAACTCAAATAAAAAAAAATACAACGCACAAATAATTACATAATTCCAAATCAATGATGTTTCATTTCAAACTAAAACGTATATCAGTTCGCTTAAAACGGTACCATAAATTTTACAAATATTAACGTGACAATGCCCGGTTGGTAAAATCCAAGCCTATCTAGCCATATATGCCACTATAGCGCTTTTTCTCTAGTATCCAAAGTATATGCTATTTACGCCGCCATTTCAACCAATACACTACATTTATCACATAAATATGCAAACATACATATCTCATCTTCATGATACGAGGGCATATCTTATCTTTATTATATTATAATTTTACAGTATACGTGAATCATATATTTGATATTTAGAATGAACAAATTAATTTTCGGGCTGATGCTACATTTTTTAAAACATTTACACTTTTTCGGGCTAGAGCTACATTTTAGCAAAGAAATACACCATAATTCGGGATGAAAATTCGGGCTAACTTCAAAGACTTGATATTACGATTAATAAATGTTTATATATAAATTTTGTATAAAATATTTCTAACTCATTTACTGCCCTGAATGAAACTAATCGCAGTGGCATAAAACATTTATTTGATTTCATGTATGTATTTGAACTTAGTTTTATAGATTGGATTAAATTTTAATTATCGTAATATCAATGGTAAAGGAAGAAAGAGAAAATAAAACTCAAATATAGCCTTTTCATCCACTTATTTTAGTCTAGTATACATGATTTATTTTAGTCTAGTATACATGATTTCTCCATATAGTTTGATATCTGTAGTAATTATTTGTTGTCATACGTTATTTTTCGCCATATCATTAAGTGGACGGCACCATGACGCTTTGGTGCAACAACTGCACGTTTGGATTTCTATGATGGTTTCGAATAAAATAAATCGTCTTGTCCAGGTCCCACCAAAAGAGAAAATGACGATGTGTTATAGTGCTCCCTCACAAATAAAATTTTTACTTTGTACAATTAATCTTGTACCAGCCCCATAAACAATAATCAAGTGCAGCGTGGTCTGAAGATCTGGGAGGTTAACTGATAGGACTACTGCGATCAATCCAAAGTCCTGGAAACCTTTCGCCCTAATGTTGAGCACTATGCGCAGAAGCTCCATATTACTCTCCTGTAAGGTGATTTGCCAAAATGAAAGGACCAATTAAATAAAAATCAACCATACCACACCACACGTTACCGAAAATGTATGCTGAAAATAACTTTCGACTGTTGCATGGCGATTTCCTTCTTACCATACGTGAGAGTTGTGAGTATTATTAATGCAGCCACGGGTGAATGTTGCTTTATCTGTAAAAAGTATGCGCGATATAACACGAGGTTTGTTAAATATCCACCGACAAAATTCCATACGGTTATGATAATCTCTCAAGTATAGGTGGCCGTACTCTCTGTACATGGTATGGATGTAAACTAATTCATCGTGAGCTGGTCGTTGGAACTTCTGATACTAAATCCAGAATATATTCTACCGTTTCTTAATCTTATCGAACAGCTCGTATAGAAGTTATGTTGGTACGGGGAAGTCTTTTGTTCTCGCACAGTATGTTGAAAACTCCTTTTCTAGGATGTCGCTGATGTGGAAAACATCGATGAAATTTCTTTAATTATTTTCACGTGTACAATACATTCCTAGAGTATTACAGATTCCTCCCGACCCTATGTATAAATATATATGCATATTCATATATCAGCACAGTGCTTTGAACTGTCTAACAACGTCAATTAGATTAAACATAATGTATTCATTCATTTTGTGAAATGAATTTAATATGTACCCAAAAATATATTATATTAATCCCGTTTGGATCATTCACCCTTTCCAAGATCACTTTAATTAAAAAGCTCTAATTCTTTTTTTTCTTTCTCATTAAAAACAAAAATAAAAATAATTTCCTAAAATGCCTTACAGAATTTTTTTTATTCTTGTGATAAGATGCCAAACACAAAAGTTTCGATTTGCCATAAAAGCATATATTTATGTACATACTCGTTATATACACAATGACGTTGTTTCTTTTAACTCATCGCATGAAAATCTCATTGCAATTATTTTGTTTTGTTGTTGTTCCGCCAACATAATCATAATAATCATAATACTAAAAATCCTTAAGATTAAGATTCAGTGGAACAACAAAAACAACGATAAAACGACAATTTAATGATTTTTGTTATTAAGACAAAGCAGCGTAAGTGAAAAAAGATACTTTACTTAATAAAACAATAACAACAACAAATTTTCAATTATCATTTTTGTACGAGTATGTCGAACGTTAATTATTCATGAAAAAATTTATATTTTCATTTCTTGTTCAACTTTTATCCCAATCCTCTTGCCTAACCCAAAAATGAGCTTTGTTTGAATAACGAACGATGAGGCACGGGGGAGGGAATCATGATTACAAAAGTACGACGCTTTATTTTTCCACAAGCTTAAATTTGAGAATGTTTGGTTTTAGGGTACGAAAAAAGCATATTTTGGCTTCAAATATTCCGAAGAAACAGCACACAAAAAAAAATATATAAAATCAATTTCTAAATAAAATTTTTGCTTCGTTTTTATTAAATAAAATAAATAAATAAGAAAACAAAAAATATAATTTCAACATAATCCTAAGTTTTTTTTTACTCGAGCTTTTTTCCTTATATTTATATAATATACACGCAAGTATTTATTTTCTTTTGCTTGAATTTCATTTTTTGTTGACATAATAGCAGACACTTTAAAAACAATATTTTTTATGCTTATTTCGAATGGCAGTGGCACAGCGCAATGTGTTTACGGAAGCAAAATTATATATGAATGGGTAAATGCCGGAAAAGATTGATTTACAAACACGTTAAAACGATTTAATACGTATCAAGACTGTTGCAAGCTGATAGATTGTTAATCTTGACACCTCATTAAGATCATAAAACACCGAAAGCTCGAGTTTAGTGTTATATCATAATAATACACATGAAAGCTAGGTTATATTAAAAATAGCAGTGATGATAAACCTTTGATATAAACATCAGGAAGTCGGGTTTCACTACCATTAAATGATTTAACGCTATAGGAAATTGTGAATTTCATAACTAATTGACTCCTGTACAATCGAACTTTTTAAGCAAAAGTGAAGAGACCGAAGCTTAATATGGCCAGCACAACTGTACAAAATTTAGAACGTTGGAATAATCCAATTGCTACATTGAAGATTTGAAGATGTATAAGTTGGACAACTTAAAGCTCAAATTGTTGACTTGAAAATCTGGATGTTTCAACAACACTCTTGAAAGATCTCAATGACGTTGTCTAAACTATAAACAATAATAATTTTAACTTTCTACAGACTACGTTCCTCTTGATTAAATCGATTCGGCATCTACGAAAAGTAAATATACAGTGCGTTGGATAAGATTTGATGATGTATAAGAATTGCTAGTTTCTATTCTCCCTCTATAAGTTTTCAATAACATTGTTATGTGATTAAGCCCTCCTTCTTTTCATTTTTTTGAAAATTCAGCAAGTATTTTATCCCTCATGAAGTTGTCACTTTTCAAACTCATCAATGTAGCTTTTATTACAATACTTTTTCGCATGGTAGCGGCACAGTGCAATGTGTTTACGGAAGCAAAATTATATATGAATGGGTAAATGCCGGAAAAGATTGATTTACAAACAGGTTAAATCAACGTATCAAGACTATTACAAGCTGATACAGCTGCAGATTGTTAATCTTGGATCCTCATTAACACTGAAAGCTCCAGTTTTGTGGGGCACATGAAAGTTGGTATATATTCCAGTAGCAGTGATGGTGAACCTTCGAGACAAACAAATCTTAGTATGAATGAGCGAGCCAGATACGACATCCCATGAGAAAAAAAGTGGGATCTACGACATTTTTTAGAGAATTTTTTCATTGCATTTTCAATCAACAAGTGTTTCGTGCAAAGTCAGGTTTCACTACCATTAAATGATTTAACGCTCGGAAATTGTGAATTTCATAACAAATTGACTCCTTTACAATCGAACATTTAAGGCAAAAATATAGAGGCCGAAGCTCAATATAGTCAGCACAACTGTAGAACATTAAACTACTTAAAAAGCTCGGTCACAATTTTAATCGATTGAAAATATTGGAATAGTCAAATTGATTCAAGATGAAGATGTAATTTTAACCTCAAAGTGTTGACTTGATAATCAACGCTGTTGAAAGCTCTCAACACATATTGTTTTAATGCCTTTAGACTTTAACTCTATTTGGGACTTTGTCTAGACTGTAAACAATAATAATTGGAACTTTCTACAGATTATGTTCCTGTTGATTAAATCGGATGGGCATTCACAGAAAGTAAGATTCAGTGGTTGGTAAGGTTTGATGATGTATAAGAATTGCTTTCAATAGCATTGTTATGAGTGATTAAGCTCTATCTCAAACTCATCAATGTATCTTAAAAGCTCGGCAAAAATTTTAATCGATTTAGAAGATGTAAGTTAAACAACTTAAAGCTCAAATTGTTGACTTGATAATATGGATGTTTCAACAACACTGTTGAAAGCTCTCAACACATATCTATTAGGGACATTGTCTAGACTGTAAACAATAATAACTTAAACTTTCTACTACAGATTGCGCTTCTGTTGATTAAATTGAATCGGCATCTATGAAATGTACATATATGGAGGTGGGTAGGATTTGATGATGTATAAGGATCGCTACAATTTGTATTCTCCATTTATATGTTTTTAATGACATCGTTATGTGTGGCTAAGCCCTCAAATGAGCTCAAAGTACTGTATGTTTTATGTGAAGTTGTCACTTTTCAAGCTCTTGTAGCTTTTATTAGGTTAGGTTGTTGTGGCTGCTTTCGCACACTTAGACCGGTGATGGTCCGTTGTGATACCACTCTTTGTACGGCTATAGGTCCGTGTTTTCGTAGAACTATCTGCGCATTGCATATAGCTCCATGTCAGCCTATAGTACTGACATGGAAGATGGGACGGCCCATGGATTCTAAACACGACAGGGGATCCAGATATATGTTCATTTTACAGATATATGTACAGATATATATGTTCACCGATCGCATCACCCAAAAGATCGAAGGTGAAAGCCCCATTTGCATCTTGCCCCGAATCGGGATTCGAACCCGGTACCTCCCGCTCCAACTGCCGCAGCTTTAGCCACTGCGCCACCTGGGCGGTTTAGCTTTTATTAACAAGCATATAAAAAATATACTCTTTCCATATTTTACAGAAATGATATTACCTGCACAAATTACTGGTAGCAAAGTTTTGTGCTCGTAAACAAATAAACATACTCCTAGAACTAGTCTATGTTTGTATATATGTTTGTATATGTAAATTCATAAGACATTACGATAAGACAACAAAATACTGTTTTGGTTTGCCTTTCTGAGACAAAGGTAATAAATTTACCTATACAAAAACTATTTGGTCTCTGCTTAGATCTTTATCGTGTACAATCGAGGATAGAAACAAGTTGTATCCCCAAAAGAAGAATAAATTTCCCTTTGACCTACTCTCATAGGTATATGGTTAAAATATGTTAAATGTGTAAAAGGTCAACCCCAGGTATAATAAAAAGCCAAACAAATATGTCTATTGCGGGTTTCCTAAGACAAAAGCAAAACAATATACATACAAAGTGATAATTTGGCTGTTTTATGTATAAGGTTGTGTACAGTCAAGCTACTCCAAAACCATTCCAAAGTAATCAAAGTAGCGCCGACCTGTCATTAAAACTATCCTTAAACGCAAAAAATCACATTAAATTCCGTCAAAATGTATCACCGAGAAGATGTCTGCCCCGCGTTCAAAATATATCCGCATCGTGAACTAACACTTCTCGTACTCGATTGTTGGCAACGTGAAAACGACAAACGTCCCTATCAAAATTTCAGTTTGGATGGCAAATTTTTTCAATCCCGAATGCACCGCAAGATGAGCGGAATCGATGTGTTCAAGCTCACCGAATTCATACAAAACCGTAGTGCGATTAAACGATTTGAATTAAAAAATTTGAGTCATCGGATTGGCGAGGCGGCGCTCAAATCTCTCGCCGTCAATTTAAGCCAAATGGAAGAGATTTCGTTAGTAGGTATTTTTATACCGGCCGAAATGATTAACGTGCTGGCGAATATTGCCAAAAGTTGTAAAATCAAAAGGTTGAACCTATCGGCGAACGTATTCAAAGGGAAGCATACCGAATATTTACGTAAATTTTTATTGATGTCGAAAAGTATTGAATATTTGGATTGCAGCTATTGTGACGTGGATCATATAGAAATGGCAACAATTGCCGATGGTGTGATTAATTCGAAATCACTACGATCTCTCGATATGTCGCGCATTGTCACCATCCACGACTATGATTGTATCGACGATGCAAAAATTGCATCGATTATTGCGATTGTCATAGGGCAATCTGTCAAATTGTGCGAGGTGAAATTTAAGTTGTGCAAAATAACCGATTTGGATATGATACCGATTAGTGAATATTTAGCAGTGCCTACCAGCAATCTGCAATTTGTCGATTTTAGTTCGAATCGCATCGGCGCGGATGGTATTAAACTACTATTAAAAGCCGCCATAACATGTCACAATTTGATCGGAATCGATGTTGCTAATAATCATTTAGGCGAACTCGGTGGCGAAACTATAGCTCATCTCTTGCCACTAACACGACTTAAATATTTTAGCATTCGAAATAATGGGATTCCGGCGAATATAATGCAAATGATTTTATTTACAATACGCAAAACTCATCCGATCCGAGTTTTGCACATATTCGGTAATAAATTTAACTACGATGTGGGTGAAGTGCTTCGACGGAAAATCGCAGCGGGTGTTCTACTGCAAGATTATATTGATGTAACGGTGTCGTACGATAAGGATTTTGATAAATATCGTGTCGTACCAGTTGCGTGTCCACCTTTCAACTACACATACCATTTAAAAATCGATGGCAAGTGGACCAGTAATGCTAAGTCTCTGTTTGTTCACGAAACGTTTGACGATGAAGTTGTTAATCATATGGATGAGATGTGTGATGATAGTGATTCAAAATAAATTTATTTTAAGTGTATGTTCATTTAAATTATTCTCGTTTCAATTGGATTGGAGCCGAATGGACTTGGTTCGAATCCTAATAGGGATAGGGCGCAAAAGTGATTTCGAGTGTAGAATGCATGGGCTAACTCATCTTCCATATGAATACTATATGCTGGCATTTAGCTATGCAATGTGCAGATGGTTTCTACGTAAATCGGACCTTTTATAGCCGTACGTCTCCGATTTGGCATCATAATGGCGTAAAGTAGGATGAGGTGAGAGAAGCTTGAGCTCCAAAATAGATTGCACTGGTAGAAACAGACCGACAGGGATAGATTAAACTCAGTTAATTATTATTTAGCGCTTGATATCTCTAATAATCTACTAAACCGGGTTATGTTGTTGTGATCCATATTCCGTTAAAATGTTGATTCAATTCATCACCATCAACTTTGATCTTGATAGAATATGCCAAATTAACTACTCCAGACCGATCGCTGTGAATTGGGACACAGTGTCGTAAGGCGCAGTATTGCAGCTGCAACGTATATCACAGATGTTTAAATGGAGGGCTATTATGAAAAATTCGATATCGTATCCGAGAGACGATTTTGCTATTATAAAAATTCGATATCGATAAATCCGCTGTTATGAAAAAGACTAAACTATCGGATTTTTTCCGATATCGAAAAATGTGATCTGCCACAAATTTTCCTTTTATGAAAAGGTTTAGTCGAATTTGTCAAATGCGTGAGTTAGCAATAATGTGTTTTGTAATTCAAATGAAGCTACTAAATTTTATTTTGTTGTTGTGTTTTGATTGACTTGCCAGAAGAAATCTATTAATTAAATCTTTCTCCTTAAACTTTGAAGTATTCAAAACACTGAAATTGGATAGCACAAATAAAATTCGTCTACTTACTAGCAGTCGGATTTCGACATCCGATTTTCGGAATATCCGATTTGGTTTTATGAAAGGTTTCATAGTTTTCATAAAAGCAAAATTCGCTTTCGGATCCCATATCGAAGTTTTCATAATAACTCCCCTGGGGTTTTTCGATATCGGGAAAAAATCCGATAACAGCTCCCCGGGAATCTAGACGCTAAAGTACATATAAAAATGTCAAAAACATTAAATTGTTTTTGTAAAATTTGAAAAATTATTTCAATGGTTGATTGAGCCGAACCAATCACACCTCTTTCGAAATTCCATTGAAATGGAACCATAGCCAGCATATATTGGGTCTTGTCTGCGTTGGATTCCACCCATCCCAACGTTGTCGATACAGCTAGTATTATGCTAGCCTAAATGTCCTATAAACTGCCACAATGTTGACTACACCTGAAATCGTATTCTCATTAATCTTGTAATTACACCACCACGCACCTATGCACAAACACAAAAATAATAGATTAAGATTTATTATAAACCTAATTGTTCCAGATTAAAGACGAATACATACAAAAACAGGAAACGGTACTAAGAAAATCCATTAAAATTTTTCCCATTGACCTTAACCCTCACAACACACAAAATAAAAAAAACTCTCATAAAATTAATTAATATTCACTCAACAGTTGGTGTTCAACTTGAGCACACGACAATAATAAAAACACAGCGAGTTACGTGAAAATGAGACGAAAAAAAATGAAAAGTTAATCAACTTCAAAATCAAAAAAAAAAGCTAAATAATAATAATTTATTGGATAAAGGAAAATCGAGATTTTCTATTATTTACCAGCATCTTTAAGCATCCGAACAAAAGACAAACGAGAAAAATGGTTAAGGTTGGAAGATTTGTATTTTGTTCTCGTATATTGTACAAAGGTTCTATATTTAAGATCCCCACACAAACAAAAAAATTTTGGACCATTTCTTTTTGCTCTCGAATTTCCCTAAGGACGACAAGGATTACATTTAAAATATTTTTATTCTTTTGATAATTGTTGTTGTTTCTTTTTTGTTTAAGATTATAACGATATGAAATATGAGCTATTTCGTACAACAAAAACACTGCAGTCCAACGCTATAAAGGTACAGGTATGTAAAAAGATGGATTGATATTTAAATTATATATGGACTAAGTATTATATAATTTTAATTAAGATTAATCATACCGCACAACCGTACGGTACAGTTTAATCTTCTAATATTACCGTCTATAAATTATTGATTCTTTAGAAATTATAAGACAGTTTAAATATATTCTCCGTCCACCACCCCGGAGTAATTATTATAAATGTTGGCTTATAAAGGGTGTCCCAAAAATGACGCACAGTTTGAGAATACACGTTAGTCGAGAGTGAACGAGGTGGTCTACGCAAGTAAGCACAACGAAACGAAAAGTGAATGGACGGTGAAACAGCGAGATCCAGTACTGGTACAAAATGTAACAAGTACCCTCAACTGACATATAGGACCATACCAAATATGTATGGGATAGATTTAATTGAGTGAGAGGTCAGCACAAGGCAACAATGCCATGCTAGATGACGGAGAAAATGGAAATCAATTTTTACAAATGAATTTATAATATCTGTGGCCCTATTCTGGTAATTCCCGGGGAATACGGTACTGGGGAATAATTTTATATGTAATTAGAGTTTAAATATTTTTTTTTCTGGCATACTGAGGTAAACAGCTAGTGTTAAATTGGGAATAATTTTTCCTTCCAATTTTGGTATGGAAAAATTATTCCCAATTTATAAATATTTACATCGAAGTTTTTTCGTCAGTAGGCCGGAAAAAATATATTTGAACAGAAATTTCATATAAAATCTTTCCCCAATTCCCTATTCCCCAATTCCTCGTGGAGGTGGGGCTGTCGGAGGTGTGGATTTATAATGAAGAATATCTGGACTATGAGGTAAATGGTTATAACCTTTTTCTTAATGGTAACAGTAATATACGGTCGGGTGGAGTTGCTATATACGCCAACAATAAATTGAATTGCATTCAACTCGCTTTCAATTTCCGTACATTTGATGCTGTAGTTATTCAATTTTATTTGTATTCGAAAAAAATGACATTTGTTTGTATCTATCGTTTTGGGTTTACAAATATATCAGATTTCTTCGATGAATTTTCTGTACTCCTTAATGATTTGACGCATGCCAATTTGTTTATTGTAGGCGACTTTAATTTTGATCTGTTGCTGAAAAATGCTTTGGTTGACCAATTCTTGATGCTGTTATCGAATTACGGCCTCGTTAATTTGGTATCTGAACCAACTCGTATTACTGATACGGGTGCGACTTGTACTGACAATGTCCTATTTAGAATCGACCATCGATCATTTCGTGAAGTTTAAGGCACAGTTCAAAATTTAAAAATCACTGATCATTGTTTGAGGAACAAACTAGAGAAACAACTGTGAATTCCAAATTATTGCATAATCGTACCGATTATGGCAAATTGAGAAATTTATTGCTTGCCGAAGAATGGACGTTGGTTTATGCTTGTTCCGATGCATCTTATGCTTTTGATAAATTTATGAAAATTTTTGGGGACCATCTCAATAATTCAACTATTCCACAAAATTCGAATTGTTCTGTTAAACTTAAACCTTGGATGAATGATTATTTGCTTAGCTTGTTACGTAAAAGAAACAAGTTTTGCCGACTTTCGAAAAAACATCCGTCTAATCTGAAACTGAATAGTTATAGTTTGAAACTTTGCGAGTTAGTTAATCAAAAAATCACAACTACCAAGAAACAATATTACACCATACGCTTTCAAGAAAATGCCAAAGATGCTCGTAAAAACTGGAGATTAGTCAATGAAATCATTTGTGGGCAAACAGATAAAGCGTGTATTAATGTTATCATAGACGAAACAGAAACAAATATTACTGACGCGTATGATATTTCAAACAAATTCAACGAATTTTTTACTAGCGTTGGTGATAATGGTGGTCCTACTACGTTTTCGCCTTCTGCTGATTTTGAAAGTATCGTATTCGAAAATAACAATCCAATTAATAGTTTTTTCTTCTCACCAGTTACCCCTGGAGAGTTGTATGGTATAGTTAATACGCTAAAAAACTCTTCGTCACCCGGTTTAGATGGTGTAACTAATATCGTCATCAAGAAAATAGCTTGCTTTCTGGTAGATGTTCTGACGCATATTTTCAATTTAAGTGTGAAATCAGGTGTCTTCCCCGCTTCATTAAAACATGCAGTAGTTATACCAATCTACAAGAAAAATGATAAAGCGTGCTTGAATAATTATCGCCCAATTTCACTTTTGTCAGTTTTCTCTAAAATACTAGATAAAACTATGAAAAGAAGAGTTATGGACTTCTTGAATGCAAACTTAATTCTCTCTGATTTACAATTTGGCTTTAGAGAAAAAAAAAGTACTGAAATGGCTCTCTTGGCATTCTTGGAGGTTGTCACAAATTCTATCGACCTGGGGCTTAAGGTCTCGGCCCTGTTCGTGGACATGACTAAGGCGTTTGATAGGGTTGACCATAGTCTGCTGTTAAGGAAACTATATCGTCACATGGCATTCGGGGCGTTATTTGTAAATGGTTTCAATCGTATTTACATGGCCGCAGCCAGTGTGTTAGAGTAAACAGCCATCTGAGCAAAAATTTACCGATCAAGGTTGGGGTTCCCCAGGGCTCTGTCCTGGGACCTTTATTATTCCTAGTGTACATAAATGGAATCTTTAGACAACGTTTCTTCCGTTCTATTATTGCATTCGCTGACGACCTCTCGTTAAGTTATGCTAATTCAAACTTTCAGCAAAATGTTATTTCAATCAATCACGACTTAGATCTATTATCCCACTGGTTGTCAGCTCATAACATGCGTCTTAGTGAAAAAACTAAACTGCTGCACTTTAGGAAGCACCAGTTTAAAATAGCCGGAGTGAACTATCACGTGTCCGAATGCAATATAAACCTACGATGTTTTTCTAATGGTTGTTTTCCGATCGAAAATGTTCATGATTTTAGATACTTGGGTGCTAATATTGACGAAAACCTGAGCTGGAAGGAGCATATTGACAGCTTAAAATCCAAATTGCTTTTGGTGGCTCGCAAAATGTATGTTTTACGTATGTATACTCCTAACTATCTCCTGCGAACAGTGTATTTTGCATTAGTTGACTCTCTTCTCCAATATGGTCTTGCTTGTTGGGGTTGTGCGTGCAACACTACCTTATATGCATTATATGTACGACAAAAACATATTATCAGAATTATATGTTTCAAAGATAGGCCTTCGCCTTCTTGGCCTATTTTCCAAGCTTTAAATATTTTACCTCTGCAACATATGTTTGTTTTCAAGGTTTTGAGACTTTTTTATAATATGAGTGGAAATGACTTTATAAATCATTTAGATTATAACCTGCGGTCTAACGGGTTATTTATAAAGTTGGTTCCAAAATTTAAACTGGATCTTCGCAAATATTTTTTTAGTGTAATCTCTCCGTCCTTGTTTAATAACCTTCCTCTTGATATCCGCTCCAGCATTAGTTTCTAATGCTAAAAAAATTACCAGAATAGGGCCACTGATAGTGTTATAGAGATACTCCGAATGTCGGGTTTAAATGAGATGAATTTCTGAGGATTTTGGACACTTCAAAGTCTACGAATCCGGGAACTAATCAAGTGAGTTATTAAATAATTGTTAATTTAGATTTTGGAGCCAAGATAACTTTGCTTCATTTTCTTAATAAGGTATGGATGAGTCTATTCCCAAAAAAAGATCAATTTATAAATTAGGCAACAAATTACAGGGTATGTTGAACGTGTTTATGGAGATGGTGAATAATATGGTAAAAGCAAGAATTGAAATACTCAGAAATAAAAGTAATTTGCACTATGCCAATGAATGTGTGAAAAAGTTAGTGTGGCGGAAGTACGAAAGGAAAATAAGAAACTTGTGACTGTATTTTTGAATATTGAAAGGGCGTATGACTTTGTAGTCCCAGGGTAATTTATGAAGTTTTTGTAAATTTATGAATGGGTGCATCATTTTATGAGAGGACGGGAATTCGTTCTGGGAGGGATTACAGATTAGAGGAATGGTAGATATTGGACTTCCACAGGAAAGTAAAATTTCACCAACTCTAATCTATGTAGCGAGAGAATTCGCTCCAGATGTTGGGCTTTCGGAAGGCCAAGGTAGGAGGAAGAAACCAAAAAGAAAAACACAAGAGACGATCTCTTAATGTTCATGGTCATCACATATAATCAGGAACTAAATCATAAATATTTATATAATTGAACTTATCCTTGTATGACATTTCTTGCAATTTTGTTTATTTTCGGTTTATAATGACATTTGGAGGTTTTGTTTTTCAAATTTTGTAGTAGATGTTTTTTTTTATATTTTTGTATAAACTACGTTTGCTGCTCTCTATCGTTAAATATTAAATTCAATGTTTATTCAATAAGGTAGTAGAGATTCGAACCGAGTCCAATATGTATTAAGTGTCCGAAATCTTTAATATGGTTAAGGTAATTTCTAAGCTTAGAATTAGTGCTCAAAATTCGAGAATCCAATGAGAAAAGCACACGAAACCCAATTTTCGGATGATGGGAGGTATCGAGGGAAGAAAACAAAGAAAACGTTAATAAAAGAAAGGTTTTTTTTGGCGAGTTCGAGACTAGTTGGATGGTGATCGATCAAGAATAAGTTTCAGGAGAACTTAAAAGAGTTACGAGGAGATACGTTGAACAGATAACAATAAGAATATTATAAATTATAATCAAGAGACATCAATAATCACTTATAATAGTGATTATACATATGATATCGAATAATAATTACCAAATAATTTCTAATATTAAATAATAATAAATTATATATTAAAATAACATAAAATCCTAAATATATACTATATTATACATGTACATATATTTAATACAAAAATAAAAAAATTCGAAATCAAAATTAAGTCTACGTAAGTAAGTGACCAGAACCAAGACTTTAAAAAAAAGAAAAAAAACATTAAAGTGCTTATAGTGGGCAAGTGATTTTCGAATGAACTTTTAATTAGATGAGTGTAGAATAGTGTAAAATTAGAATTAGAATTACGATGGGTGATGGGTAGTGTTAGTAGTGTAAAAATTTGTTATTTTGAATATTTTTGAACTTTTTTTTTGTCTTGAAACATAGTATATAAATTTGAATTTAGTTTTCTGTTTCTTTGTGGTTTCTTACTCTAATCTTGTGTAATAGTGAAGTGTTTCAGTGGTAAAAAAAAAAGTGGAAACAATAGAATGTCGGGCTGAGTAGCGGAACCTGGCGGCGGGTGAATGAGATGAGGTAAGTGGAATTTATGGTTATCTATGGGGGCTGGTTATCTATCTTCTCTTTCCCTTTTACCATTTTAAGACCCTATTTTTCCCCTCACGGTCTCAACCAGGTCTATTCATACTTCGGGAAATCCCACTCCCTTACCCTGAGCTGTAGCTGGCTAAAATAAAACCGTCCCGAGTCCCTGAATAGACAATTTCTCTGTCAAAGTTTTCCACGCGGATTCTTAATACCATGACCTATGGTCATGTTGCAAAGAGCCCAATTCATGGATTAAACTCAGCAAACCAATTAATTTTGCACTTTCCACATGACTTTGTTATAATGGCTTAGTGATTAAACATGGAAACGGAATGTGGACGATCTCAGAAATGCGTAAATCAGGTAGTTAATAGTTTGACTGATTTAAATCTACTTATGAATACGAAAAAATTCTGTTGTATGGCTTTTCGAACGAGACAAGCAATTGATGAGCAAGTATTTATTTTGAATATGTGACTTTCACTAGGTATTAGGAGATTTGGATCGATCACTGTTTAAGTTTTAAAGCGCACATGGAGAAACTAACTGATAACTGTAAGAATAGACCGAAATAAGGAGCTCAAATTGAACGTGTATGGTCATGGTTCTATAAGTTTGGGTTCACTCTTTGGTCTGAAGAGGGTAACTCACCTCTCAATTATAAGATCACCGAGTGTGAAACTGTGCGAATAATAATATTAATGAAAAATAACATGTTAGTGAATGAAATGATAACCAGGTTGCAGGCAGGAACAGATTTTGGGACAACTCAAACAGCAGCGCACTACCACAATATTCGTTAAGATCCAAAAATTGGTGCCAACTGTTCCTCCTGCAAATTTTGGAGACACGAAAAAAGATTTAATGAATGAGTTATTGGTTAAGAGAATTTCATAAGTTGCAAATGAAAGCTAGTGTCTTGAATGTTTAGAGTAACTGATATCATCTGTAAAATGAATGAATTGATTGGGATTGTCGAAGTTGGCAATGAATGACGTAAGACGGAGGGTTATTCTACTATCCGACTCTCTGGCTGGTCTAGAATGAATAAGTCCGGAACGAGGTACTCACGAGTCACGACTACGTGTATGTGAATAAGTTGTTTGAGTACCTTCGATCTTGTGGTAGTGAAGTGGTGCTTCAATGGATACCTTCACACCTACAGATCAAAGGTAATTAAAGAGCCTATATGATTACAAAAAGGGTTTACTTGAATAAGGAGGTAAATGATTATGATTTTATGGATGTACTTCGTATGTTCCAGGAGAATCTGTGGAAAAAATCGGAAGATCTGTGGAAAGATCGTGAATTTGTCTAAAAATATCAAAGTTAAGGTAGGAAGAACTGAAAAACGTTTCTTTAACAAAATCGAATGAGACTGATACACTGATTCGAACAATCGAACGAGTGAGAATGAATCATGGAAATTGGAAAATATGTCTTGTTAAGAATTTGAGTCATTAGAGTAAAGAAATGTGTGTGATTCATTGAATTATAAAGTACATATGGGATAAGGTTATTTATTGATCGACGAAATCCACCTGGCAAATGGCATCCAAGGCTTTGCTGGCAAATATGATTTTTTTTGTCGATTTTCATGATCTTTCTACAAAATTGTAGCTGAATTTCGTTGATGCAGCGTTTAATTTTCTAAACCTTGAACTTCAACATCACTGAGGATTATTTTGCTCGAAAACATCAACTTGTTGTTGTTCAGTAATCCATTCCACGAACTATTTTTGATAAGCTTCAGTTGTTGTGTTGATTGAATTTTGTAAACATGGAGAAACAGATTTTTTGAGTATACGATGTACAGAGTTTCTTGAAATTCGCAGTTCTTCTCCACGATGCCGAAATGCTGTTCCTGGATTTTCACCAATATTTTGACGACCGCTGTGTTTTCCTAGCGCTTCCAACTGATCTAGTCTCCCTGAATTTTGCAATTAATCTCTTCACAATTGACGTGGTTAAAACACTATTTAGGGTTGCCAACAATTTATTACAAAAATGGTGGGAAATTCAAATCTTGCATTAATTTTTTTTTTATATATATATTTAGCTTTAATTGGGTGCAGGGCGGACAGTCCTAGCTCCTTGTAACTGTCAGAGCTCCTGCACCCAACGCGCGGTCCTTCAAGTAGAGATTGATAGCTGCTTTAAACTTGTGCATTTTATACTCAAACGGAAACTGAAACCCGGATAATGAATTCCACTTCCTGGATGTTCGATGAATGAATTCACGCTTTGTACCTTCAGTTCGAGGTTTCGGCAGCTCCACCGTAAACTTATGCGCATTGACCGTTCCTCGTGTTACCCGTCCTGGTGTAACTAATGGTGGTATTTTCTCCTTTAATTCTGCAGAACATTTACCATTTATCAATCTATAGAACACGCAGAGCTCTGCAACATCTCTGCGGTGTTGTAGACTGTCTAGATCTTTCGTAAGTCTGGAGTTTCGTATTATTCGTGTGGCACGCCGCTGAACTCTATCCAGCAACTGGAGAGCAGTGCCATATGCTCCACCCCAAACTTGACAGCAATATTCTATACACGGACTAATAAAGGTTTTGTCTAATTTTGCAACACCTTTTATATACCCGTGGTTTATGTAACCCGGTGTATGTGAACGATTTTTACATTACATAGAACAACCATGGGTAAGAATTGTGGGGTGTATTACAGCAAAAATAAACGCCACAAGTACAAAAACAATCATAATATTCAGTCCCCAACACTATTTATATATTTATGTTGGTGTACATATAGTTTATACATAATTATTTTGTATATAACTATGTAATATATTTTATGTTCTAATATAAACCCAAAATGTATGCTAAAGGGATCCTTTATTATTAAAATATTAATGTTAATAACATTTTTTGTTTATTGTAAATATAATAATACAAGCAACAGAAGGAGCTTTTGAATGGGTTGTTGTTGTCGTCACTTTATTATGTATACATATTTTAAATATTTATTTAAATTTATGATTTTAATGATTGTGATCGGCTTGGATTGCCATTGTGTTCGAAATTGTCGCCCATCGATATAATATATTACATTAGAAATTTTGGGTCAAAAGAATATATATATATAGAAGATAATGGATTTCAATATGATAACTGCTTGTAATCCGAGTGACATGAGCTCTAGTATAATTTATATGTTAATGTGTTTTCGCTCTATGTCAATTCCAAGGCTTCCATTAAATAGGTATATAATTATTTCCAGCTACATCTGATTCGGCTATAGTACTGAAGTATCAAGCCTTCGCTGTAAATAATTTTAATGTGTCCCAGTTCTTGTGTTATGTCAAGAAGTTGTATGGCTTCACTGTTGGTATATTGCAGTAATCTACTTGCATGTCTGATGGCAAATTCCTGGACCATTTCATCAATCCATTTAACATTCAGATACAGATTTGGATACTATACGTTCAAATTGGTTTGGTTATCGATTCGTATATCAGGCGTTTATACAGTATAGGCTCTAAGTATAGAATTTGCGCTGCTTTTTGTTAAACGTGGTATTTCATGTTCAATCTTGAATCAAGATGCAATCTAAGATATTTAGCAGATTCAGCTTGAGGTTGCTATTTTTGTGCCAAAAAGAGTTAAGCTTTATTTTCCAATCCCTGAACCAATAGCTGATTCTATCGAGGACTCCAATGGCGGTGGTTCGCTTGATGCCAATACTGCTGTATTATTAGCAAAAGCTCCGATGTAGGTTGTTTCCTATCCTGGTGCAATTCAGCTATGGCTGGCTAAAAGTATGTCTTTTGTTAATAAACTCAAAATTTTCGTTTGGATAGATATGACTTGGCAGTAGTTTAGTGGCACTATTTTACTTGTCTTGTAGATAAGACCATCGTACCACACATTATCGAAAGTCTGACATAAGGGTAAGATTTATCTCATCAAATGATTGTTCCCACTTAGCAGCCACGTGATGAACTTAACCAATTTTCGAATGTTTTTTTCTCAATCCAAACTGGAAGTCAGGTATAATGATCATTGCGGTTTAATTTGTTTCAATAACAACTTTGTGATACTATGTAACAAAGAGATCGGTCTGTAAGATGCTATTGCCTCGGTTAGTTTGTCTGAAGCCCTGAAACACTCAGGCACATATGTAAGTCGAAACCAAGCATCATATATACATATGTTCCCATATAGTGATTGCTTTCTTCGAAAACTCCATAGACAACCTTGGCGGTATTTCATCAATTCCAGTTGACTTATTAGGATTCGAGTTCATATTTATTTCTAGTTTATAAACAGTTCTACTTTTTCTTCATTACGTTGTACTCATTATTGTCCATTTATGTTCTTTATCGGCTTGGTGTATTGGGGTCTTGTATGTAGCCTCTTGTATGTTCAAATTCATAGCAGCAAAACATCATCTATTTGTCATCTCATCCTTTTTGGCCACTACATTTCCAAAATAAATACTCCAATTCGATAATATTTACACAAACACCAGTTTATGCTCGTATAGTTACATCCAAGAACCAAATAGTTTAGCATAATTCTGAAATTCTCAGAAATTTATGATGGCTTATTGACACACGCGTTGTTATTGTACTATAAATTATTTTTCGATAATACATACACGTGCGTCTGTACTATTGAAATATTTCGGCGTTTTGTATCAGCGGGTGTACAACAAACAACCTCAGTTGAAATGTGGAAATGGGAAAGATTACAGTATATATTTACTTAAGGTATTCAATATTTTTGATTCACTAATTTTCAAGAATTTGTTGTTTTTGAATTTTATCAATAGAAATAATGATGTGATGCAAAACCACGATAAATATGTATCTTTAGAAGGCACATCAAAATATACATTATATGCCCAACAGATGAACATGACATCGCTGTGTTCAAGACCTCGATGCTTCAACTTTGTTGTTGTATATACTGATGTCTTGAGAAATATGGATATCTCGCATTGATTCTGCTACTATCGAGTATATATGGAAGCTACGTCACATACTAATAGCCTGTTTGGCAGCTCCTGACACTTAGTTAATTACTTGGTCGAGATGGCTGCAAAGCGCTCTCAGTAGGAATCGACAAATATGTACCTTGTGGTCGGGTTTACTCTTTTTTATGAATTGTTGAGAAAAAATTGAGACGAAAATGGCCTCGTACATCATTGAACCAAAGGTATTTGTATCGCAACTATATAGCATGACCATATTTTGTTACTCTTGTTGTTGCTGTCATTAGACGATACAAGTTGTGTAACTCTAGGAGTCCATGTCCTGGAATCGTGCAAGTTGTCGGTATAGATGATTAAGTATATAGTTGAGATCTCTTGTTCTAGTTGCAACGGAGATAATAACGAGGGATGAATAATTTGATGTTTCGTGCCTGTAAGTACGTGCAATAGTCCCTCCTGTGTATATTCAAGGTGTTTGATCATCAGTCCGAATTGCATGGATAAAAAAATGTTTGCTAATGATTTATTATGATGAGAAATTTTACCTCGTCGTCAAACTATTGTTATGCCTCCATTAATGGTTTTAACTGTCGGCAAGTGATGTTATTACTGTATTTGAATAGTTTTGAGGTTTGATTTCTTAGAAGTTTTAGAGTGTACTTCTCATTTTGCCTTATCTGGTCGAACTACTATTCGTACTGTTCTGCAGAAACTCATAATCTTGATTAATGTTGTAAAAAGAAAGAACTCATTATCTTGATTAATGTTGTAAAATTGCCATCGCAGCTGTTGTAGATCAGTTAGTACAGCTTTGCAACTCTTTTCAAGTAAGGTCAAACATTTCTCTACGTTATGCATTTTTTGCCAACAGCTAGACAGATTGTATCGAATTACTATAGTCGATTATTTATATAGTCGACAGATGTTCTAATTTGGCAATATTGTCAAAGTATATGCTCGAGTTGTTCCATGTGGTCACCGTGAGGGGTGGTTTCAATAATTCTAATCCTTTAGACCATATACGTTACCAGATACCTAGCTTATTATACTCAGTAAAGGGCAGGTGTGTTGAATAACTCACTGTGTAGACTGTAGTCGAAGATTACCTCTCTGTTTGTTTTGCCTTTCGACTGTGTTGTTGCGTTCTCTTTGGTTTTGTGATTCCGTTGTCATCTCGTTGGTCTTCTTTTTTCTTCTTGCAAAGGAGCTCGTCTTATTAAGCATTTTTTGACGTTTAAATTGTCAGCGTGATTGATTGAGCTTGACTACTCTGGTCTACCTATCGTTGACGGTGTGTGCCTGTGCATACAGAGCGGTGAATGCGTGTTTGGACGCATCACAGCGCACCAGCTCAAATGTGTCTTTATTTTCCTAGTAGCTGATATATATATATATATATATATATATATATATATATATATATATATATATATATATATATATATATATATACATATATATATATATATATATATATATATATATATATATATATATATATATATGTATATATATATATATATATATATATATATATATATATATATATATATATATATATATATATATATATATATATATATATGTAGGTCAACCTGTATACTCAATATAGTGATTGAAATAGGTTCTGAGTAACACAATATTAACTAACTAAACTCCACACAACGCATTTTCGGATGGGCTTAACAATTTCGTCATTTGGTTAATTATGAATTTCGACAATTCTATATCGATTTAAATAAATACAATACGCTAATAAATAAAATAGTTGATTATGGACAGTAGATAACTATTAAAATACTCATCAATTAAAAGTGACAGTATATAGTGGTTTAGTGATTTTAACATGACGATTCAACTTCACATATGTTCAATATATACAACCAATACTACGGTAGATTTATTATAATACGAGAACTTTTTCTACAGTAAATTATCTCAAGATATGGTTATATTGATTGGCCTCTCTACAGCCGTAAACTGATATCTCAAGATCAAGGTATACATCAACCAACCCATTGAAATGTATGAAACGAATTTTGTTAAGGAAAAAGCTCGCTGTTTCTCGATGGGATGGTAATGTGTGAACCAACTGTCAACAATCACCTGATAACATCACCTGATAACATCGATTGATGGATCATAGCGAAAGTATATAATCTTATATATAAGCACAATTGTAGCAAATGTTAGGTGATACAACAATACCACTTTCTACGAGTATAAAGAGAATATTTACAAACAAAAATCCAATTTAATCAAATTCAAATCACCGTAAATTGTTTGCATATATATACGGCTTCAAATCAAATTACGGTTAAATATTCAATCTATCAAATAAATATTTCCCCAAAATTTCGAACTCATGTACCACGAATCTTAAATTTTTATTTGTGCTTAGCTTCGAATGTTCAATTCACATTTAACAGAAAAAAAACAACAAAATACTCGTAGCACAAAAATTCGTTTCGAAACTTTATCTATCGAAATGAGTTTTTTGGTTGATTTTACACGAAATTTGGTTATCCCACAAAATTTATATACTGACGTAACGAACGGAATGCTAATATATTCGATTACACATTGAATCGTTATATAGAGATGTGACTCCATCTTATTAAATTATAATCGTATGCCTTTAAGTTAATATCAAGCGACTATACATATATTGCTGGAACAGAACAAAATCTCTACTTACTAATTACAAATACAATCAACTTAATTGATAAAAGATGTGGGTGTACCATTTTATATCGATTTTATATATTTTATCTTGTTTGTCTTAATCTGTATATAGTTACTCATATATAAATATATTACGTTTGGCTAATAATAGAATATACTCGTCTATATATCTTGCTAATTTCTTAGACAAGGTTATACGTTTTCCGAAAACACTTATGGAATAAAGTTGAAACAGTAAATTTGTTTTTTGCTCCCATCCACTCGTACACCAAACGAAAATCGATATTTGAATCTCTTAATACACTTATCTGTGATTATTTATACAAAACGAACTTTCATTTACATTTTTTGGTACAAAACGTATTGATTTAACCAATCGAATTGAGGTCTAACGAATTACCCATCTGCGGGGCGATGGTCCAACCTATAATAATTTTCTTCATGAAAATTAAATTTTATATTTCCGCATGGATTTCGAGAAAGCAATATCTCCTGCTTCCAAGGAAACAGCTTTAACCACTCCGATAACCAAATGGAATGAGTATTTCATTGGTTTGATGTTTGTTGTTCATAAAAAGTAAATATATTCAATATTTTTGATTGTATGTGGAAAAACATGATTTGGGATAATACAATATGATAATTTCAAAACGTCCGGTATTTTGATTTCTTGTCAGTTCTGGATGGAATCAAAATGTTTATATGCTGAACAAATTGTTTCACGAGCCAGAAGCAAAATGAAAGTCTGTCATGTGGATAAGTACAAATATTGACAAAGTTATATTTGGGTCATCTCTAACATGGGATGTTATTATCAACCTCCAATTAGACTAGTATTAAAACAAGCTTAAAAATATATCGTAAACAAATATCTCCACCGCGTTTTTTATACTAATACCAAAGAGAATAAATATAAAGAGGAACATCTTATATGAACTGCGGTTGCATATAAGCTAAAAAATTTAAAATATTTCTGAGTTATTTGATGATGGCAAACGAAATAGAATAAACGTATATTTTTTATTTCGTTTTCTCTTTCGAACGACAAAAAAAAAATATTTGACTATTTCAAAACTTCGCTTACTATTTCATCTTATAATTCGATTGAAAATGGAATAGATTAACATATAAAAATATATCTATTCCATTTTACAATCGAATTATAATATGAAATAGTAAGCGAAGTTTTGAAAAAGTCAAATATTTTGTTTTGCTGTCGTTCGAAAGAGAAAACGTAATGAAAAAGATATGTTTATCCTTTTTCGTTTGCTATCACGAAATAACTCAGAAATATTTTTAGTTTATAGCAACCGCGGTTCATATAAGATGTTCCTCTTTATATATATTCTCTTTGCTAATACTAAATTTGACAAAGAATGTTCTGGGTCTTGAAAACAAAATTCGGTGGATTAACTATTAACTTAACGCTTTACCATGATTGAAAGTTATTTTAAAATGTGGACTAGAACTATCATATTATTTTTATTCCGAGATGAGTAATAAATTCTCACTCAATTTCAAGGACATAAGACTCATAAGATCATCCTCCTTTGTTTAGAAGTTCTTGGAACCTTAGATAGAAGCTGAAGCTCACATTAGGATATATTGAAGCGGTAGGAAATAGAAACAGTTCGTCACTATCTCGTAGCATCATTCCTATATCTCATCACCTACTCGCATGTACATATATTATGTATCAAGAGACGTTTAAAATAAAAGTAGTCACGATCTTATGTGTCTCTTTCATGCTACGTCCATATGTGACACTGATGACTGTAATAAATTTCAGCACATAATATGCTCAAGGGTCTAAACTGAAAAAAAGCTCATTACTTTAAAGTTTGGCATTTTTAAAACTCATAAATCTAAGTTGGTTACTTCAGACTAATCGCCAGTAATGTAAGAGAGCATCATTTTTCTTTCTATTCAAAACTGGAGCAGAGTGGATTGGTATCTTCGTAATCGATAAATTTTAAGTAATCGGATGGATAGTTCAAATCGCTGGTTAATATAATCTTTCTTTACCCTTTGACGAGGAAGCCGATACCTCTCCCTTACTAAGAAGCGTAATCACAGATGCACAAAAGCTAAAAAACCTAACTAAGTTTAAGCTTTCAGGTGTCTTTAATAAAGCTATGTTGGATGAATTTCTGGTTATCAGACCATCAATAAACTTCAATCATTCTGATTAATCCAGAAACTGCAAAATACCCATAAAAAATGAGAAGGTTCAAAACAGCTTAAAAAACAAATTCTGCTGCGGAACGACTTGTTGTATATACACTGAACCAATTGTGGACGAGCCAGAAGCAAAAGGAAAGTCTATCATGTGGATAAGTACAAATGATGACTAAATAGGAGTATTTTTGGACCTTCTCTAACATTTGGGAAGCAAACATTTAATACGGTGGACAAACTATTAAATTAACGACTTATACCATGACTTTAAGTTATTATAAAGGAATAAACTCTCACTGAAATCTCAAGGACATTCGACTCATAACATTATCCTTCTTAGTTCTAAAATGCTTGGAACCTCAAACAGAAGCTAATATAAGGATTACGCAGTTGGAGCGGGAGGTACCGGATTGGAATCCGTATTCGGGGCAAAATGATAGATTATTATATAAAAATATATCTATTCCATTTTACAATCGAATTATAATATGAAATAGTAAGCGAAATTTTGAAAAAGTCAAATATTTTTTTTTTGCTGTCGTTCGAAAGAGAAAACGTATTGAAAAATATATTTTTATCCTTTTTCGTTTGCTATCACGAAATAACTCAGAAATATTTTTAGTTTATAGCAACCGCGGTTCATATAAGATGTTCCTCTTTATATATATTCTCTTTGCTAATACTAAATTTGACAAAGAATGTTCTGGGTCTTGAAAACAAAATTCGGTGGATTAACTATTAACTTAACGCTTTACCATGATTGAAAGTTATTTTAAAATGTGGACTAGAACTATCATATTATTTTTATTCCGAGATGAGTAATAAATTCTCACTCAATTTCAAGGACATAAGACTCATAAGATCATCCTCCTTTGTTTAGAAGTTCTTGGAACCTTAGATAGAAGCTGAAGCTCACATTAGGATATATTGAAGCGGTAGGAAATAGAAACAGTTCGTCACTATCTCGTAGCATCAGTCCTATATCTCATCACCTACTCGCATGTACATATATTATGTATCAAGAAACGTTTAAAATAAAAGTAGTCACGATCTTATGTATCTGTTTCATGCTAAGTCCATATGTGACACTGATGACTATAATAAATTTCAGCACATAATATGCTCAAGGGTCTAAACTGAAAAAAAGCTCATTACTTTAAAGTTTGGCATTTTTTAAACTCATAAATCTAAGTTGGTTACTTCAGACTAATCGCCATTACTGTAAGAGAGCAACATCTTTCTTTCTATTCAAAACTGGGGCAGAGTGGATTGGTATCTTCGAAATCGATAAATTTTAGGTATTTGGATGGATAGCCCAAATCGCTGGTTAATATAATCTTTCCTTACCCTTTGACGAGGAAGCCGATACTTCTCCCTTACTAAGAAGCGTAATCATAGATTCTCAAAAGCTTAAAAACATATCTAAGTTTCAGCACAACAGCCACTAGCTATACAAGCATTCAGGTGTCTTTAATAAAGCTATGTTGGATGAATTTCTGGTTATCAGACCATCAATAAACTTCAATCATTCTGATTAATTCAGAAACTGCAAAATACCCATAAAAAATGAGAAGGTTCAAAATCGCTTAAAAATAAAATCTCCTGTTGAACGACTTGTTGTATACACTGAACCAATTGTTGACGAGCCAGAAGCAAAAGGAAAGTCTATCATGTGAATAAGTACAAATGCTGACCAAATTAGAGTATATTTAGGCCTTCTTTTAAATTAGACAAACTATTAAATTAACGACTTATACCATGACTTTAAGTTATTATAGCGGAATAAACTCTCACAGAAATCTCAATGACATTCGACTCATAACCTTATCCTTCTTAGTTCTGAAATGCTTGGAACCTCAAACAGAAGCTAATATAAGGATTACCGCCCAGGTGGCGCAGTGGTTAAAGCTGCGGCAGTTGGAGCGGGAGCTACCGGGTTGGAATCCCGATTCGGGGCAAGATAGAAAATGGGGTTTTCACCTTCGATCGTTTGGGCGGTGCGATCGGTGGTGTAAAATGAATATATCTGGATCCCCTGTCGTGTTTAGAATCTATGGGCCGACCCATCTTCCATGTCAGTACTATAGGCTGACATGGAGCTATGCAATGCGAGGATGGTACTACGAAAAAACTCGGACCTATAGCCGTACATACAGTGGTATCACAACAGACCGATCGCCGGTCTAAGTGTTCGATAGTAGCCACAACAACCTTACCTAACCTAGGATTGATTGAGCCGGTGGAGTTAGCAACCCGGGTACTGTAAAGGGAGACCTATGGAAACAGCTCTTCGTAGAATCACTTAGGGAATTTCTTGAGCATAAGGATGCGTGAATCGAAACCAAATAGCTATGATTTATGTATCAAGAGAAAATAAAAGTAGTCACGAGCTTATGTATGCTACGTCCATATGTGCCACTGACAGCTACAATTAACTTCAGCATATAAAATATGGTCTAAGTTCATAACTTCAAGTTTTGAAATTTTTAGAAACTCATAAATCTCTGTTGGTTTCTTCAGATTAATCTCCACCACTGTAAGAGAGCTATATCTTCCTTTCTATTGAAAATTGGAGCAGAGTGAATTGATGTCTTCGTAATTCATGAATCTTATCGGACTCAGGACTATGTCAGCTATGTCAGTTTATTACTGCAAAAGCTAGCATCGTGGTAACTGGCATGGAGAGTGATATCCAAACTCTGATTAATATAAGCTGTCCTACCCTATGAGAAGGAACCCATTAGTCCTCCTTTCATACTAAGGCACTGTTCGATTTTTGTGAACATTATTTTTCTTGTAATAATTTTGACAGGTTAATGTATGCAACCAAATTATTACAGCAACTGCGTGTTATAATTTTGACATTTCTGTAATAATTTTAACACAACAACAATATCGGGCAGTAAGAATATTTTAAATTCTTGAAAGTAATTTATATATTATATACTCGTATGTATGTTAATAATTTGTATATGCATATATAATTAGTATGTTATTAAGATAAATAACACTATATTATGGCCAAACACTACTTCAATCATAATTATGACTTATTGGAATTATAAACTATTATAATATCCACTTTAATATTAATTTGTACACATTTTTTAAAAACGGTTCTGTAGTTTGAAATTTGAAAATTACTATGTCAATATTATTACAGAATTCGGACAGCAAACGAACTTACATCAAAATATGGAAGAGCAAATTATTTCGCTTATGTCAAAATTATTTCATTATTACAGAAATCGGACAGAGCCTAAGAAGCGCAATTACAGATGCTTAAAAGCTAAACACGAGAACAAGAGCAACTTACTATACAATAGCTATCAGCCTTTAATAAAGCTATGTTAGATGCATTTCCGGTTATCAAACTATTAATAAACTTTAATAATAAACTTCGAGAAAACTGCGAAATACCTCCTCAAAACTGAGAGGGTTCAAAAACACACAAAGTCGGTAAGCTAATGAAATTTCAACACAAGGATGTGTAAATCTAGCCACATTCGCTATAGAGATTGAACCAAGAAACACATCAGGTGTAACTCAATCCAAAATTTATGTTACATCTGCTCTTCAATAAGTTCTAATAACATTTCAAATATGTCACCCAAACGTGAAACACCCACCTTTTAATTGGATAAAGATTGTAATGCAGGAACGAGACCAATACCGCCCCGATCCAAAATACTAATAGCAAATACGTGAATATATGTTTTCTTTATTCTTTCGAATTTCAATGTAGATGTTGAATAATCTTGAGTAGCGGAATTAAGCTAATATTGCTTCCAGATATTACATAAATACATATTATACGTCTAGATATATAAATCTGGATAATTCGTTTTTTAAATATAAATTTCTCATATAATTGAAAGCTATAAAATTCAAATATACTTAAGAAGATAACTCAAAACTTTTTTCATTTAATTTCTTTTTCTTTTCCAGGTAATGTGTACCAGGTAACTTTATTAAAAAATATTATTAATCAAAATCCCACTGTAAAAAGCTAACAGATATGGGCGCATTGAGATACTGCATTTCCGCTTGTTACCTCTCTACTGCTGATATTGTGTATACTGTATTGTATATCGGCATGCAACCGCATGGTTTTGATTTGCAACATAAATCTATTTTGTTTGTTCAGTCGATTTTCAAAACTGTTTATAGTTACAGATATGTATAGATTTGGCAATGGGCCAATATATACATTTTGAACACTATATACATACATGATACACATAACTAAACAATCGGAAAATAGTTCCTATGTAGCTTATAAATATTGTTTATATTGAAATAAATCTGTGTGACCTTGGAATTAATACACAATTCGCGCGCAATATCGCAACAAATTTGTCAAACCGCCAAGTATTTGGATCGCAATTTTGGCTGGAAAATTTAATTTTAATTACGGCATGATGAATTATATCTAATTGTTTCTTCTATACAGGGTGTGATAAAAGGTTCCAGTAACATATGGTTTAGTCGGGGTTGGTAACCAAAATCATCAATCACCACGATTGGGTGTTTGTAATTTGTGTTAGTGTATGTGGGTTGAATAGTGGGCTCTAGTGGCATTTTAGTTCTGAAATAATTTAATTTTTTTTAACTATATATGTTTAACTATATTGACGCTGAGAAATCGAGGACAACTGAGGCTCGATTGACCTATAATGATATCAGTTGACAGACATATACTCGTACACTTCTCAAGGTCATTTGTTTTATAGGGAGAGTATAATCTATAACACCTTAAGGTGTGTCTATCATACTTCAAGAAGGACTGAGATCATTGCTGATTTATTGATCCAAAGAAGACTTTGAACAGTCGACAAAAACTTCAGTAGGTGCAATCAGTAAAGTAATCATCAATATCTCTCTTAAAAAATAAGGGTACTTCATTCAGACTGCCTATTTGATTAACTATCAGAAATCTTTCAAATACGACGATCTTTACAATTCATCTCTATAGTGAAAAGTGTGTTGATTCAAAATTGCCATTTCCGCCTAAAGGACACCTTTAACGATTTTTTATGTATAAACTGGCACCAACCAGATTCAAACATCCTGTCCATCAGTAAAGATCATCATATCGTCACCGGAGGCTAAAATAAACAAACGTTAAACGACACGTGGCGATGTGGTGATGATGAATCAACTATGTTAAAAAGCACGCCCAAACCACGCACAGTATTTTTGTGAATGTAATGACTCAACTTAAAAATTGAATACGTACGAGAGAAAATTAATGAAAAACCAAAATATCCAGTAGAATGAAAATTCATGAAAAATTTAAAACTAACACTCATTTTATAAATATTGTTGAGGGGATGGAAGGTGTTCGAGTATACTTTAGGCCATTATAAATTTTCCTTGTGGGTGGGATATATTGTATATATATATTTGTGAATACAAACATTATTATTTGAATTAACTTTTTCATATTCCATGTGGTTAACGTCAATTTTGACGTAAAATATCCATTCAGCTACATAATCGTTGTGTATGTTAAGTAGATTTAAGAGTGTTTTTATGGTAATATACGTTAATAGAAATTTTCCATTATCGAAATTTGATCAGGTGTGAACGTGATGTACTTGAAGCTTGACTCAATAATTATCGGTTGTGTACTCGTCACTTTTATGTGTAAACAACAATCGCCCTAAATGTTAGACTGCATATATAGGTGAGTGCATCGGTACTCCGTCTGCACTGTATGAAATCAATCACGCCGCATGCTTAATTTCATGAAAGCGCTTTGTCATATCAAATCCATCGCAAATACGTGATAAATAACCACATAAAATAACAATTCATGCTCGACAGGCAATAGAAACGTAGTATGCTGTCGTTTTGTTGTTTGGGATTTAACCAATCTGTTGTGATTTAATTTAATTAATAATTATATAAGGGTGTTTTTTTTAGAGGGTCGCAACTTTGAGTTGACAACACTGCTTAATTTGACAACCCATTTAACAGCTGATATATGCTTTTTGGTTAGTTTGGTTTGACATTTCATTATGTATTGAAGAAGATTCAAATCAATCAATTCGTCACCGTTCTCAGCATATGAAGTACTGTTCTTACACTTTATGGAAGATTTTATGAAAAGATCTTGGCTTAAGAATCAACTTGTGCAGGAATGAAAGCCAAACGGACATCGTATGCGCCATATTTGGTTGAATTGGTACGTAAATAAGCAAAATTGTCGTATCAGAAAATTATTGTTTGGTGCTCTTTATGGGCGGGCGGAGCCATTGGTCCATATGTCTTCAAAACTGATGATGTTCAGAATGTTACATTCAATGGTGAGCGGTTAAGATAATTGAACACCTGGAAACCAACATTGATGTTCCAGATCGTGCATAGTATACGATCCAGTCGTGGCGGCCACATGGCCGAAATCATATTTAAACATTAATGTCATAATTTTCTATCCAATAAAGCCATTGATCTAGAATATCCACTATACCTATTATGAAAACTTTATTTGGTTAAAAAAATGAGAGAAAGGGAGAGATCTTTCAGAAAATGCTAAGGAGCGACCTCATGTGCTTTGAGGCCTTTAGTCTTTGAGGTTGTTAGTCGATCGCCAATTTGCATGCCAAAACCGGAATTATGTTTTAGATATATTGGCTAATCCAATCCTCATAGGTCATACACTAAAATTTTTAATTATCAAACCTTGAACGAATGCACACTAATTAAGTCGACCTTGATACAAACCATAATATATTCGCGATAAATAAATTCCAGTATACACATATCACAGAATATTAAATTTTATGATAGCGATAAGAACGAAACTATTTACAAAAAAAAACTCTTACTTACGACAAAATAATAAATATTATTTTCCAGCTAATTTTGTAACATACATAGTTCGTATATATTATATTTGGTTCTGAGTAACAATCTACTGATATCCAAAAATAATTGATTGCTCTGCTAACAAATTAATAAATATTTTATTGGAACACTAGAATAGTTTATAAACTACGAAACACACACGATATATTTTCACACACGCACACACATGGCATACCACCAACACCGAAAATATATATAAATTCCACCAAATTAAAAACTTTTAAATTTCTTCTAAATTCTACTTGATCACACAACACCTTTAATTTAATAAAAACTTTCCCATTTTTCTCACTAATTTTCTTCCTGCTTTATTCGACGTATTAACACACACAATATATAGAAATTGCTAATTTTATTCTAAAATTCCACTAAACCAAATCAAGAACACATTAATTATTCACATATACACGAATAAATTTAATTAATGAACCAAATCTCTCTCAGCAAAAAAAAAACGCGGAACATTTCGCTGTTTGCTTAATTGCTCAAGAAACTGAATTGAAGAATTTAATAACGAAAATATATATTTCATATATGGCCAAATTGGTGTCTTCAATAAACCGAACGATTTGGCGTCTCCATCACGATTGAATACGTCTGCTGTGGAAAATTGTGTATAACCAAATGATTTCCACATTTTCTTCTCCGAGCATGTTTTTCATTTGTTTTGGTATGGTTTTCCACGTTTCTCCATGAAAATGAATGTAAACAAAAAATTTCTCTTCGTTACGTTTTTTTTGTAATGGAGGCAAATATATTTTAGGGGAAGTTTATTCTGTAGTGAGAGGTTGTAAAATGTTTGATAACAATGACACAGTGGTGTTACATAACGAGTAAAAACTAGAGGGTTATTACGAATGTGAAGTTTTCGCAAAATACCAAAATTAATAAAACATATATGTAAACAAAATTTGTTTAAAATAACAAAATGAATGTATGTATTAGTAAAACAGTAGGTAAAAGCAATGGTAGCCATAAAAATTAATTTGTTACAAATTAAATGCAAACATAACACAAAAAACAAAAGACTAATGATAACAATTAACAAAATTAAATCCACATTAAAATTAACTTATAAATATAATTTATACTATTTTCACAATATTGAAATAAATCGAATTCAGGGATCCACTGTATCGAAGATGCCTGTGAAGTTTTCTACAGATCTACAGATTTTACACTGTTAACTCAAAATCCAATAAGAAGAATGATAATTCCAATTGAAATTTCTGAGTGAAAGATGGAGTACTAAAAACAAAATTTCATTTATAAAAAATATTTATCTTGCTAAATGCATAAGATATGAATAAAAAGGCAAAGATTTCATAAGAAAATGAATGAGTTCATTTTATTTTCACTCAAAATTGTACTTCACTAAATGAAATTTAGGAAAAATTTTCTCTTCAGGATATGCAAAATCAATTAAGCGTCCGAAATTCTAAATATAATAAAAAATTAATATTAAGTTCATCGAACCTGAGTCCAAATCTCTAGCATTGGCCGATAATGGCCTTCAAACAGTTTGAGTCGAAATTGTACTTGAACGAATAAAATTTGGGGACAATTTGCTACGGGGGTTGGAGACCACCACTCATGCTCATTAGATGAGTAATCCAACATATCCTAACTAACCCCTAAATTCGATTTATTTCAATATTGTGAAAATGACTGTGAAAATTTATTCATATTTTGTGTAGTGTAAACTTTTTGTTTAAAAAATAACATTTTTTACCGACTGTATATTTTTTTACCAATACATTTAAACATTTTTGTTTTTGTTGAAAACTTCACAACCGAGGGTTATTGCATATCCGCATAGTTCCTTAATAGTTCAAAATCTGTTTTTAAAACGATTTTATTATTTAAGTTGGCTGGAACCCTTTAAGGTTCCGCAATCAATACCACAAAGGGCCCATGGTAGAAAACTAGGATTCCATATGAAAGCACACAGGCGCCATCTGCAATATATCATAAACATCCTCAAAACATTCGTTACATTCGGCAAGTCCCATGCGATGAAGGTGACTTTTAAAACGGACAGTAGAGAAACCAATATACTCAAGCTTTTCTTTTTCAATGAAAGAACAGTTGGCCAGCTTCGGGTTAAGTTTTACAAAGTATTCCGTCATACGAAAAGTAGGACTGGAACCCAGAACACTGGAATATGGGCAGGAACCCAGATGGCCGTTACCTTATTGTTAGAACCAAGGAGTTTTTTATTTCTTACAACCCCTACCAGTTACTATATCATACATTTCCAGTTTACGTTAACTAGGGTTCCCAATCCGGATATCCGATCTTCAAATAATCCGGATGATTTGGCCAATTTTGACTATTCGAATATTCGGATATTTTAACATAATTATTCGGATATATTTTGTTTTTTACATTTACGTTTACTTAGAAAATAATATAAATTTTATGAATGTAAATAGTTTTGAAGATGCTAGCATAATCTTCCAACAAGAAGAGAAAATCTCAGGAAAATTATAAAACTGCTTAAATTCTCTTCGGTAAAAAGTAATAATGTACAAGGATATGTTAATGAACAAGAGAGTAAATCATTGCTGATGTTTCATATCAAAATACGATGATAAACTTTGATAACTATGATCAAATGTTTTCATCAAATAAAGGAATCGGTAAATAGAACTATGAATGAATTGGGTCAATTCAAAATAACGGAAAGAATCAATTTTAAAGCAGATGCTTGATATGCCCATCTAAACAGCTATAAGAAACCAAGTAAAGATTCAGTGTCGCTTTTGAAGCATCGTCACAGTTCGCAAAACTAAAGCACTTTTTGGATGTCGTGAAGGATCTTTCTCGGGTGGCAATATGGAAAATGGTGGAAAAATTTGAGCTGTTGAAAAATTTAGTGATCTGAAAAATCGAAACCGAGTGCGTCGCTCAAGAACAACTAAAAATATTGCTGTTGTAGCCTGAAATGCTGAAGCAAACCCAGGTTTGTTGATTTATCGTCGATCTTTGGACATTAGACGTTTGTTCAATCTTCGAAAATTTCATGTATTTCGCATAAAGACTTAGGTCTTAAGACTATTAAAGTTAACAATGGAGCTTAAGCCGGTCAACCATAAGCGTCGTACCTTCACTGATTGGTTCCTTCAAATGCTTCAATCCGAATGAACCGGATTTTCATGGAAGAATCATCTTCAGTAATGACGTGGGCATTTTTACATCGTATAGGCTGTACGTTAATAAGCAGAATGGTCTCATTTGGGGCTCAGAAAATCCAATGATTGTTGAAAAGCCTCTCCATTCTCAACGTGTCACTGTTTGGTGCGGTTTTTGGGCTGGCGGTGATATTTGATCTTTCTTTCTCAAAAAGATGGTGGTGCATCTGTTACGATGAATGGATTACGCTACCGAGCTACTATTAATGTTTTTTTATGGCCAGAATTGGAAGATATATTGATGTGGACGACGCTTATTTTCAGCAATACGGCGCTAACGTGCCATGCAAGCAACAAACCAATCACGATTTTGCAAGAAAAGTTTCCTGATCTAGTTATTTCTCGAAGAGGTGATCGCAATTGGCCACTGAGATTTTGTAATTTATCACATTTAGTCGTTTTACTTTGGGGCCACGTTGAAGATAAGGTTTTTGCTAATGCTCCACAATCTCGATCAAGACCTTAAAGATGGAGTTCGTAAAGTTATCGAGTATAATTATAGTATAAATTTTGTTATTATCCGAATATTCGGATTATCCAAATTATTTTATCCGTAAGTATTCGATATTCGGATAATCATAAATGTCGGATATTTGGAAACCCTAACGTTAACCCATCTTGACTATAACTGTTCTATCAGCAATTTCATTACCTGCAATATGCAGGTACCCTCAAGACAGATCATGTTTAATCCGACAATTCACATAACTTTCTGAGAATATTCTACGAGGTCGAGGCGTATATTCTTGATTCTCGGGCATTATGTGATTATTTCCCGAGAAGAAAATTTATTTTCACAACTCATGGCATGTATTTCAAATTATCACTCGAATCATATAGCGGCGCTCCCGTTTATATTACAACTGGGCTAAAATTTAAAACAAATGAAAGTAATTTGTCCTTCAGTGTCAAATTATTTCGATTACAAAGTTGTTCCGCTGAAATTATGCTGAATTGAGTTTCTGTCTGTCTCTATCTTTGCAATTTGTTTTTGGGGCTCAAACCACCCCCTACTTTTTCACGGTTCGCTTATTTACGTCCTGCTTTACGACATTATTTAGCCAAATCTAAAACGTATGACAATAGACAAGCCATGGTACTACCATGGAAGATGGGTTGGCTCATGGATTCTGCTTTAACCACTGCGCCATTTGGTCGGTAGGATTTAGTTACTGAGAGACTTAATAAATTTTGAAAATGATTATGTTTGGAAGAATATCACCCGCTTACATCTTACTCTCTATACCCATGTCATACATTTGAAAAAAATATTTCTGAAAGTTCTGATTTATACGACAATGTGTAGAATCTACTGAAGAGGATGATACCCGAATATACATTTGACTAATCGAAGTTATAGGTTTGAAACTGATTTGAATTGCGCTGTGTTGTCAAATCTCCTGTAAAGATCGCAATACTTCAAAAATACGTAATTGAGTTAGAGGAGTCAGAACTGAATCTTATCCTAGATGCGGTGGCGATTGCAAAACCCTATTAAAAGTGAAAGTTATTAGAAATGTGGGACGAACGAATAATTAATAATGCAGACGAGCTTCAAAATGATTTAAGGCCAGTTTAAGCACTAAACTTACAAAAACCAAAACTTTGATAAAATTTCTACAAGATCCAGATTTGAGTACAAAAGAAATTATATGGATGACGCATTATTTAGAATGCGATCAAAACCCGATATGTCACATTTTGGGAAAAAATTATCACCATAGAAGTTATCGAATCGAACCTTAAATTGATGAGCTGCAGGCTAGTGACTGTAATACAGTAAACCGAACGGTCACGATTTATCGACCGAGTTGGATGAAACAATTGCGGTGATGTATACCCAAAAAGCTTTTAGGACCGATGTATACCCAAAAAGCTTGTTGTGTTGTTTTAATTTATCCAATAGCTTTAATGACTTTAATAAGTTCTTTTGTTTATCTTTCGAATTTTGGAAAATCCAAAGATTGATGAAAATATCAATCCCGTTAACCCGGGAATGGACAAACCCTATAGTCATCAGTTTAGCGTCACCACACAATAAAATTATAAGATAGCGGTAGCATCAAAGCGTTATAAATATAAAATATAATATTTTGGGACTTCAACCTCAGGACATTTCCAGAATAAAGCACTCCCACTTCAAAAAAGACTATAAGATGATTGATCTATTAATTTTTGTTCCAAAAACTGGTATACAGAAAAATTCTGAGTACATCTACGTTTAGTAAAAACAATTGAATTAGTATTTAACGAATTCAACCTTAAATTCTTCTCAGAAACCAACATCTTTATATTAAAGAGGGCTTGTTGAATTTGGATTATATCGAATATATGTGCTACAAAATACGGTAGACCGACGTTAAAGTATATGGTTCCAACAGATATACAAAATATTCATCTTAGTTTCGCAATTTGTCGTTAAATGAAAGCGTTTAGAGTGATGATTTTTTCTAGGATACCAAAGCTAGTTAACACAAATATTGCCAATACATCAACCATCTAATCTAGCCACAGATCGTCATAGGTTAGGTTAGGTTAGGTTAGAGTGGCTGCTAACGCACACTTAGACCGTTGCCGGTCCGTTGTGATACCACAGGATCTTAGTCCCCTAATACCCCTAACACTCTATTGTAACCATCCTGAGCTACTAATGTAGCGCGTAAAATGTCCCGCACCTTACTATCTGCAAGATCTGAAAGGTTGTGCATTACATACCTACCCAAGTGTAAATGTCTTCTTAGTGTCAGTGCAGGACAAGAGCACAGGAAGTGAACAAGCGTCTCTTCCTCCTCTTCGTCCATGCAGCTTCTACAGAAGTCATTTGTTTCTAGACCCAGCCTTCTCGCATGTTCCCCGAAAAGGCAGTGTCCCGTTAATATTCCTATTATTCTTGTTTGATCTCTCCTTTCCAGAGAGATTAAGGTCTTGGAGCGATTCAAATCCAACCTTGGCCACATTTGTCTCGCTCTCTCGCATGTGAGGGTGTGAGATCACCTCTCCTGTGCTGAAGCTTCCGCCCTTTTCCTCAGAGCCAGTCTAAGCTCCGCTGTAGGCCTCCCCACATTTTCCCTTTCAGGCTTCAGCTGAAGAGTTGTACCTTGCCTAGCTAGTTCGTCTGTCCTGCAGTTACCCTTGACGTCAGACGAGTGGCAACCCAATGCCACCCTAGACTTCAACAGCACTGCTTCCAGCGACTTGATAGCCGCCTGACTGTCCACATACATCTTGATATCTCTCTTGGATATCACGTTATGCCTCAACCAGTTCAAGGCTTCCTCAATCGCTATTATGTCCGCCTGGTACACGCTGCAGTAGTCAGGGAGACGAACGGAAGTGCTTATATTTAATGCTCCACAGAACAGCCCAGCTCCGACCTTACCATCTAGCTTCGAGCCGTCCGTGTAGAATTGTAAAGCTTCGGTTTCCAGTGCTAGCTTATTCCCCCAGAATTCTCTTGAAGGGATAAAGGTTTGAAAACCTTTTTCGAAGCATAATATCGGCGTAATATAGTCAAGGTTCAACATTTCCTTCTTTAGCGAACCAATTATTGTTGAGTGACCTGCCTGAAGGTGTTTCCACTGAGACACGGCCGTTAGTCTAGTGGCTATGTTAGCCGTCATCTGTTAACCATATATATCCATTGGGAGAAGGTGTAACATGATCTCTAAGGCCTGAGTAGGTGTTGTTCTCAGTGTCCCGCTTATCAGCAAATAGGCCATCCTTTGCACCTTCTCTAACTTTTTCCTATAGGTTACTCTATCCAGTGCTGGCCACCAAACACTCACTCCATACATAAGACCGGGTCGTACTACGGCCGTGTAGAGCCAGAGTACCAGCTCCGGGCTGAGACCCCAACGTCTGCCTATTGCATTCCTACACGAATACATCGCCGTCGTAGCTTTGCTGATTCTCTCCAAGATGTTCGGCTTCCAGCTTAGTTTACCATTTCTCCTGTTTTAAGTTCATACTTATATGCGTTTCTACCAGCCTTTCCAGGGTTTTCAACAGAAAGGATTATAATGTTATAGGTCTTAGGTCCTTTGGATAGCAATGCGATGCTTTTCCTGCTTTCGGAATAAAAACCACCCTGACCTCCATTCATTGCCTATAGGAATGCAGACCAATTTTAAACAATCCTTAAAGATCGCCTCCAACCACGGGAGAATAATCCTCGAGTTGTTCTGGAATTCTGCCGGTATAATCCGATCCGGTCCAGCCGATTTGTACGGCTTGAACCCTTTTATGGCTCACAGAATTCGTTTTTTATTTACTATAACCGGTACGCGCAGCGAACAAGCTTCCTCCGACGCTTTCAGTTCCATCGAGTTGTCTAAACTACCCGGGAAGTGAGTGTCTATGAGAATCTTGAAGGGTTCCTCACTGGAATCGGTCCACGAACCATCAGGATTAATTAGGTAACCTATATGTTCGTTGGATTAGTGGAGATAATCTTCCTAAGGCGATAAGTTTCCGAGACATCTTTCATTTTGTCACAGAATAGTCTTCAGGAGCTCGTTTGTGCATTCTTCAATTATCTCTTATATAGTCTCAGCGTCTCTTTGTACGAGTGCCAGTCCTGAGATTCTCTAGTCCTCTTGGCGTTATTAAACGCCGTTCTGCACGACTTCTTTATGGCCCGCAATTCTTTTGACCACCAGACCGGTTTCTGCTTCCCCCTGGGTTTTACCTCAGGGCAAGCAGCACTAAAGGATTGGTTACAAGCTTGTGAAACGGATTCCACCATGCGGTCCATATCCTCAATTGTCGCTGGGGGCTCTGGGACTTCCCTAAGGACTTCTTTATACCTACTCCAGTTTGTTCTCCTAGGATTCCTAAAAGATTTCTGGGAAGCAGGGCAAATGTTGATATTAAAGGTTATATAACGGTGGTCAGAGAAGGAATGTTTCTTTCCTACTTTCCACTCTACAATCATATGAAAAATATTCTCTGATGCGAAGGTCACATCCAGAACTTCCTTCCTATTTTTAATAATAAAAGTGGGTTCTCTCCCAATATTACATACATACAGGTTCGTTTCCAACAAATAATTGAAAAGTGTCTCACCCCTTTCATTGATGTCCGAACTTCCCCAGATCGTATGATGCGCGTTAACATCGCAACCCAGAATCATCTCGGTTTTTCTGCGCTTCGCTTCGAGGATCAGTTCCCCGAGGTTGTCCGGTGAAACCTCCTTCTCCTGCCCCATGTAGGCCGCCACCAGCCAGATTTTATTGTTACCAACCTCAAGACTGGCCGCCGTTATATCCCCATCGCTTTTCTGGGAAAGAAAGAAAAGATTTAGGTTATCCTTCCCTAGAATACAGGATCTGATCCTCTCAGACCCTTTTGAGTATAGAATACTATACCCCTTCAATCGAAGACCACAGATCTTGGTTTTGTTAATCCAAGGTTCCTGGATTAAGATTATATCCTCATCCGATTATAGTCAGTCTGAGGAGCAGAGCTGCCGATGCAGCCCTCGAATGATCATTATCATAACAACAATATTTATTTTATATGTTCAAAAACCGCAAGTTATTGTCTGGAAACAGTACGTCTGGAAATCAGTTGATGATAAACAAAACAAATGTTGAATGCGATCACTTGCAGATAATGAACTTCCTATACTTGACAGAATACCAAGCTGAATTGCAAATTAGTAAGATTTATTCCAAATAAAAATGTTATCAAAGCTTTTAAGAAAATCAAGAATCATTTCGAAGAGGAAGAAAATTTGTAGCCTAGTGGTTCTCATCACGTCGGGGTCTCGAGTTAGATTCTCACCGTTGACCAAAAAATTAACATGCACCGGATGACATAAAAAGCATCGATTGTTTGTAAAAGCACTCGTTGGACTGACTGATAGGGTCAGTCAGTTATTTTTCAGATCACAAGTTATTTTATAACGAAATTTTGCATCTACTGTTTGAAAAAACATCCCATCTACATTCCACTGTTTCAACAATGGAGTTCGAAAAAAATTTGATCTTATTCCAAAACAATAAAAAATTGATTGATTTTGTATTCAATTAATAACCATTCGATTCATACATACATCGTATTGATTATCATTCGTTAGGTAAAATGTGAATTGTAGTCAGAATCAAGGTACAATTTACATCATCCTCTGACACAGAATAATTTTTTAACAATAGTATCGCTGCTATATAAAAAGGACGTACAATAAAACTGGATAGATAAGGATGGTTTGTGTTATTTGTTTTCTGATAAAAGAAATGGTTTTTAATAAAAGCAATAATAATACTCTCGTATAAATAGCAAGATGATATTTAGAAATTTTATTTCTTTTATATCCTCGACTCGTTCACCCGACTTTCATTTCAAATACCATAGTTCGCAACGTAATCGAGATTATAAATTGTATAAACTTAATTCATCTCAGATATACATACACATATCGTTTTAATTTCGTTTCTACCGACAGTTATTAATGGCAGAATGCTGATCAGGTATAAATGTGTAGCTTTTATTGTTGAAAAAGCTACATAATATAAAAGATTGTTGTTATCAGATACGTATATCATAAATGATTCTTATCCCGACTTTGGCTTAAATTAAGAAACATTTGCGTCACTAGGTCATAAAAGGTATAAGAACTTTTCTTTGAAATGAAAGCTCACCGCCCAGGTGGCGCAGTGGTTAAATCTGCGGCAATTGGAGCGGGAGGCACCGGGTTCGAATCCCGATAGGGGCAGGATGCAAAAGGGATTTTTCACGATGAGATTAGTATCTGTGGTGTGAATGAACTCATGTGCATGAGTGCAGAACTCATGGTACGGCCCATCTCCCATTTCAGCACTATTGGCTGGCATGGAGCTATGCAATGTGCAGATGGTTAGGAAAATCGAACCTATAGTCGTACGTCCTCGAATTGGCTGTAATGGCGTAAAAGTAAGGACGTAAATAAGCGAACCGCGAACAATTAGGATTTGCTTTGAGCCCCAAAACAGATAAGAGTAAAAGAAACAAAAATGAAAGCTCGTACATTCAATTCCAAAATCTATTTGTTCTTCTAATAAAGTCCTAGATATCTGGTATCCTCAAGGTCGTCAGTTGATCCTAAGATCCAAAGCAGTGCAGTCTTTGGGAATACTATAAACAACAGGAGCACAAGAAGTCCGCAACAGTTGCTCAAAATTATATGCTCATATTATGGACATAATATTCTTCCTGGCCACGTGTGCATGAAATGTTGCTCGTAGTTTATACCAATGCCTCAAGTGGAGCTTTAGGCTTTGGTTTATGTTTTATTCTTTTTGATTGCTACAACTTATAGGATAATGAATGCAATTACAATCAGTCCATATGAAAGTGGGTAGTGGTGGACGTGTTGGTAAGATAATTCATTTCCTCCTTTATATGTTGTTGTAATTGTTTGATTTTTCCAGCTCTTTGAAATGATACGAGCTAGCATTTAACATCCCAATGGAAATGAAAACTTTGTCGTAAAGTTGTCATTTCCATTGAGATGTTAAATTTGGGAAGTAATGATGAGTATACTTCATGAAAATACTTCTGCTTTGCTGGTATGGTTACTGTTCTTCCTTTCGGTGTGCAACCAGAGCCTACGTTTAAAATACCGCTATTTTAGTAACACATGTTGGCTGTTGGTGACAAAGAACAGAGACCAACCGTTGTTTTGGTAGTGAGTAGAGCAATTGGCAATCTCTCAGTTGAATCCACGTATCACGTTTGTTCGATAACTTTCTTTCGACTACCTCACACTGTTTGTTCATTCGCTGTTGTCGTACAGAAGTAGTTTGCATAAGTCGTCATTTTCTTGAGTTTGATGAATGGCTTGTGTTATTTGGCATATCCTAAAGTCGTTGAAAGTGATACAAGCTTACCATTCGGAGTTTTGGTTGTTATCAGTTGGTATAAGATCAATATCTCATCAGTGTCATTGATAGTCGGCACCATAAGATTTCTCACCATGAAATCTAATTTTAAATCTAATAGTTGTTTGATCTTTAAAAGTCTTGAGGTGGTGACTCGGTTGTGTGAATCCAATACTGCATCGATTAGTGTATCTTGAACTTCCCTAAACGAAATCATCAGTAACGTTGTGTGTATTGATAAAGCTATAGTAGATGAGTTTTTTCATCATTGTTTCCAAGCGCCTTCTCTAGTGGTTTCTGAAAGCTACTCAATGATTGTCAATATCTTCTTGCCTCTCTTTGAGTTGTCCTATATTGAAAGGTAGTGTTCTCGACAGGCATAAATTGAATTTGACCAGAAGCATCAGTAATGGTGCGTAGATCACCTTGTTTAAAGTAACGTTTTGGCCACAAACCTTGGTTCTTCTAACCTTTGTGTTGGTTCCTGTTCCATTCTGATTTGACTTCATCAGTTGGCAGAGGAATAATTTTGGTAGTAGGTCTCTTGAAGTTGGTGTTTCTGGGAAATACTATGGTGTCTTTGCAAAAAGAAGGTTGGCTAGTCGACAAGAGATTAGGTTGTCCCATCTATTCTGATGCAGATCAACAAAGCGGGATCGTATGACTGCCAATTTTTTGAAGATTAAAGTTTCCCAAAGTGTGGATTCCAGTGAAAAAAACCATCTCTGTTTCCTTAGGTTGACTGATAGACCCTGCTCACTATATACCAGGCTCCAACTATGTTTATCCCTATTTGCATGTGATCACAAAGTACATTCGTATATTTACCAGTATTATGGTGATGTGATTAGCAGAACCGTGGCAGTAAAATAGGCTGTCGTTTGTTGGACTAGAAACGATTTGACTACAAGACACCATACAAGAGGATATCTCTTTCGGGCGATCACCGTCGTCGTATAGCTACCTAAACATGGCACTAAACCACCCAATAAGTGTGGTCTCCATGCCATGTGTTTCAGTTGCAGAGATCATCGTACTGAAGGAAGTGTTTTCACTTTTGATGTCCATAAACGCTTCCAAGACAAATTCCTTGCCCTGCAATTTTTCAATCCATCCAACGATTTCATGGATTGTCTTTCAACAGATTTACCTTTTTGGGAAGCGTGTTGTTTCGAATGTACGAAATTTAGTAATAGTGCATTATCGCTAAAGTACACACCAACTATAATCGCTCTTAAAAGTTAGGTAAAAAAGTGGGCAGGATGGGCTTTCATTCATAATCTTGGAATGTACCTCAGGGCCAAACTGGCTCTGAAGATATGTTCAAGGTGGTCTAAGATATTTTCCAGTCCTTCCTGTTAAACACCCGGAACTGACCTGGTGTTTTAAATTTTGAGAAAAAACCGATTCGCTATCGGCTTCTATCTTTTGTCACCAAGTTCCAATCTCTGAAGCTTGGTAGTTGGAGTGGGAGTTTATTTCCATCTACTATAATAGAAATCTCACTTTTGCACTCGTATGAGTTTCATCAGGTTTCTTTAAAGTTCCGATAGTGATGCTAACACACTTCATGCTAACACAGTGAACTCTCTTTAGGTTTGCTGTTGCCTCAAGGCTTTATCGACTTTCTTACAGAAGGATCACCATTTCTTGGAAGTTGTCTTGTCAGCTTTCCCAGTTCACTTGCTCACTATGGTGCCGCAGTTGTTTACGGCTAAAGAGCCGCTCTTCTTATAGGCGCTGATTAGTGCTTCTTCAAGCTTATCAGCAGCAATTTCCATTCCTCCGCACTTTCAGATTTTCATTACTGAAGATAAAAGTGACTGGTTAAGATGGAGTCTTTAAAGTTCCTCAGTGTTTTTTAGGTTCTTAAATTCTCTAATTTCAGGTTTAGAGCTGGTAGGAGAGGAAAAGATAAAGAGATGCTTAAAGAGAGTTATGTCATCTAAGACCATCTGGGATGAGACTTTCTCAAGAGACAAAGGTAATATCAATTACTTCTTGCCTTTAGAAAGTCAAAAAGGTATAGGTTTACTGTCCACATTTGAGATTTGAGATATTTGAGATTGACTAAGTCAGACGCGGATAGATATTCCAGGAGCTAGATGTGTCTATAGGATTTATATCAGAGTTGCCGCCGCATACGTGGTGAGAGTTTGTATCGGATCTGCAATGATTGGGATAACATTTCGGTTTGCGTTCTCTAAAGCTTTGATAACCTCTGGAATAAGAGGATGAAGCTCCGAATCATATGGATAATAAGCAGAGAGTTGTTTCTTTACTTCAACGACACTTGTAAGATCATTTATGTTAGAACTAGCATACAGTCATGTTACTACTAACAAAAACAAAAGCTCTAGGTCTTGAGCAGGTATATCACTAACCAGGAGATAGCATGAGGTCCCTGGATCGAGTCTAAGGGTATACATATTTAGATACGTATGTATTGTAGTTTTAGATGCGCCTTTCTATGAGAGAGGACGACAATCCGTGACTCTCCGCTCACGCACAGTAAATGAATCCAAATTTATAGCTTGTCTAATCAAAATCAATATAAATAATTCACCTATCCCCATAATCGCATAAATTCTGTAAATACGAGGCGTAACACAACCCATTCTTATACCATTGCATGTTACAGGTGTTATGTATACATAATTATATAGTTTGTTGTTTTAACCTTAATTCAAAGTACATACTTAAATATATAATTTGAAGCACATTCCACCTAAATACGTTCATATTTGTTAACAATAATCGTAGCTTCTTTCGAATATGACATAGCGCATGTGTCTAGAAACACATTCATATTCTGTGACATGGTTATTCTACTCGCACCTCTCACATCATTACTGTATTTTTATCGTTGGACATGAATACCAATTACACGATAAAATTTGAGAAATCGGAATCAAAGAAACACCGACTAGAAGAGTCTATAATGTGTGACAATTTTAATCGTAAAAAAATCCAAATGTTCAACACTCGATTGAATAAAGCCTCAATCAGTGGCATTATACTAAAGCAGTCGGGACAAATTTGGAATTCGTGATAGTGGGAGGTTATACGTGTCAAGAACATGACAACATGATTCGCTACACTTTTATGATCATGAAAAATTTTATCGCTTTTGAGACGAATTTTGCCACAAATAAATTATTCAAATGGAGAATTTATGTAAGATAGATTTTGTATGGCAGGCAATCAATACCCACACCAATTTTGTGGAAAGTAGAAAAAATAGTTTTATGGTTTGCGCGGTCTGTAACCTATACATAATTTACATTTACACATAATTTACATTTACACAGCGTATATAAATGTGGGGTAGATCAACTCGGCGATACACTCGTACCAAAATATTTGTTTAAATTAATTTAACCACTGGTTGTGGGAATTGGGGCTTTTTTTATTGAGGCGACGAATAGTTGTTATGTATCGAATTTATATCGAAAAACTATAAATGAATTTAACCTTTCGACAAATATTTATATGCAAAAATTCAATATTCAAATTTAGGGTAGAAAATATACTTTTGAATCTTGGCCAAATATGCAAATTTCGATTAACCAAAATATTTGTATTTATATTGAATTGGTATTGTTCTGTGTAGTGTATATGTGCAAAGATAGTGTTAATACATATTTAAATATTAAAGAAGGGTGTTAGTATAAGAAATATTTGTATAGGAACAACAACCCCACTGAGAACTGCTCGTACTGATATCGAAGTTGTTTAGATAAGAGTGAAGTGTCAATTGTTTTCTTATTTTCGTAAAGCTTGTATAAGTAGAACAATTTTGTCTTACAACAATTCCGCATTTCATATTTCATCAAAGGCCTGAATTGGAAATTTTGACACATATCTGTCGAAACACCACCAGAATTTAGACAGCAGCCAAGGCATATATGTAACGAGGCTGAGACAACAAGAAATCCACAAAGGCTATTTCAGCATTGAAATGTGCAGACGGTGCTTTGGTGGTGGATCCATATTTACTGGCAAACTTCTTCACTTCGAACTCGACCTTAGTTGTCCCCGATGGAACTACGCCTCTATCAATTCCGTATTGGGGTACCAAAATGGATCGTGTCAACACCGGAGGACAATTTCGTGGAACAATGGATTGAACACAATGGACGAAATAAGGCCACCGGACCTGACGGAATTCCTAACTTTATACGCAAGGTAAATACCCCAACGCATGGAAGAGTGCAATGGTGTATTCGGTTCTTAAATGTGGTTGTGATAGAACTGACTCCTCAAACTACCGGCCAATATCAATTGTGACAGCCACGACAAAAGTTTTTGAGAAATGCATTAACCAACAACTGGTGAATTCTCTTGAGATATAATTTCAGATAAATAATATGACATCCGCGAAAGCTACAACCGATCTCTTGACGTATGTTGCAAACAATGGAATCTCGTCTTTGAGCATCACGGAGAAGAATTTTGACAAGGTTTGGCATGCGAATCCCATTTGTAAAGTAGTGCCATACGGCTTGGATTCGATTGCCATCAAGTGGATGAAAAGCTTTCTCAAAGACCGAAAGATCAACGTTGTGCTAAATGGGAGATCATCAACGACACACTCTAGAAATGCCCGAATCCCTCAGGGATCAGTTTTGTCACCAACTATGTTTTTGTTATACATTAATGTCTTGTTGCATAGAACTGTGAATCCTATCCACAGTTTTGCTTATGATGCAACTTTTCTATTTCATTCGAGATCGAGCATACTCCTTCAGAGTTAAACGGAAAACTGCTGGAAGTTGTCACTGCGCTTTATTCCAATTTGAGTGAATATTTGAGTGGGAAGTTTAAAACCCAGGTTAAATTAAAGTTCTCGTGAGTTGTGACTCAATTCGTTTGCTTGGTGTTGAGATTAGCAACAGTTTAAAATGGAATGAACACATTATAGCATTGGCCAAATCAGCTTTACGTAAACTCGGGTTCATCAATCAACATCATCAATCAACATGCAGACGGTTTTTTTAGATCGCATCAGGTTCTCTAGATATATAACATCTTTATTAGACCGTGTGAGGAATATTGCTGACGGGTTTAGGGTGGAGCTATGACATTGCTCTCCAGTTGACTTATGAGAGATCTAGACAGCCAATAACACCGCAGAGATGATGCAGAAATCTGCGTGTTCTATACATTAATAAATGGTAATGTTCAGCAGAATTAAAGAAGTAAATGTCAACATTTGTAACGTCAGGACGGGTAACACGAGGAACCGATTAATGTGCATAGGTTTACGGTGAAGCTGCCGAAACCTCTAACTAAAGATGCAAAGCGCGAATTTATTTATTGAACATCCAGGAAGTGGAATTCGTTGTCCGGGTTTCAGTTTCCGTTGGACTATAAAATGCACAAGGTGGGTAAAATGCACAACTGAGTCTTATCCCTCAAATTTTCGCCACAGTAAGTCTACTGAGCTCCTGGTCACGATAAAACCAGTAGTTTGGTTCTCTGGAGTCTTCTTGTTGGAGTTTTTAGTCAGCATACAGCTTATGCCCAGATTTTCATGCTGTTGCAGACGTTGTAGATGTTTTATTTATTGCATGATGCTTAGTTTCATCCACAACAAACTCGATCTTTAGATCTCGATCGAGATTTTCGTTTCGAATGTACCATGGTGCATTAAAAATGCATCGCAGGATATTATTTTAAATTGTTTGTATGATTTTTATATTTCATGGCACAACCCCAGAGCTGGCTACCATATGTCCATACAGGTTTTAGAATTGGTTTGAATAGCAACAGTTGGTTGTAAGAACACTTGCATTGGCTCTTATATCTATAATTATTGTTCTTTGCTGTTGCAAGTATTGCCGTATCATCGGCGAAAGTCGCCAATATTGCTTCTGTAATTGGTATATCTCTTGTATATAAGAGATATAATATTGGTCCAAAAACACTCCCTTGTGGCACTCCTGCTGTTATTCTTTTTAATTGGAAGTATTCATTCTCATACCTTACTCGGAGGTGCCTCCCTGATATTTATGATTTTAAAATTTCAAAAAATTACTCCGAAAGGTCTCGGCGAAATTTGAATTCTAGCCTCTGTGCCAGACTTTGTCAATAGCTTGTGCTACATCAAGGAATACGGTTGAGCATATTTTTTTGTTTTTTAGTGATTTCTCGATTACATCAGTAATTCGATGTACTTAGTTGAGTGACCTTTCTCGTTGTTTCTATTTTAACTCTGAGGTTGAGGATATCCTAAATATTATAAATATTTTCTATTTGTCCTTGGTTGTCGAAGGTAAGCATGAAAAGTGGGAGATCTCTTTTCATGACTTCAACATTTTCCTTTCTGTTTTCTCGTCACTCTTTTCTGATGATCTTTACAACAAAGGCCTGAAAATAATCGATGCAGTCAGCATCGATTATTTTCAGGCCTTTGTTGTAAAGATCCTCAAAAATTTCATCTTTTGAATAAGTTGGTTGGAGACCTCTTGCTTGTGACCATCAGAATTTAATTTGTTGGCTAGAGCTTTGTAGTCTTTTTCTGGGTCATGTTCTTTTTTTGCATGTAATTGCATTGGCACTTTTGATGTGGGTTTCAATTGGCTCAATTTCTGGTGACGAGTCAGTTTTCCTCTTGCTTAGGTTATGATTTCTTTTCTTGATTTCTTATTTGCTCTCTTGGATTTCTGTAGTTTCCAGTTGGTTATAGTATCCATAGATTTTGGGTACTAACAAAACAACGACAAAGTACTTAAAACTGCAGTGTCAAGAACTTTTCACTAATAACAGCAACATTAACTAAAAAGGTAATGTTGGTGCTTTAAACGAAATTAGAAGCGCAAAAGTATTTCTATTAAAACAACCAAAAAGCTTTGAAGCTCAAATTTTCCATAGAAATTTAATATCAAATGTTATACCACCTTTGAAATACTAAGAAATTTTGTCACAGACACAGTATTGCATATTCTTTAAACTTTAATATTCTTACAATTTTCACCTATATCCCTCAAGTTTAAGGAAAATAGAAACCTTCTCATGATTTGAAAAAAAAATCTTTCCGAAGGAACATTTATTATATTTAAGACGAATAAACGCTTTATACGCATTACAAGAAGATTTCTCAAGGTAACCTAATTTCCATTTTATTTGTTGTTCCTCTCGAACTAAACACAAAAAAAACAATCGAGATGAAAATTCGTTACTGCCATAAAACCATAACCTTGATAATCTGTGATATACTCGTATATATTATATAAAATGTCGAAAAGAAGCGAAATAAAATTTGAATATCACTCACCTTTTAGTGAAAATGTTTCCGTTTTTTTTTTATTGATAATCTATTCAACGAGTATATATCGGGCATGTTTAACGTATCGCACGCGTACATAATCATACCCCACTCTGTTCAACGAATCTCGATCATATCGTTCAAAATCACGACACTTTAAATCGGAAGCACTTTAAAATGAAAATGACGTTAATGGAAAAGTTATATCTGTCATTTATGTATGTATGTTGTATAATCAAATAAAGGTTATACATCCCTTATATATACATTATAACAGCATATACATGAGGGATTGAAAAAATACTTTGAAATGAGTTTCCAAGAAAACGTAAATCAACCAAAAATAATGATATAGGTAATTCAAAAAAAAAATTATTTTTCACGCTCATCCTCAAAATCCTGTCATATGATGAATAATTTTCTTCTCGACTATACCGTATTATAAGAAAATTATATTATTCGTTAAAAAAGTTTGTTTATTTAGGAGTATGTATTATATATATGTATGTATATGTAGCTGGGAAATGATAAACTTTTTGGGTCCGTTATCTATCATTCGGAATGAACAAGTGTTTTATTCTTGACAAGGATTTGACAAACGTTAAAGTTTACATGAAAAACTTTTATATATTCTGCAGCTCATTCGATTTAATTTTTATTTTTATTTTATTGACCATTATCTGGTCACTGCAAAGCTACGATGGAATTTTTCGTACAAGTCAAGATCAGGGGAATATACAACGCGGTTCTCTTGTAAAGGTCTGACAAATGAAGAAACGCAACGAAAATAGCAAGATTTTGTCAGTAATAGCATTTTGCGATCTTATTACACCAATCTGAAAAAATGAACAGTGTAGTGAACACTGGGAAGTATTGAAAACCTCGATTGCCCAGCACATTCTCGTTTAAGTCAAAGAATGATTGGTTTAATGCGGAGTGTCGTCTTGTACGAAATAAGGCCACAATGAAGCGCAGACTCGGTTTACAATTGCAAGGAAAAACAAGGCAGTTCTTGCTAGAGGACAACTAAACACATATGTAGACAGAAGAAGTGAGAATGGTAGAAGGCTTATGTCTTAAGAGTACAACAACTCAGCAATTAGCGACTTGTTCGATTGATAATATCGAAATAAAGTTATGATTGATGAATGGAAAGTGGCCGCGTTAAGCGGTAATATTTAAGAAGGATGATCGCTAGAAATGCGAGAATTATCGCGGTCCTATGACTCGATCAATCGAGAGAGGCAATGATATGTGCTTGAATATTTAGAAGACAAACAAATTCGTACATCTGTGTAAAATGAGAGGAACGCAGTCACAATGATGTGTTAAAGTTAAGAACAGGCTATCGAAAACTTTTGTAATTAATTCTGGTGTTCGACAAGGAGATGCACTGTCCCCGATACTTTTTAATCTCATGTTGAAATATATCCTTCGTAATGAAATCAAAGGACCGCGATTACGGTAGCTCGGTCACGTTCTGTGGAGAGCCACTTTTGGAAGGCGAAGAGCTTGCTGTCGACGACGATGGCTACACGACGATCTAGCACCTTCTGGTTGCTTGCAACAGTATGAAGAGCTGGCTGATAAAAATGAGTTCGTATTGAGTTTATAATAAACAGACAATAATCTGACAGCATGACCCTAAATTTTATTAATATAACTTTCAAAACCAGATTAAGAGCTTTTACATTTCCAAGACTAATATAATCAAAACACTTCTGACAAATCAATATAATTTTAAATTTGGATATTGACACATTCATCAAACAGTTTGTTATCTCTTTTATTAATCTGATTATAATCAACAAAAACAAAAAACTCAAACAGACTTTTCGACTTTTCTTTCAATTCGAAGAAAATTCAATAAATCGACATAATTATAATCAAATACCGTATAGAAAAGAATTTTTTCTTCTTATTCTTTGCATCTTTGTTATATATTTACAAAAAATTATAGAGAATAATATTTACTGCAAATATTCACTTTGAGGCAAAAACACCAGAGCCAACGGAAAATTTGCGGAAAATCGTTTTTCTTCCGATTTTGGTTTACATCGTTAATCGAAAAAATGAATACACGATGTCATGAATTATAAAATAAAAGCTAATAAGAAATTTATTTTCTTGGAAATTAAGATTTTGAACCATAAATCGCCGGAGGATATTAAATCCCTTCCAAAATTATATTAAAAAAATATCGAGTTCAAAAAACTAAAGTTTATTTATCTTTGTAACTCTAAACACTCTCTTGATTTGTTGTACGAAGTTGCAAATAAACAAAAATTTATCTATTGTTCATTGTGATGAGTCCAAAGCACTTGCGAGTCCCTCGGAGTTTCTTTCCATGTTTGCGATACCTTAGCACATTGCATTGTATCTAGTGCCAACCTCCAACAAACGACCATCGCCGTGTTGAGATAACGTAATGATGAAAAATTAATGTTACAAACTAAAAGCTTTTTACTCCGCTTGAGGGAAAAATATTTTCATTTTATAATCTCAAATCAATCGTTTAAGTTTAAAAAAAACTTAAAGATTGATAAAAATAAACTTTATATATTTATAGAAAGAAAGAGAGACGTTATAATTTTCAATCTAATTGAAATCTGTGTAACACAAATCGTTTATATCGAGATGACTAACGTTATCATACATCACTTATGTCCTTTTATCGTAATCCAAACATATATCCTTATCATTCACATAGCTATACAGTATAATCATCAATTGGATAAAATCTTGAAAAAAAAAACTCTTTATGAGTTGGAAAATCAATTGAGTTTGAACGATGATCAATTTAAAGTAAATTACTTGTTGTATTCTGAATTGAGATGTTATTTCTCTATCGCTTTCTTACTGTCAAAGCTTTGAGGCTTCCATATCATTCCATCAGTACTTCGTTTTTTGGATTCAGTACACTTTTCTGTGTCCAAATCTGAACTCTCCGCATTTCTTAACGTGTTGATATAATTTAACGAGTCGGCTTGGGGTAGTGGGAAATTATCCATGGCAGCAACGTCATCGACTAAATTATTAGTACAAGACTCTTACGAAATCCCGAACACAGATGTATGCTTAGTTCAAGAACCTCATCTTCTTGGTGGTTCTCTTTCTGGACTAAATACCTCCCGTGGCAGGATTATGTACAAGAGTTCTACCGCGAGAACCAGAGTATGCATATGTATTTCGAAGATTATTAACGCATCTCTCATTGAGGACTGTAGTTCGGTTAATATTGCAGCTGCACTCTCAAACTGAAGTTGTTATTGTATGTAGCTTCAGTGTATTTCCTTACGATTCCGTTATTCCACCTCCGTCTGAGGATCTCAAATATCTAGTAAGTTGGTGTAAGGTTCCAAACATTTCTCTGATAGCGGGTTGTGATTCGAATGCACATCGTGAGTGATTTTCCTTTAATATTAACCTTAAACGAACACCGCTTAAACCTTACCGTAATATTAAGCTTACTAACAGGGAAACAGTTGAGCTTGTTCGTCTGTTGACATAAAGCTGCAGGCTTGTGCACTATCTATGAGACTATATATGAGACTTCGTGTCTACTTAGCTTCCTAAGCTGCACAAAATATGTACAAAAAAGAAGTAAGAACATCACAAAGATCATCCTGGGTAATCTTCTGTGAGGAAATTAGAAGCTTACCTGCTGTAGTTAAACTTTACAAATCGCTGAGCAGGAACAATACTTGCAGACTTGATACTTTTCGTCTAACTAATGGTAAGCTTAGTTCCTCTCATTTTCCGGGCTGTAAAACCATTGTAACCGACTATACCGGTGAAGTCACCAACGATTTGAATATAATTTCCAATTGGGACCTAGCTTCGCAGATTAATTAATCATGAGATCCTACGTTCCGGTCCTGGTGATTTATTTCATACTGTATTACAGCATGGATATCTACTCATGAAGGTACATTTACTGCATTTGTTCCAGGCTTTTAGTTTTGTTCCACAATCTAGGAGTAGAAATCGTTTCGGCCTATATGTCTATCATCAACTTTTCTGAAATATTTAGAAAGGATTGTTGATATCAGGGACCAATATTTAGTCAGCTCAGTAACATGCTTACAGAATGGGCAAATCCTATGAGACAGGAACTCGTAACTAGGATTGAGAGATCTATGCACAGCAACGAGTTTCTTGTATGAGCACTTGTCTCCGGCAATATGGAGCTTTTGATAATACTAAATTGCTTCGTCTCGATTACGAATGCTTGTACTAAATTTGGTATCGAACCTTAATATCATCAAATGGATTGAATGTATGCTTGAATTACTTCGGTCAATACTTCCAGAGGATGCCCGCAAGGAGGTGTGCTTTCACCCCTGTTATGGCTTCTGGTCATCGACGAACTTTTTGTTATTCTAAAGGTGAGTCCGATTTTGTCGCTCAATGTTATGCGGACGATCTGGTTCTGACAGTTTCAGGCAAGCACCTGAATGTCTTCTCAGATTTAACTCAACACGCTCTTCTAATTATAGAACAGTGGTGTCTGGATAAAGTGAATGGTTTTACATGTGAATCCGTCTGTGGCCAGTGGTTAAAATAAAATCTTCAATTGGTAAACTCAACTAATTGCAAAATATCGCTTGTAGGTGACTGGAGCAATGTCTACTACTCCTGTTACAATCCTTTATTTTAGGTTCAGCTTGTTCGACTGCCTTTTGCGTGCGTTGGTGCTGGGACGTGGAATTCTTTCGGCACTACTTCAAGTAATTCTTAATGAATTCAAAAATGCTATGCCAGAAATCGTCATGGTTATTGATTAGCGTCTGCTTGTTTTTAATTTCTACAAATCTTTTCGATTTGAATTTCTACATTTTCATCGAGTCTGGTTTAAACTGCTAAGGTCGCAGAGCTCCCCTGTGCACTTTGATGAAATCCAAGGTTTGTATCATGGGCCCTTTGTGTCATTGAGTGTAGAACCTTAAAGGTATACATTTGGTGTCCTGTTAGTATGATCGTACTTTGTGAGATAAAATGATCAAATATAACAATCTGGATAGGAAAGTATTTTCTACAACATGATGGCTCGTACCATACATTTCACTTCATTGAATTTTCTGAAGAATTAATTTAATGTAGACATATCGTCGTTTATAAAACCCAAACATGATATAGAGTGCGTGTTCACCTAAAATTAAACGACCTCGAAAAGGATTTCTATCCTTTATTTATCGTTAAATCATCAAAAAATGTATGTTCATGCACCAGCCAACCATATAATTTAATAACTTAAAGATATAATTCCAAGAACATATATGTATGTATTTGTAAATCCTTCAACATAAATTAAATTAAAGATTTCGGGTGTAATGCTCGTACACATACATATAATTGCAAACACAATTTGATATATAGCAAACGTATAACATAGAAAATTAAGAATATACATAAGATGATGAGAATCGATTGAATGGAATAAACAATTTTCTACTTTGCTAATCGACATAAAAGTGATACATAAAGTGAAAGATCGAACAGAAAACTGTAATGTTTCAATCAACACCAAAACATTATGTGTGCTTTCATGAACACTTTTATACGAATCGAACATAATTAAATTATTGTATTTGTTTGTTTGCACTGTACAACAAATACGAACGAAATACAGCATTTCTACGTATCCACTATGGGTGTGTGTCGAAATCTTGTCGAAATTAACAACAATTTCATTTTACTTTTATATATAAGGTATAGCCTCTTAATTCATATCATTGTCGTTTAGGGAAAAGATATCTGTAGAGAGTAGTTGTTAGACGATTTTTATCTTATTATAGAGATAGCATGACGTGATTGTTTATATAAAACAGTGCTTATATATGCTACATGAGCTGATGCGGAAGGTACCCAGTGAGTACTTCAATAGGAGTATAAAGAATGCAAAGTAAATATTACTGATTAGTAAAATCAATCAGGACATGCAGGGAATCTATTTTGTCTTCAAATGCATGTAGAGAAAATATTAAATATCAGTTACACTAAGCCACCGATACAACATTACTGGTGTGATTTATGAGGCGATTTGTAACAAGCTAGTTCATAGTCGACTCGTTTATACATGCCAGACATTTACAGCCGCACACAAACCGTATCTTCGCCATATCAACTCATATATCAAACAGATAACATTATAGTTATGTCGAGGATATATAGAAAAACACAATGATAGACATAAAATTAAGGCTTATACGAAAAAAGCTCAACAAAATAAATGTTTTGCAATCAAATTTAATTTTCTCAACAGTTTGTCCGTTTTTTTATGTGTGGGAGTGAGTGTGCCGATAATTGCTGAAATAAAATTTACTCGAAATCGATTTAAATTGCCAAAAACCCTTTATTTTTGTCCTGTTAATATTTTGTCCCAATTTTGATTTTCCTTTTATCCTTTTTACGGTTATTTTTGGGTTTAGACATAGTTTAAGAAGTAGTTCTACGCGTGGGAAGAAGATTAGTTATATACGAGTGGAAAAACCTTTAGTTAAATGTTTAGATTTTAGGGTAGCTTATATTTATGGTTGGGACTATAATTTTTAATAAGTCACTTCTATCAACACCCACAGTAGTATTCAATAGTATAAACCGTTGTTATTATCCCACAAAACTATATACAGTCGACCAACCGATTACACTTTAAGCTTCCTATTCGGTTCTAACTAAAATAATTTAATATGAGAGCCTTGATATTATTTGAAGATGTCTCATGAAGCTCTGCAGATCAACAGTACAGAATACCTGGGTTTGAAACTCAGCTGCAATAACATTTTAAGTGAGTTAAATGGTAAATTGAAATTTTGATATTACAAATATAATTAAATTCCAAACACTTGTGCACAGACAACAAAATTAAATTACACGAGTTCCTTTGTTACCATAGGATTATACAAAACCGTGCAGCATATAATGTATACAAAGCACACAAAACCTCATTTCTTTAAAGAACAAAAAGATGGAAATTCTTCTGTATAACATAATCGTTAGGAAAAGATTCATCTTAATTATAATTTGGTTTTTTCACTTCGCATGTCTTCATTTTTAACCAGCCACCTACCTTCCACATCCCCTATTTCGGAAAAAAGGCAAATAAGGAGTAAAATCGTTTTGTTTAACATCCTTTGTCGTTTACAATCAACAAATTTCGGATTTACAGATAACACAAACGTTGATCCTTTGCTGTGAGGGTGTTACATTATTTATGAGAGTCAGATAGTGATAATAACAGAAGTAGATAGCAACAATCATAATAAGCAGTCATACTGTGAAAAATGAATCATAATTTTCTATTGCTTTTATTATTATTACTTGTTCGTGTTATTATTATATTATTCTGACTGGTATGATCCTAATTATTATGATAATAATTATTTTACTATGCTTTTGTAAAAATATGAGATGAATATGATTATTTTGATTTTATTATTTGTTAGTACAAGAGTTATCTACAATTGTTTTCATAAAAAATGAACGGTAGGGTTTTTTGATTCTGAATTCAGTAAGATACAATCTTCATGCATGGTTTGATTTTTATATATTCATGTATCCCTTACACTTTAACTATCCTGTTTGGTTTTAAACTCGGATAATCATTTTGTAAAACAACGGCAGTACAAATCTTTTGATTAGATACAAACACACCATTTTCGGATCTTAATGTGTAAATGTTTTCTTGACCGTCATCTTCAGTTTCTGCCTTGTGATAAGTGATAAAATCGATGAGTTGAAGTCACCAAGTGATTTAATATGACAACCATATAATAGGGGCATTAAAAGTCAAACGAATGATCCGCCTGTGAACTGAGGCGTTACATGGATATTTTATCTTGAGTTTATACATTGGATGTGAATTTTGTCGTAATTGCCGGTATGCAGACACAGTAAATTGCGCAACATGTATACTTGTGTAACGTCATTATTGCACAATATATTGTGGTATTTCTTCTGTTTCCGAAATAAAACATTGATGGAAAAAATTCGAACATTTTGAATAAAAATTGAATGTATAATATGAGTATAGAAATCACAGTGTTTCAGAATCAGCTTTTACTAGTGCAATGCAAACATTTATTACTGAATATTATAATCACGATTTTTCATCAATAAATTTTTTTACCTTGCTATTTTGGCTATTCTCATTGAATATCTCAAATCTCTGAAGTTTCTTCCAGTAGTCAAAAATCTAAGCGTTGTGGCTAATCTTTGCACTGGCGAAATAGCCTGTCTCATTACCATATTTTGTTTTTTAATTTTTGGAGACACTTTTTCCAAAAGTATTCCAAATGCTGTTTCATTCATTTTTTCATCAATTCACAGACATCCATTCTCATGTAATTTGTAGTCTTCCTCGCTATAGACATCGGCAAACTCCCTTAAATGTTGCATATCTGAATGATGGCTTCTTTTTAAATACCAACTTTTGGGCCACAATTTTTTTGCATTTTGCTTCTTTTTGCGTAGCATGACCATTCGAATCGTGATAAAAGCTAATATTGCAAAATAAAATTTATCGTGTGTACATGATACGAGTATACTTGTACGTGTATACCCAACTTAAGGCCCGTTGCACATTTCAGCTAAGCGATATGAGCTATGTCGTAGCTCTTAATTGTAAATAAAGAGTTTTAATGGAACGTTGCAACCTTGAGCTAAACTATGCGAGCTGTTTTTCTGTTTTGAGCGATGCAAACTAACTTAGCTCGAGTTGTCTGCATTGCAACTGTCTGTCAGCTATATCGCTCACTCATACATTGATGTTATGTTTTTTTTTATACATATTTTTTTTTATTTACAATATTTTGACAGATAACTCGCAGTATTTTATATGCACATGAATGTATGTGTGAGCGATTTTATAGCTGAAGTATGCAGTGGAATAAGCTAGGTGAGCTAAGCTAAGCTAACGAGAACTATTTTTCTCGCTTAGCTTAGCTGAAATGTACAACGGGCCTAATAGATAAATGTTTCCGTTTGTGGAATTAAATCAAGAATGCTTAATTAAGAGATTGTTTGAACTTCTGTTGTATCAACTATAATTATTGTACTATGTTGAATCGTCGTATCGGTGTTCGTTCCAATATTTGCACGGTATTACGGCTTATTTTCATGATACATTTGTATAATTGCAATACAGTGATTATTCTTTACCTCAATTTTTTTATATAGTCCAAGAAAACAGGAAGAATATGGTTAGGTAAGAAGAACAAACTGCGATTTAAAATCGTTGAAAGCGTGTAAAAGCATACATCACAATAAAATAACAAATTTTTAATTATTTTATTACAAATTTTCTCAATTTTTTATTTTATTTCAAATTATTACTTTTTGTTTAATAATTCATTGTAATTTGTTTTGTTATATAAATTAATAAAAATTCTTAGTTCTTAATTTACTTATGCATGTAGGAATTTATTATTCGTTAAGATATTATTTTATATAAAAAAAATAAACAAATAATTCCTGTTTTAATATCCTTGATAAACGAGGAGGCTATAATTGTGATTAAATTAACAAAAATATTGAATACAATTCCAAATACAAATATTTATACTTATCAATTTGATAGGGCACTAATTAAACCCCATAATAGTAATTTTGATTACGATTTTTTTATTAATAATTAATTAATTAATATGTTTTATGAACTGTTTAGTTATAAAATTGTAATAAGTTTTTTTTTAAACAATACTAAATTTAATTGTATAAATGCAGCACAAAAAATAAAGCATTTTTTTTAATATTGTTTATTATTTTAAATTTAATTATTTTAGGAAATTATTAAAAATCAAATTAATTTATTTTGTGTATGGTATAAAAAATACATTTAAAACGAAGGCACTTTTATATTTGTTTATTAAATGTTAATTTATTACATGAATAATATTAATATTTAAATTATCAGTATGTCTTTTATTTTAAATATTTTATATGGAACAAAATTGTTCCTAATTTCCACCAGTCGCTTTATCTATTGATATGAAGTGGATTATTTCACTACAACACATATATTTACAAGTTCACAATTAAAAATAAAATATTAGAAAACCAATTTTGAATGTTCAATAATAATTAAAACAGTATAGTTTGTTAATTTGGTTAATTCTTTGAAATGAGTTTTTAAAATTAAACTTTTAATTATTAAATTATGTCTTTTTAATTTCTATTATTTTTATCGATTTATATACAATCAAATTCACCCAAATATCGTAAACCATTATCACAACAAGACGATTTAAGTCACATTGCAATCACATTAATTTTTAAAATTAGAAATTAATTAATAATGTTTATACATTTTTTTTGAGGCATCAAAATTTGTATTACAAATACGAGGATGCATTAAATTAATTATGAAAAATTATTAAACATTCCAATAACAATGAATATTTACAGTGTGGGCTGGGGAAGGTAATATGTTCAGTTTGCAATTATGTAGCTGCAAATGAGTTTTTTTCTTTCTTTCATAAGGATTTTAATTAGTACGTCTAGTCAATTAACCATTAAATGAATATTTTACTCGAAAACTTGACTTATAAACACACCCTACATCAAACAATTAATTCTATATAGAAGCTCTCAAAATCATTTACTGATCAAATAACCGCATTCAACAAATACCTAAATTGAATCCATACCGAACGGTACAAATTAGGATATTTTAAATTTCTGATAAATTTAAACTCTGTCCTTAAAACATATATTGTGTTGTATAAAAGAAACTCATGTAGCTTAATGTTCAATTCTATGCATAACCCAACAAATATCGGATAAAAAAAATATTTATCTGCAACAGTTGGTTCTGAAACTATCAACAATATTTAATCTGCTAAGTTGGAGAATACTATTATAATAATAGTTTATAACTAAAGAAATTATATTATTATTATATAATTAATAAAATGGAATGTTGGGATGGTTTACTAATTTTGAAATAAATAAATTAAGATAAACAGCTGCCCAAAACAATATAGTAACATAACTAGTTTCCATGAATATGAAGTATTGAAGAACAAGCTGCAACAACAGATCGTTCATAACTATCATTGATATTTTTTTTAGAATTTATGGCGATACTTAATAAGGTCAAGTATGTATTTCTTATATCTGTAAAAATTTTATAAAAACAAAAATATTTCGAATACAATTCACCTCCACTGTATATATTCTCTAGAATTTGATTATAAAAACTAATTAAAAATTAAAATTAGTCAAACAAAAAATTCACTAAACCTTAAAAATAAAACAAAAAAAAAATGTTAATTATTAAGGAATTAATTAGGATTATAAAAACATATTACCGTATGTTTTCGCTATTAACCAAAACTAAAATCTAAACAAGTAATTTATTAATATTAATAAACAACTTTTACAACAAAAAAATAATATTCAGTTCAATATATTTTCGTATTTACCCAAATTTTGGGTTGGATGTATACAAAAATGCAAAAATTAGCATAACATGCTAATACACTTATTAAAATACATAATTATTTTATAATTTAATAGATAAATTTAAAACTGAATTGTAGTCATGTTATTCAAAAAAAATGGTTACAATCATCACGATTCATTTAATAAAAAATCGATAAAACGATAAAATTATAATCTTTAAAAAAGAATTAATTTAGCTGATATTTAATCAATATTTATAGTTATTTATATCGTAATTAGTTATAAGTTTTGTAGTGTGTATTAAATATTAGTGTTTTATTTAATTTATATATTAGTCAATTTTAATTATTTATTCTATAATCAATTCCAAACTCTTCCTTTTATTTGTGTTATATTAAAAAAAAAAAAGGATAATAAAATTAAAAACAAAACTTATTTAATAATAATTAATTAATAATAATGTTAATCACATAATAAATCACTTTTTTTTCATTTTCTATTAAGACGTGTAAAAAAAATCACTTTTTAGTTTCTTTACAATTTAGTAGATCTTTTTACTTATATTTAGTCCATGAATTTAATCTTGATGTTATTGTATTTTTACATATTTAAGTTTGAAGATGAAGAAGAAAAGATTTTATTCTGATTTAATAATTAATAAACTCATAAATCGGTAATCATGTTTTGCAATTGTGTAAACGTTGAACCAAGTTTATCGTTTTCAGGTAAACATCGTATTCGAAGCAGCCAATCGCGACATGTTATACATTTCCTTTGACGTTCCTCGCGAGTTATATCAACGCCGCCTAGTGCACGTGCTGGACTATATTGATCGAGATTAGCTCGAATTGTTGGCAAGAATGTTTTTAATATTGTACGCAGTATATCACATGCACGCATATTGTGACTGAAAAGAAAGTTAAATAGAAATATTATAAATTTATGTCTTAAGATTTAAAATAAAATAAAAATGTTATAATTCTATTGATAACTGGTTTAATTATGCTTTTTTAACGGCATATTTAACTTCTTAAACTCGACGTTTATAAAAAACCAAATGTTAAATTTTCTTTTTAGTCTATATTTTTACATATTCGTATAAAGGGGATCCGTTCACAACTGCATATTTTAAAATGACATTGTTTGAAACGGCATATTCCAAAACGGCATAAGGTTCAAAATGACATTTTTTAAAACGGCATTTTTCAAAACTGCATAAGGTACAAAACGGCATATGGTTCAAAATGACATTTTTTAAAACGGCATTTTTCACAACTGCATAAGGTACAAAACGGCATATGGTTCAAAATGACATTTTTTAAAACGGCATTTTTCAAAACTGCATAAGGTACAAAACGGCATATGGTTCAAAATGACATTTTTTAAAACGGCATTTTTCAAAACTGCATAAGGTACAAAACGGCATAAGGTTCAAAATGACATTTTTTAAAACGGCATTTTTCAAAACGGCATAAGGTACAAAACGGCATAAGGTTCAAAATGACATTTTTTAAAACGGCATTTTTCAAAACTGCATAAGGTACAAAACGGCATATGGTTCAAAATGTCATCTTTCAAACAGGATAAGGTAGAAAATGAAATTCTTAATCGATGACAATGAAATAGACTATGGTATTATACATATTTTATATACATTAAACTTATACAATTGATTATAGCTTATTTATATGAAAGAAGAAAGTATTCCTTCACTAAATATATTAAATTTGATTCGGTACAATTATATTCTTTATAATATGTATTGTAATATATTGAAATATATATTTTACTCCTTCACTTAAATGTTTAAACAAGTCTCGGATATATTACGATGACGAGGATATAGAAAGCAGAAGTTTTGAATTTCTTGTTGTATATTATTATTATACAGGTATATGAAAATAACCAAGGCGTAATAAAATACGTAATATTTTTATTATTTTTCTAGTAGTTTTTGTCATATTCGTAATTATTGGCAACAATGCATCAAAATGATTTTTATGAATGTTGTTGCTATTTTTATTGTATTATGAGGTTATATAAATGTTACTTTGTGTCTTATGCCGCTTTGTACGTTATGTCGTTTTGAAAAATGTCATTTTGAACCATATGCCGTTTTGTACCTTATGCTGTTTTGAAAAATGCCGTTCTAAAAAATGTCATTTTGAACCTTATGCCGTTTTGTACCTTATGCAGTTTTGAAAAATGCCGTTTTAAAAAATGTCATTTTGAACCATATGCCGTTTTGTACCTTATGCAGTTTTGAAAAATGCCGTTTTAAAAAATGTCATTTTGAACCATATGCCGTTTTGTACCTTATGCAGTTGTGAAAAATGCCGTTTTAAAAAATGTCATTTTGAACCATATGCCGTTTTGTACCTTATGCAGTTTTAAAAAATGCCGTTTTAAAAAATGTCATTTTGAACCTTATGCCGTTTTGTACCTTATGCCGTTTTGAAAAATGTCGTTTTGAAATATGCTATTTTGAAAAATGACATTTTAAAATATGTCAGTGTGACCCGGACCCGTATAAAGATGTGCTTTAGAATAAAAGTGACTAATATAAACCTGTGATAATAAGCGTAATTGAAACCAACTCAAGGATATGAGATTATGGGGTACCTCAAACAAAATTAATTTAATCCGTAAGTTAAATTGAATTAAAGTCATGATGTCATGAATTAAAAGTTATGATGATTTAACACTAAATTGCATGCATATGAAAGGTCAAAATTAAAGAAAATATTTGATTAAAAATATTGTTGAACTTGTAAATATTTAAATAAGCACATGGTAAAATATTTACGAATTACCTTAAGTCTTACAGTAATGAACTGAAGACATTCAATTATTTAAACCCTCAAGGAATATTTACCTATTATTCAAATCTCAAAACACACCTCGATATAAATTTGTTTGGACCACTTTAGAAAGGTAGCACTTAATGTTAATTTTCATGTTTATGTTTCTAGTTAGTTTGGTTGTGGAAAATTTTGATATTTGAAGAGTGAAACTAATTAGTCTTAGAAAGCTTAGTTAAATATTCCAGTACAAAACGAATATAATTATTATTTCTAAAATTTGAGCTTACTCTAAATGCATCCAAATTTTTTTTTATAACTTAATTTCGGTATTAAGCTAAAACAGTTTTCAAAGTAAATAAGTACAATATCCACTTCTGGTTTAAGTATACACTCGAGAGCAAATTAAATTAACCAAATATAAATAACTATCGAGTCTAATAGGCACAACCAGTACCTGGCGAATTCAGCATTTGAGCTATCGTTAGTAAATTTATTTATAATAATTATATTAAATCTCCAATTTGAGCTTAAGCTCATTCATATTGGAGTTAAAACTTATCCATTGGTAATACATTGGTAATACATTATTTGAAACGTTATTGTGAATCGCCATTTGATAATTTGTCTGCAATTCAATTCTCCCTGATATTTAATATTTATGATTAAAAATCCGTGCCGATGAAATCATCCAGATCTACACCTTAAAAGCTACTAGAGAGCTTGTAGTCAATAATGCCGCTCAGTTATAAAAAAATTTAAATTATTTTTTCTACAAAGAAAAATAAGTCTACTTGACACAAATCATCGCTTTGCAAATGTCAAGGTAAGCTTTCATGAGTTTTCAATAGAGATATTATACGAATAGGTTAATTATTCATGAGAGAAAAATGATTTTTAGAGTCTAAAGCTAATCTAGAATAAAAGCATATTGTCGAATTACACCAAGAGAAATTAAAACTTGGTGATTGACTTCGGCAGATCAAAATTCCAACCCCTGCTGGTTCTAATTATTAACTTTGAAATTTCACTAATTCATTTATAATTTAATTACAGGGTGGCTGAGACCAAGTGTTACCAAATGAAAACGTTGTAATTTTTTTAATTTTGATTATTTTTTATTGAAATTTCGTGAAATATGTTGAAAACATATTACATTTTATGAAAAACATGTTACTGCTCGATATAACCTCCTTTGGCTCTGATTATTTGATTCAGTCTTCTATAGAAAGCATTGCATGCTGACCGTACGTAGGCTTGGGGAATTTTATTCCATTCTCGAACAAGAGCTGACTTCAATGCATCAACACTTTCGTATTTTTTAGTGGACACCTTACTCTCCAAAATGGACCATATGGAGAAATCCATGGGATTCAAGTGTGGTGAATAAGGTGGCCATTCTTTCGATGAAATCAGCCGCGGAACGCAATTTTGTAAAAATTGCTGTGTCGCTCGAGCTTTGTGTGACGGTGCCGAGTCCTGTTGGAATGTCCAACGGTTGGTACCAAAGTGCTAACGTGCCCAAGGTAGCAAAGCATCGTTTAGGATCTTTTGGCGGTACATCTCTTGGTTTACCTTGACTCCATGTTCGATGAAAACCAGAGGAGTGCGTCCATCTGCAGTAACTGCAGCCCAAACCATAACATAAGCTGGTGATTGCTTGCGCATGGCAACTTTTGTGTCCAAATTATCGTTGGACTTGTGCTGTAACCAAACATCAGTAAAATCTTGAACTTTTTGTATCTTGTAGGGCTTCAAGTGTAGTTCATTTTTCAATATGGTTTGAATGCTGTATTGTGAAACATGTAGACGTGCGGCTAATTGATTGGCACTTGACGAGGATTTCGTTGGGTTCGTTTCTTCACCTTTCGTATCATTTCTTTTGATGTTGCTGTCTTTTTAGGACCGCCTCTGTTGCGTTTAGCGATGCTACCAGTTTCGTTGTATCGAGTTATGGTTCGATACACAAACATTTTATTCACATTCAAATGCTGGAGCTGACGAACTATTGCTGTTTGTGAATTTCCACCCAAATACAGTGCAATAACACTATTACGTTTGAATTCCATTACGATTTTTTTATCAAGATATTAATTTAGAACAATTATTTATTGACCACATATAAACAACTAACCAAACTTCAATCTGTCAAAAAATTGACGCGCGAGAAATGACAACTACACAAATGACAGCAGAGTGAAGTTAGTAACATTTGGTCTCAGCCACCCTGTATATCATTATCTATGGAATCTCATGTAACTTAATTTAAAAATATCTACGAATTCCAAAATATGAAACACAAAACATCAGAAATATGGGAGTTCAGAAAAGCATCTGAGCAATGAATGGTGTAGTACGAAAGGCATTACGAAAAAATAATTTGTGATCGTTTCATCGAAAAGAAGAATTACGCTATAAGAACCTCTGTTAATAAATTCAATATCTACTTTAAAAGCCATAATTAAACCTTTTTGTAAATTGGCTTAGAATAATAAGAATCAGGCCTAGAAGACCTTAATATGAGGATCGTAATAAGAGGATGTCTTTCTATGTAAATCATTGCTTTTTTCAAGTTAATTGGTAAATGTTTACTTTAAAGCATACTGTTGGCTAACGTTACGACGACGCCACTGAAAAGTCTATAATAATTATTATTTTGAAAACCGAACCAAACATAGAGATATCGTATTGTATATTTCCTTCCTCTATATAAATTTTATATATTTCATTAGCATACAAACTACTACTACCCACATTATATGAAATAATTCAATGTTTTGAAACATTTCAATATACCTATGTACAATATATACAACATAACCATAAAGCGTAAAGATAACGAAATAATTATTATAACACGATCACAGTAAAATTATAAAAAAAATTAATTCTAATTACGTACATGTCATGAAATGGTATATGTACTGTCTAAGAAAATTAACTTGTTCAGTTTATGACAAATACCAGATTATTCACTCAACATCAAAAAACAATCGACAATTTTTTTTTTAATTCATTAACTCTTATATAAAATTTCGCCTATAATCGCGTCATAAACTATATTCAGAATTCGAATTCAAATACAAGCTATCACCAAATAAATTTTACTTAAAATTAAATTAATTTTTTTAATTCATTCAGACGCTTATAAAAAATAGAATGGGGTCACAAATTCACCGTATATGGTTCGATATTACCCATTTCCGAAACCAAAGTATCTATTATCGTACTAATAATTAGGGAAACAGTCTATAACGTATGTGCAAAAGTGAAACTGATGATTTGACGTCTTTTTGGGTAAAGTATTGAAAAATTCAAATTAGAAATTTAATTTATAAATTAACATAAATATGTTATATGTCGTGAGTACAATAAATTTTAAATATGGCTTGTAAAATTCGAATCCGACACGAGTCGCAGATAGGGACAGATTTGATGATATCTAAATCTACAAAAACAATGACGCAATTGTTTAGTAAATATAAATTTATTGGTTTAAAATTTAAAATACTTAAATTATAATCGCCAAAGTCTGATAACGTTTTTCTGTCTCTTTATAGTAATCGTAAATCATTATCAATACGGATTATTTACGTCCAATAATACATAAACTGCAGTGACAACTTTTCGACTTTTTTTTACTTATATTACTATCGATCATTAAGATTTGTATTAGGTCACGATCACTATTATAGTCTCTTATAGAAATTCATAGCTAGATTTGTACGTTTTATGAGGACTCTATACTTGGTTAATCCTTTATCTCCGATTTTAGGAGCATAGGACGTTAACTAGACTCGACTATCTAACTCTATTTTGCTTTTAGCTCCCTACACGATTTGCCGAGTTGTTTCGCCTCGGTTAGCACCGTTCTTCTCCAAGTCATTGCTGGCCTTCCCTTTGTTTTCTTCCTTTAAGCATCCGCTACTACGTTATCGTAACCGTTCACATGCTTAATATTCGTAGTGAATTGACTAATATAATCCAAATGACATGCTTGCTTTCGATTACGTTCAGTTTTAGACTTAATTGCTCTTGTTAATGGCTTATGGCCGGTGTAAATAGTAAAATCCTAACCCACAACTAAGTACAATATTTAATAAATTGATAAATTGAGAGTAATTCCCGGTCGAATGCGGAGTATTTACAAAAACGGCTTCAACTGCCGTGTTTGATGCAGTCACACTAAATTAAGCTTCGTTCAACGGATGTAGTAACAAAATTATGTTACCAAGAAAATTTACCAAGAAAATTTCCTTGGGCTCTCCAATGATATTCTTGTTATGTAACTGGGCCTTATCTTTAGTGTGTGTCCTATCCATCTTCATTGTCGCTTCTTAATCGCGCTCTATCTCGATTTGGTTCGTCTTCCGCAGAAGTTCTTCATTTGTGATGGTGTTCGGCCAGAAGCATTTGATAAGACGTCTGAAGCATTTACTCAGGCATTGTACATTCGTAACATTGTATGTATTTTTTGCTTTGTTGATGCTCTGATTGATGTCCTCTTCATCAAGGTATACGAGCCTATCAACATCGTCGATCGTTACTTGGTTGACCAACTTTTTGTGCCAGAAGTGTTAACATCTAGGCTTTCTGCTGTATGTCCGAGTATTTGTACGTTAGGAGTATTTGTATCGTCCGCGTAACCAAGATCTTTAAGTTAAGGACTCTAAACTAATAATACATTTTTGTGAAAATATATTTTACCTACCTACAATTTTCTTAACGAAATTATATCGCAAAATTACAAGTTTTAGCTGCTTATCTAAAAAAAACTTCACAGTTGATTGAACCTTTTAACATATTATTAATTAATATTTTAACGTATATATTCGAAAAATATATGCAAATATTTTTTGATCTATCGATCACATTACAGATGTCATTGACCTAGGAAAAAACAAGCTTTCATTTTGGTCGCTTAATTTATTGCATTATCAAAAAACGTGTATTCGTCCATAAATCACTTGGTGAAGAAATAAGCAGAATTCGCATAAACGTGTTATATCAATGACCACTCGTCTCGATGATATGAATGATTTTCTCTTACATATATAGCATAATCTCTAACTGAAATGTAATCAACACAAATATCAAATCAACAATACACAGTTGTATGATCAATAATGTTGACCTTGTTAACAAAACTTGACATGTGCACGTATTTCAATACTATTTTAAAACGCACCGTCATGTTGTTTTAAGAAGCCAATCTCAAACAATCAAACGACAAATTTATAATTTTTGCGAAAGAAAGAAACGTTTTTGTTGTTTAAGAAGTAACATCCAAAGACATTAATTATCATCTTAATTTTATTTTACCGTACCCGTGATTTCTAGCAAACAATAATAATTCAATGAAATCACCAAGTTATGTTAGAAAACGCAAGAAACCGGTTGAAAAAATTCTCATAAGTAATAAAATTTCTAACAACAGGAAAACAAAGATTTTAGATTTAGAAAAACTCCCAGATCAACAATAATAAATTCGCTATTCGTTAACCACATTGTTATGTGTGTAGCTACTCAAAATAAAAATTTTAAATTTTATCATCTTCGTTGTACTGCAGTAAATAAAACCGCGCGTATATACTGTTTGTGATTCTTATGCCATTTACAGACAACAAAACCTTAAAATAGTTTTCGTTTTTCTACTATATTTGTTATGATTACACTGCAATACAATAAAGATTGTTTTAATTGTTTGTGAATTAATTTTTTGGTCAATTAACTTAAAAGTAAAGAAAGAAACAACAATCTTAACAGCAAACTAAACGAAAAAAAAAGTAATTTTACTTTTCTTATTGTTTTGTATTTACATTTTTGTGTGAGAAGTAACAACAACAACACGTAAATTTCTTACTACATACATAATAGTTTTCTATTTTCTTTATATATAAGTCGTATTTGTAATTTATATTCTTAGTCAACATAATCGAATTTAAAAATATAATTTAAATCAACATTTGTACAGTAATTTACAAAACTGCTATTTGCCTAGTGTATCGAAGACACAATTAATTTTAGAACCAATCAAAGATTACATAACGTATTCAATTTAAATATTTGAGTTATTTACTTTTAAACAAATATATCGATGACGTATAGCGCATATATAAATATAATATGATCCGCGAGATACAACAGGTTATGAATTATTTAAACAAATAAACTATATTGTACTTACAACTTATATTCGCTTTTAAGTAGCTCGTAAATTTCGGGCAATAGAACCACACATGAATCTAAGTTTAAGGGTATTCTGAAACGACACAAAATTAAATAATTATTTAATTACAATATATTGACTATGAAACATCTGTTATACTTACGATTTTTCGGTAATTGCTCCAAGTATATCGACTAATACACCAGGATCGTTTATTTGGACAGTATTTTTTATAATACTATTGGAATCAGTAGATCTGCAAAAGCATAAATAAGATTACATATTAAACAACAATTAATTACCAATCAATTTCAAGGCCGAATTTTATTTACACAATTCTTCCGTAATCAAAAGCGAGGTAATAAAATGGCAAGATACTTTCACCTTAGGTTTTATTGTTTCTAGGTCAAATATTCAATATATATTATGTATTAATTGCTACACTTGAATATTTATGGTACATATCCATATTTAGTCAGAAATTGATCAATGTTTAAAAAGTTCAACTGGTGTAATTGCTACATCTGTACAATATGATTCATAAAAGATTTCGTTTAATTTGTGACGAATAATACTTTTACTTACAAGATTTTTACTTCTCACATTTTCGTATTCCAATCACTGGTTTTCGTAGAATTCAGTTTTCCATTGTAAATTTCTTTAAAGTTTATTAATCACGAATATTGACTCCAGAAACCATGTAAAAGTTGACATTTTTTTTGCAAAAGCTATAGTAAATTCTTATAACGAGGTAAAATTACTGGCAACACTATTCGTGACCGACCAAATGGCACAGTGGTTAAAGCTGCGGTAATTAGAGCGGGAGGTACTCTAGCAAAGGGATTTTTCGGTGGCGTATATGAACACTTCAATGACCCCTGTTGGAGTGCAAAATCCTGATTGTTTGATTCATGTGAATTAGGGATGTATGACGGAAAAGATAGTTTCAACAAATTAAATCTAGTTTTCTAAACTCTGTATGATTCGTGGACAAATAACATCGTATTAAATAATTATTAAAAGTAAAAGTAAAGCTTATGGTATAGATTTAAGCTTAGCAAAATACATTTGAGCAGTGTGTATATTTTGCATCTTTGTTTGGTTTATTAACGACCATATATTAATGACAAGAAGTGTGCACTAACAATGAAGAAATATTGTTCCAAAGAACCACAATGTACTGAATAAAGTGCGATAAGAAATCGAAAAAATATCAGGGTTTCATACCAGTCCTCTGAGATAGTTTTATTTATTTATAAATTAGTCTACAAATACGGCTTGACATTAAAAATGACGTAATAGTCAGACACATAAAAATAATTAAAATCAGGAAGAAGCAAAGTGTTGCTTCAATCTTCGTTTTAAGGTATCCTTGCTTGAAGTAAAACTGAATAGGTGATTTATCTGATTAAAGCTTTTGAACATCATGTTAATCGATTCATTAGAATCATAGTTGATTCTATGGACATCAACTTACAAGAACTCATTTCTTCTTAGATATCTACTGGGTACTTTAATTTGTATTTTTTTCCAGTGTTGATGATGCGTCAATGTGACCTAATAAAATGTTACCAACAAACGAACACTTTTAAAGCTCACGTCTATAGTACAGAATATTCCAATTGTGACCACGTATGCGAAATACAGAATCTTGATTGTCTCCAGGTCATAAATATCTCCTGTCTATCGTTTAATAAAACCCCACTGAGAATTAGATCTAGCAACACATTGTTCTGTATGTTTGTTACTGCTCATATTTTTTACACGAAAATAACACCGAGGTCTTTAATCTTAGACACTCGCTTTAGTGGCTATTGTTTATTTCATAATGTTTTAAAACTGGATTTAATTTCCGGTGGAATGATAAAGTCTTACACTTATTGATGTTCAGTCTAAGAAGATTTGACTCACAACATTTCGCTAAACTGTCAATGTCCTCTTGAAGTTTCTCGGCATCGATTGAGTTCTCAACAGTTCCGTATATTTTGCCAGCAAACATTAAATGATAGAGTAGAATGACTTCAGTGACTGCGTCGATGAAAATAGTAAAAATCCAAGGGCCAAGATGGGAACCTGGTGGAAAACCCGATGTAACTAGATGTTAGATTTAAACCAAGCCACAAAGTTATTTGAGAACCAAAATGAGTTTAACCGTTCTAGTGCTTTACAATGGCTAATGGAGTCTTGGCAAAGTCTGTGTACACCACGTCAACTTGCTTGTGACTTTCAATAACTTTGATTGTGCTGCTCTGCTTTCATTGTCGCTACGCTAGCATGGTGGGGATTTTCGTACTTATTGACGTTTTCTGATTTAAAGACAGATTGAGAAAACTCAGCGGACATGTTGGATATGACTTATGCGCCCGATGAGTCCCTCCTTTGAATATTATATATGCAGGAAAATCGTTGATTTCACGTTTTGTCTTGAAAAAGCTGCAAAGTGCTTTGGAACGTTTTTAATATAGTCTTTAACACAAGTTATGTATAAATCTTGTATTTAGTTTCAAAATAGTTCTCGAAATGTTAGTTACATTCTGCATATTTAAGCTTACTAGCCTCGGAATATTGTTTTAATGTTTCTTACTAGGCATTGTCTTTCATGTTCTTCAAATTGATTAGTTTCCCGTCATACCATGGTGGATATTTATCAAGTAATATCGCAGTTATAGGGACACCTTGATATATGATTTTATAAACTTGTCTACATTTTCTTCTATATTGCTGAGTTCTTTCTTCCAGTCGACACGTTCAAGGTAATGATAGAGAATAATAGTGTCCGTCTTCGTGAAGTTGTAAAAATTGAAACCTTCGACTACATTTTTTGTCTACATTACCTTAAATGCACTTCGTTCATTTGTAAAAACTAAGTCAAGTGTTCTTTCTTAGCCATTTTGTATTTGCCAAATTTTGCTCAGGTTTGAGTCGTAAATAGTATCAGTGAACAAAGTTCCTCGTCCGACGTTAAATTCATCCAATTCCTCGTCTTAGGTCCAATTAATAGAAGGAAAATTGAAATCACCCGTGATTAAGATAATGTCGGATTGATTAGCGATATTGTTGATTTCTACAATTGAGTCGCAGCATGTGGTATATGCGATGCGTCAGGTAGAATATATACAATATAGATATATAATGTTATTTTGTTAATCAATATTTTTACGCATAATTGTTCAATAGACCCTCTTTTTAATTCAACGAGCTCACAGGGTAGCGAAATGTCAATAGCTATGAGTTTTCCACCACCAGATTTTTTAATATTGGTTTCTGACGGACGGTCACATTTGTAAACAACATACTGGCTGGGGTAAAAATCGAAACTCTTTGTTGAATGACGTCTCACAAATTATATATACCGTGTATATATAATTTGTGTAATTATAATATTACGGGCTCTCTAATAAGAGTCAACGTAAGGAATCAAAGGGGAATAGCAGTCAATACCTTAACGTAGAGAGTGCTCTAACCATGAACTAGGCCAACCATGAAACGAACAGCAAATATTAAAACCAAATTAACAAAATTATTCTTAAAATATTTATTTTCCATCCTGGAAGCTTTCCAACCATTTCAAAAATATCAGGAATAATATTATGATACTTTTTAAATATTGCTTTTTAAAATATAAATACAGTGCGAATTGAATTTTTCTCGTCAAGTGTTTAATAATATTAATCCTAAATAATTAAATACGTGCTATACATTGTTCGCTCTATAAATTTACTTTTGTCATCTCATTAATTCAATTTTTATTACATATATTATACAATAAATTTTATTTTGGTGTAATTTCGTTTTTATACGTATAATATTGTATAATAAAAAATCCACGAATCGTTAAATTTGCCATTTTTTATTATTTCACTCTTTTAATTGCTAATTTAATAGTTTGTATCTGCTCGTGACATATAAATCGATATAACTATTATAGGTATTGTATTATTATGTTATTCATTATTTCTAGACTTGCCCAAATTCTAATGAAAATAGTTTTTCGAAAGAAATGGAAACAAAATTGTCTATTTTAGGTTTAGATATGTAAACAAAAGGTATGATTATAGGAGGAGTCCTTACCGCGTATCAATTGAGACCTTACGAACCAATTTCAACGATTGGTGCACATTGTAGGTGGTCAACAATTGTTTTTACACACAAACGCATTTTTATGTCATCCGGTTGCATGTTAATTTTTTGGTCAACGGCGAGAATCGAACTCGAGACCGTGGCGTGATGAGAAACTCTCTTAACCATTAAGCTACAACCGTCGACATTACTACATTAAGCTACAGCCGCGAATTTCATCAACGAAATAACAATTAAAGTAAAACTATATTAGTTTAATATAGTTTTACTTTAATTGTATTTTGTTGATGAAATTCGCGGCTGCTCGTGAAATACAAACATGTACATAATTCAATGTACGAATATTATATAATCTGGCCATCTATTTCAATGACTACAAGTACTTAAAATTTGTGCCAGTCGTGCTACTACTTTGTTATTATTTACAATTACTCGTCTATTATTATTATGTCTGGTTTGCTTCACGTACTATTTTATAAAGCCATTTTTTTCCAAAAGTCAATTAAGTACATTGAACTTTATTTATAAATAGTTATTGTTTTGCTTTACTATTTAAGTAAACGTTATGAACTATCTGGTCGAATGCTTTTTATTTACCGAAAAATTGATTTGAATGATAGTTCAGTTTTTGAATAAAAAGCTAATTAAATCGAGTTAGAAAATACCTAAAAAGCATGATTCATGTTTTACACTGTCTATGTAAAATATACAAAGGCAGCATCGAATAAACGATTTTCGATTAGCATCCTAATTTTTACAAGTTTGTATATAAGAAAAAGGTTAAGAAATCTTGATTTAAGCTATCGGAGAAAATCAGCCATGATTATAATTATTTTTATCATTGCATACAAACTCATTACTGTATGAATTACATAAACTACCGCCAAGGACGAACGAAATCTTATTTGTGATTAGCTTTAGGTAAACACGATTATGGCATACCAAATTATGTACATGATGTACATGTACGCTGATCTAAAATTTATTATTTGTATTGTATTGAAATCGAAGGTGCTATTAATAATCAGCATACAGTAGTGATTTAATGAGATGAAATTAGAAATCGAAAACAATCGTGAAATGTGAAACGGAAACTAAATAAAATATTTATTTTTGCATTATATTATTATTTTGTTATTGATTTAATTAGCGAAATGATATGATTGATAAGAATACTAGCTCGTTTAAAATTCAAAATTTTAGATGAGATTTCACCTAACTAAATTCAACGTGAAATAACTTAAAGACAAACCACTTGTGATCGGGTCATAAACCCAAAAATGAAAACAAACAATATCATTCCTGTTTTATCGGATTACTTATCGCCATTCCATTACTTCAACTATAAATATATTTATCAATATTGTTTATCATTTCCGTATTATGTTTTATCTTTTATGTATTGACAAAACCTTCAAAAAGATCTTGCCCGATTTTATTTTTACTACTCTAATTGAGTTAAGAAATAGTTTGCAAACCAAAACCACAATTTATCGAAAATTTAAGATGTTTTGTTTGCACTTACCTCATTGTCCGGATAAGCTGCAACGATGTATGTCGATTCCGTAGCGCTTGATAGATGGATTCGTGACACGTTGTCATAAGTTGTATTTCGTGATGCTCATTTGTTAGATCCGATACATAATTAGGGATTTTCTGTAAAAAATAATAATTGATACCCTGATTAGACTAATCTTTATATAGAGTAGAAAATGTTAAAACTTACACTAGGTGTTGTATGTGGAACAGGACTTCCAACAGCCGCGGCTCGCAAATCGATATTAGTTTTTGATCGAGCTACCGGCTGCGGTTTTGTTATTATATGAACAGGAATATTTTTAGTTTTATTACTATCACGATCCCGATTAAATTGTGTTATACTCTCACTTTTCTTTAGTTTTGTAGTATGATGATGATTCGTTGAATTGAAACTACGTACGGGTGATCCACCCCGGGATATTGGTCTTCGTACCGTCACATTTTGATTATCATCGATTTTATTCAGATCGGTTGTGCTTATTGATGACATATTATTTTTTTTATTATATAATAAACCGCCATGTCCCGTCTGTGTCCGATTTGTTGACGGATGATTTTGTAATGAACCATTATTACTTGAACCTCGCCGCACATCAACTTTTTGCCGAACCACAGTTTTTGTGATTGTCATTGTATTTAGCTTTGGTGCATAATCTGGCGGTTGAGCATTATTAACGGGAAAATCTTCGCGTTCTGGTTCAACTACGTTGGGTAGTAGTGGACTACTTCGAACCGGGAAATAATCCAAATCACTAGAATAATCATTTATATAGTTACGATAATTGTCTGTTTTTCCGTTTGTATGTGTTTTCATGTATTTATCGATTTGAAAGGAATCGGAATTATTTTTTGTCTTTTTATCAAATGTATCTGATTTTTTGAGAGGATAATTTATTTTAACTGCTTCCATTGGATCGTCGTCAATCATTTCAATACTTAAATTAGGCGATGACTGTCCGTCACCACTCATAAAGCTCTGCTCGTTTTCCTCCTCAGTAGGAGGCACATTTAATTTACTGCTATTATTTCCAATCGATAAGCGTAATTTTCCCGTTCGATTACTGAAACTTTTCCTCGATCCTTGGTTGTGACTAAATGGTACGTTAGATGGATTAAAAAATGGCATAAGCTGATCAATCCCGACCCCATGTATAGACGCTGTATTATTTTCATATGCTCCACACAAAATTTGTCTGTTCAAAACTTTCATATCGCCTATACTTGTCCATGTACCTTCGACACTGTCGTACTCCTTATCAGGTTCCCAGCCGATCACTGCCACACTATCAGTAGTGCCGGCAAAAAGACAATTACCATCTTCATTGAAGGTGATACATTTAACACCTTGTCGAGCACGAGGTCTACTATTTTCTCCTGAACTAATCATAGCTCTCTTTTCCAGATCATAAAAATCTACTGTACCATCGCTCCTTCCCGCTGCTAAAAGGAATTCAAATGGATGATACTGTATACACAGTATTGACGACGAATGATCATTAAATTCAACAATCGATTTGTTACTCATCCGAATGTCCCAAATAATAAGTGCTCCTTCATTACCGGCTGATGCGATCCATGTACCATCTGGAGAAAATTTTACCGAATTCACAGTCGATATATGGCCGCGATATCGTTTAATACAAGAATCGACACGAATATCCCATAAGCGAAGAGTAGTGTCATGACTACCAGACACAACATAATCACCGAACGGATGAAAATGTAAAGCACGTACTGTTTTCATGTGACCATAAAGCGAAGTAGTTTCCTGACCAGTATTCAAATTCCATTTCTTTATGATACCATTATCATCGGCCGAATACACAAAATCATCATTATAGGCAAACTTTACTAAATCTACAACACTTGTATGGCCTTTTAATGACTGCAAATATGAAAAAAAAAAAAAAATAAAAACAAGTTAAGATTTATAAACAAACTTGGTAAACTGTAACACCAAAAATGTAATCTGAGCGAAATCGCATCTTACGCAAAACAAAAATTAATTTACCATGATATTTTCATTATTTTCGAATGTCCATAATTTTATGTAACGATCCTGACCTCCTGTAACCAATACTCGTCCAGTTGCACCAATATCGAGGCATGTTGTTTTAGGTGTGTGGGCTTGGACTTCGTCTGAAACAAAAAAAAATATTTTATTCATGTTCAAACTATCACGACACAGACTAACAACATATATCGGCTAAAATGATTTAATTAAATTTGTAAGTTTTCTTGATTTTGGAAAAAATATTTTGCAACAACAAAATTTATGTTAATGAACTAACCATAATAAGAAGATATAAATCATAACCTTGTAATCATTTTACTACCTAGCTAGTAGTTTTTAGTTTTTAATTTTCGTTGTGTTACCTTATTTTTTATTTTATTTCACGGAGAACCATTAAAAAAAAACAGTAAGAAAAAAATACTTACATATTTTTGTTGTAGACTTTCTTGTTAAAGCCATATTATTATTATTTAAACTTAAATATTAAATAAATATATTTAATTATTTTTATCACATGTAATTGCATTTATTTTATTTTATTTTTTCGCGTTTTTTATTGTTGACTCCAGCAAATATTTCTGCGATTTTTTTCTATTTCTCATGAAAGAAAATAAATTTTGTCAAATTCACAACAGATTTGACAGATAACCACAACTCTATTCACCAATTTACTTCGATATATTTTGGATTTGTAATGAATAGTTCACGGAATTAAACACCTACGTCGTTGTTTCGCAAACAATTTTTTCTACAAAATATAGTTTATTTTAGTACTAGATTAAGGCAACAATATACTTTCAATATTTATTGATGGACTTTGAATAATCCGTTTACTCTAATAGTTGAATAAGTAGAATAAGTCAACTATTTGTTTCGGTTTAATATTTTGAAATCCTTAAAAAAAATCATTATTAGTCAATAACACCACATTTATTATCAATTGCTTTAAAAATTAAAATAATAAACAATACAAAAAATATAATTAATTCAATGATGGAGATCGTAAAACGTGCCAATTAACATCAATATTTGGCCATTTAGTCTGTAAACATTTAAGCATTGGATCAGATAAATTACACATCTTTAGATCACTTTCTAAAAGAATCGCGCAACCCTTGTTATATTGGACAATGTTTCCATGATTCGAGCCAGGTATCCCATTATAGTGCAATAAATCGAATGTGTCTGGAACAGGACTAATTTCTTCGTAGGGAAAAAATTCGTCCATAAAATAGTTTAGTAAAATAATACCATAATTTTCAGGATCTAACTTTTTCCTCATAATTGCAACATATTCTGGATCACTTACAAGACCTAAATCACTCAAAACATTTTGTAATAATGTACTTTGTATAAAATTATTCCCATCCGGATCATATTGCCGAAATATTCTTCGTGCTACTTCGAATGATGTTTCAGGCGATACTAAACGATTTTCATAACTAAATAGTACGGTTAAATGTGTTTCCGACCCCATAACCCATACTGGATTTTTAGGATTTTTATAAAATGAACCAACAGTACAATATCGCATTTGTTCCATCACGGTAATGAACCCTATATCAGTTTGGTGATTGATTCCACGTAATTTTAGGCCACCAACATCTTGTTCATTATCCCATACATATGGTACCGCTTGTCCTGTTAGCATTAAATTAATCAATGCTTGAGAACCATAACCATAAACGTTATGGATAAGAGGTTCCGAAGTGTCTGACAAATCAGATAAAATATGATTTAATCCTTTAGTTAAGAGGACTGAATACAGAAATAGCAAAACACCAAATTGACTAGTTAGCAGATCAAAATTATCTGAATAATATTTCTTAACCTCGTCAATTGATTCCATATGTTTAACAGTCAAGCATTCGTGAAAATTATCTTCTTCTTCTAATGGTTTAATAACCATAATCGCGTCCTCATTTACTGCTACAAGTCGGTAATTTGCATCTTTACATTTTGTTAATATATTACATAATGCTTGAATTAACAGCATTTCACATTTATCTGTTGTTAAATCACTTATATTGTATGCCGGAGATTCCATTATCAAATTTTTTAGTAAGTACGCTTGGACAGGCGCAATTACACCGCAAGGACCACCCTGCCTTTGAACCAGTGCCGAAGATTCATGTTGGCTAAACTCGAATCCTTGTGACCATCGTTTAAACACATCTAGTCTTATTGTTGAACCCCAGAGCAATTTTCGAATTTCAATCAATTCTATTTGATCGGTTGATTCTGTTATCGATGAACACGACATTTGATTCATTTTCTGTTATTTTGTAATTCCTTGATTCCGCCGTAGTTTCAGTAGATTTGCATATAACCGTTAACAGTTAAATTTAAACACAATTCTTATTACAAAAATATAATTTATGTTACAAATTTTTAATCTAATTTTTTCCAATTTGTTTAATTGGTTTATATTCCATAATTTGTGGTGTAATAATTTATATGATTGACTATGTACGTTCTACAACTCCTAAATATGTCAAAATAATGAATTTTAATCCAATGCCTACTTAGAGAGTGTGCAAATACCTTATTCAAAATATTTTCGTGTACACAATAATACTTGGTTCGTGTACGCTTTACATTAAAATATTAATTTACATCGGGCAATTATTTTATTATTTAATTTGTTGTCAATTCATTTCTGCTGTGAACAGAGAAGTTTTAGTGATACAAACTAGAGATATAATTTGTGTTTCTACCAATTAAAATCAATTTCATTTAAATAATCTAAAAATGGGTTCAAGATACGATCGTGCCGTAACAGTTTTTTCACCAGATGGGCATTTACTTCAAGTACAATATGCCGTAGAAGCTGTGCGAAAGGGATCAACAGCGGTATGCATGAAAACATAACCTCAATATTGGGGATTTTGCTTGTCATGTCTCAAAAAAAATTAATTCAATAAATAAAATTATATTATATAGGTTGGTGTTTGTGGCAAAGATGTTGTTGTACTTGGCGTGGAAAAACGTTCAATTGCGAAACTCCAAGAAGAACGTACAGTACGGAAAATTTGTATTTTGGACGAGCATATAGTAATGGCCTTCGCTGGTTTAACTGCAGATGCTAGAATTCTTATTTCGCGCGCCCAAGTCGAATGTCAAAGTCATAGACTCAGTAAAGAAGATCCGGTCACAGTCGAATATATAACACGATACATTGCAACATTAAAGCAAAAATATACGCAAAGTAATGGTCGTCGACCATTTGGTATTTCATGCCTTATTGCTGGATTCAATTTAGATGGTGAACCAAAACTATTTCAAACTGATCCGTCAGGAATCTATTATGAGTGGAAAGCTAATGCCACAGGTCATCAATCAGATACGGTTCGTCAATTTTTAGAAGATAATTACAAGGCAGAAGAAATTGAAACAGAAAAGGGAGCTGTTAAATTGGCGATTATGGCACTTCTCGAAGTTGCTCAATCTGGACAAAAGAATTTGGAAATTGCTGTAATGAAACGTAATCAACCATTAAAAATGTTGAATCAAAGTGATATCGAAGAATATGTTAAAGGAATCGAAGAGGAAAAAGCCCAAGATGCCGAAAAGAAAAAACAAAAGAAATAATTTTTAAAAATTATTTTATTATTAAATCGTTTTTTTTATTCTTATTTACAAATTCTAACCCACGTAAAAAATTTAATAAAAATTCTGGTTTAGAGTTAAATATATAAATGTTTAATTAAAACTAGTATACATATTAAAAATTGAATTAAGATATTCAGGTACTAATATCTCTTTAGAATATCACAGAAACATTTAATTGTTTAAAATATCAATACTCTCACGAATTTGGGTGAAGAAATTTTCAATTGCATTCTCCACATTTTGTAGCGTTTCATGATTGAAATAATCTGGATTTATTTCATTATCGCTTGGTAAATGAATATCGTACAGTAAATTATCATGTGTGTAATTGTCGTCGTATGGTTGCGGTAAATCGAATTGATTAAAACCATACGAAGGTAATGTTGCACAATTATCCACGGTTCGTGGTGCCATAAATTCGGCAGTTATTTGTTCAGCAGGTAGCGGTGGTATTTGATCGAAATACATCTCTTGATACACTGGTGGTTGATTTTGATTGAACGATTCAGCAAAATACTCATTTTTGCAAATATTATCACGACAATGTTCTTCCACGGACACTTCGTTGGCAACTTGATACTCTAATGGTGCCATATTATCATTAATAATTTGAAAATCGTATCGTTCATTTTTAATTTCGTATTTCTCTACTTCGATCGGTTCATCGACTATGGTGATAAAATCGTCTGTTGATTGATTTGAATAACTAACAGATGGATTACAATTTTCCGTTTGAGACAACGGTGAGCTTTGCGCTATTGGCTCATTTGAAATGTTTGCAATATCTATGGTAACGTCGTGCGGGTGAATGACTTCTACACTGTTTCGTCTGGAACCGAAAGAAAAACGTTTAATTGTCATTAACAGCTGCTCTCAATATCGCACGCTCGGTTTTATAAGTGACATAATTAAAAATATATTTTTCAGTAAATAATTTTAAAATAAAATAAATAGGTGAGTCTAGGAATCACAATTGAGAGAAAACAAAATAATTAGAAGTTTTAATCTTTACTGATAATGATTATGGTTCATTATTTTGAAATGAGCCAATTATAAACGTTGGCATGCAATATGTCATAGCTTGCTTGGAAAATTGTATCAAAATTCATAACAATTTTTATAACAAAGTATAAACATTCTTACCGGCTATCAATTGCAGTACGAATATCATCGATTTGCATTGGTACAAAGTCCTGATAAAAATGATTTGAAGTTTCCGAACTTCGTTCAGATTCGTATTGATTCTCCAAAAATTCTTGTACAAATTTTGGTATGTTCTCCATTGGATTTTCAAAGCAACTGGCCGGCACTTCAACCACTGGTATATTCAACTGACTCGGCAGCTGTTTTATAAAGAGATCCCTTTGTTTATTTAGTGCCTGCATACCTAATATTAAACGTAAATTCTCACGTGCATATTGCAATGTGGAATATGGCGGCGTAAAACACATGGTCATATCATAATTGTCGTTTTTACTAGGACTTTCTGGTATAATTTCATTTTTCCGTTTAATCAATTTTAATAGATCATGACGATTACGTTGAAAATTTTTATGCTCGTACTCGAATATTAAATCATTTTTATTATAATCATAATTATTAATTTTTTTATAACGATTGATTTTCCGAAATCCGTACACATTTAGTTCTTTGATAAATGTTGAACAGTATTTAATATTTAGTAATTTTTGTTTTAATAAAAACTCAGCTAAATTTGTATAATTAATTAATATTGAATTACCCATTTTACTCCAATAAATTACATAATTTTTTTTATTAATTATAATCCATAATTTATATGGGAATTGGATGTATTTATTATAATTCTCATAACTATTGGTTAGATTGTTTAGATTTAAAGACATTATTTGTACAAAAAATTAATTATTATATTTGTTTGGACCACGAGTAGAGGATAAAATAAGAATTTTGTAGATTTTTTATTGCGAAAAATAAATTTTCGAATGTCACTTTCGCGGGAATTTTCAGCCCGTAAATAAAGGAAATAAACCGTCTTTTAACTAACTTAAATTTTCGGGCGGACAATGAGATAACTAAATTATACCTTTTAAGTATCCAAATCAGTTTAGACTATTTGATTTATTATGATTACAGTGCGCCTATAAATATCCCATATTAATGCTATCCTGGACAATTTTATACATTTAACAGACGACAACCATGCGAATCTAATGCAGACGATCTGTAGAGAACGAAAAAAGGAGATGAATGGCAGACATTTAAAAAAGATGAATTAAAACGTGTTCTTTATTCTAATCAAAATTTCGAAGATACAATTTAAAATATATTAAACATTCCACACTTTGATAAAATATTCATAATCATCCTTTCCGGCTGTTATAATTTTTTTATTGTCACGGGAAATAGAAATGCGCGAAATGTTATCTAGAAACATAGAATAAAATCTCAGTATCATAATTATAAATTAACATCATCTATTCACTCACCTTTATGAAGTTTTTTCTGGAATTCTACATTTCCTGTTATAACATCCCAAACGTGAATAATTCCAGAGGCATCACCAATTAATAAAAGTTCATCAATTCTCGACCAATTCATCGATGTTAGGGCTACATCAAAGTACTTTTTAAATAAAATCATTCCGGTATCAACATCTATTACTTGAATTAGTTTGTCAAAACCACACGAAACGATTTTACAACCACGAGATCCAAATGCAACAGCCGTTATTTCATCATCATGATTGCCCATTGTTTTTGGTTCATCTACAGGTTCGAGTAAATTTAAATTCATTGAATCAGGAATACCCAATTCCCAGAGAAGGACCTCTCCCGATTTGGTTCCAATTAGAATTCTGATTAGATTTTTATTCGAGTATGAATCCAATGAGATTATTTTTTCTTCAAGCGATAGGTATGCAACAATCGAATCTACTGTACGCAATGATGCGCCTTGACAGCTCTCCTTATCAAATCCTCTCCATACTTTGATACTACAATCCCAACTGCCTGAAATTAACAAACCGATATGTTCGATATATGATAAACAAGAGACGGCATCATCATGGGCTTGAGTTATATTCGACACCTTTCCATAGTCGAAATTATAAGTTATTCTAAAAATGTAATGGAGTTAGACACACCAAAATCACATATTACAACTTAAGCTACTCACATTGTATTATCCCATGAACCGGCTGCAATTACATTCGTATGCGGAATAATTATACATGAACTAATTGGCATCGTACTAATTGACACACTGCGAGTCTGCATTTTCTCCTCTATATTATAACACTTAATGATACCATCTTTACCAGCAGAGATTATATTATTATTGTCATCTAATATAATACTAGATATAATGTCTTTATGAGCTAAAAATTCTACGTAAGGTTCAATATGCTTAATTATAATATCACCAATATTATCACCGTCACCATCGCAAAAATTTTGAAAATCTGGCACAGAATTTTGATATTTTATACTCCGTCTATGGACTAAAGGAGGTATAGACATTATTTTAGGAACATGTGGTGTTGTAAATAATTGCTTTGGGATTTGACCAAATTCAGAGATTTGAACTTCAAGGGCATGTCGAGATGATAGATCGTTTACACTGTCCAAATCCACTGAACCTTCATAACAAAGGTAGTAAAATACTAAAAAATGGAAAGAAATAAAGTTATTATACATAATTCACAAACTAAAGAACATTATTCGCTTACAATTGTTCGCTTTTAGTGCTTCATTCCCACGTTGCTTGTAGCCGAAAATTAAATCAATCCAATAATTTAAATTTCTTGAAACATAGTCCGACTCAAGAGCATCTCGTAATTTTTTGATAAACATCTCTGGTGATTTATTTGCCCACGGTGGTAATATAACATCATTAACTGGTGTGCCATCACATCGAATACCGAAATCAATTTTATTTACATTTACTAGAAAATCACCAGCATTCGAAGGATCATAAAATTCGGGAATCAATTCTTTAAAATCGGACATATTATTCAAACAATTATGATACGCATCTTGTACACGATTAAACATACGATCCGGATGATCAAATCGACCATTTTGTAGACACAGCATAAGATTGGGTAATTTTCGTACTAAATAGAATAATACTAAACCAGGAGCGGAATAGTGTGAACCATAGAGAAATTTTGGATCACTCATTTCTTCACATCGCTCTTTCAAGCGTTCCAGACGTTCCTCGTTTAAGGCACCAATTGGCTTGGTTAAATCTCGATAGTTATCAGAATCATTAAGATCGAGTTCATCTGCTGTATAATTACTTATGACCCATGGAAAGACGGGATATTGTGTCAGATCTTGGAAACATCGATCAGCCAAGCTGAATAAAAAATAAATTTTAATTTTAATTGTTAATTGGGATATGAAATTTTCTCGAACCTGTTCAAATACAATAAATAGTCATAGTTTGATATTATGCCATTTTGCCATTTTAATGTCATCGCCTCAGGTTCAGGCATAAATAAATTCACATCATCCTGTTCCAACAGGCATTTATAAAACTCATCCCGTTCAAGTTGATTGGGAAATGATATGTACAGTAAACGGTCTTTATCGTCCAATTTCCATTTAATCTCTAACCCAATGTGCCTTAATAGGAAACGCCGCTTAGTTAGATTATATATAGATTTCAGCTTAATTTTAAGAACTGGATACTAAAAAATAAAAATAGATTAGAAGATTGGTTGTTTTGAATATGGTATATGATGTGCTTACTGGATTTATGTTATTGTATGACTGAAAATACAGTGCCGAACTTGATAGTAGTAAACGCCCTGGATTTACCACTAACGGATTGATTTCTTCAACATAATTCTCGATTATAACTTTTTCATAAATATCATCTAACCACAGGGGATTGAACTTTATACGTTTATGTCTTGAATATACAATAGTTGCTATCTGTAAAGAGAACGTAACAAACAAAAAATATATATTTTAGTTTCGGATCAGTGATTGTCGAATTAATAAAAAATTAAATTATACAACTACAAAAATATTGAATAATCTAATAACCATGCTATTCTGTTCACAAGCGTGAAGACTAGACGCCCGATGTAGCTGGCACATTTGCGGTAAACACTCAGATATTTTAGCATAAAAAAATTTAAAATAAAATATTCTTGGTTCTAGGCAAAATCTGTATGGTTCCAAAATATTATCACTTAACATTTCAATATGCTGTTTTGTATTTATACACAAAATATTGACTTCATCGCTGTCGGTAAATGAGACACCTTCGTATTCATAGATACTGGTACAATCTTTATATGGAATTTTAATGAGCGGTTTGTAAATATCTTTCGGATCGAACACAAGTGATTTTGAGCACATTTTCAAATGGCCTAAAAGGCACGGTATATTATCATCTTTTTTCTTTTGCTTTATATCACATATTTGTACATAAAAATCTTCAAAATATATTTCACTTGGTTCGAGTAGTAATAGTGAAAATCTAAAAATTATAATTCAATAATTAAATTCATTATAAAACTAGGCTTGTACACTCATCATACCGTTCTTTATCCATCTTATTGGCTGTCAAATAAGAATTTCATAATAAAATATAACTATAAACCCCTTTTTTATTTACAATTAAAAACAATTAACTAGATTTGCATAATTTTTCAATTTAAAAATACGAATATCTTAAATTTATGACATCTAAAGTGCAATTTTCTACAATTGTGAAATAAAATCGACCATCATCATTTTCACTTGTCGTGTCGATTTGTTGTTTATGAATCAGCTGTCAAATTTTTATATGAAAATTCGAAAATAAAAGAAAACAGCAAAAAGAGTTATTTCTTTTCATTGTGTTTTGCGCTAGTTGGTCGAGGTGGACAATCTGAAAACTTCTCGGTTACTGATAATTTAAATAATGATAAATTATAGTTAATTAATTCATGTGTACAAATAATTTGATTATTTAAAATTAAATGAAAATGATCCGAACCTAAAAATTGTAATAATTCAATTATTGATTATCAATTTAGAACAGACACACTTAACATACAATTTCTTCAAATAACGTTTTTTCTTGCACTAACACGTTCTATCTTTTATAACCGATTTGGTGGGGTTAAAGTACAATATTCAACTAGACAATCAAAATACGGCGGAAAATCGAAAGCAATATAAAGGTACAGCTCTACATATGAAGAAAATGGCAAGGAAATACACAGGACAATCTCACGACTGCCGAGTCAGCGGGAGCAAAACGAAAAATGCATCACCAATAAAGGATTCACATGGACAAGTCCTAACTACAACAACTAAATAGATGGAAAGAGTTCTATGAGGGCAACTGCATATAGATAGATAGAACCAATTGAGGAGCTTATTCAGATGGAAACTCTAACGAAACCGTAAATACCCATCCGCAAACAGAGCGGGAAGTTTCAAGTGCTATAATTAAGCTGAAAAATAACAAAGCCACTGGAACCGAAAACAAACCAGCTGAATTACTCAATGGAGACGCATTTACAACTGCAGAAGCACTAACATCACTATTAGTAGGAATGTGGAATACTGAAAGAATTCCGCAAAACTGGAGGGCTTAACCATAACGATTCCAAAGAAAACGACTTAAGAGAATGCAAAAACTGGCGACGCATCTCCCTGCTCGACAGAACAATGAAAGTAATAAACCAGCAATGGTCATCATGGAGCGTAGTTCACCAACTGTGAACCAATACAAAAGAAACGAACAAGTTGGTTTCAGACCAGGAAAAAGCTGTACAGGCCACATCAACACAGTCTGAATTATACCTTGGCTATACCGTAACAAAAACAGGTGGAACAGAAGAAGAAATTAAACAATGCATCAACAAAGCGAGACACACAATGCATCTGTCCTGTTAAGAAACACCGAATTACGAATGTTCAATGCCTGTATAAAATCAGTATTGCTGTATGGCTGTGAAAAGTGGAAACATATACAGAAAATCATAAGAAGACTCCAAGTGTTTGTGAATAAATGCCTTAGGCGATTGATCAAAGGCTTCTGGCCGAATAAGATCAATGAAGAATTAATGCGACCAACAAATCAAGTGGATCAGGATAAAGACAATGACATAACCAGTATGTTATTAGAATGTAATCCGTAAGGAAAAGATAAGTCCAGCATATTGACTAGGAAAGAACAGTGATAACTGAAGCAAAACATTTTGGGGACTAAAGAGAATAGCCGCCAATATAGTTCGATGGTCTAGTCTAATAGACGCTCTATGCTCTTAAGTATGGAGATAAGGGGGAAAAAGTACAATATTTGCTTGTTTGGTTCATGTCTACAAAAGTTAGAACGAAAGGCCATATCTCTGATTTGCGTGCACGTTACATTTCTCCGTATTTGCATGTACGTTACGTTTAAGTCGCATTTCTTCATACATTTCCCTAGAAATCGCTCAAATATATTTCATAAACAATTATTAAACTTTCTTTGATTCATGCCAATTTTAAATTATCTATTAGAATTGTCTATAATGAATGGGGTTCTGAAGCGTTTGAATTTAGTATGTTTAGACATTTTCGTGGTATTTTCTTCTATTGTTAAATAGCAATCAGCTTTCCCTAAATTATCTTAGTACTTTCACTTAAAACTCTCTAAATTTTAGCTTTTAGTTAGTGCACAAAATTGATCGCTTTGAGTTTAAACTCATAGGAATAAAAATTAGAGCATAATAGTTAATATTACTATATATACTTCTTTGAATTTGTACAATTATGAGAAAAAATATATTAAGTATACGATAAAATAATTTTCCACGTCAACAGTTCGCAATAAAAAAACAAAGACGTTATTTCAAAGCATATATCTAAGTATTATATAAAATCCATATACTACTCCTAAAATCGACCTTGAATTATGTCGATCCAATTAAATGAATAACCTTCATCATTAATCATCAATTCATTTTTATGTTTTATTTACAATTAAAATCCAATTACAACCAATTTTAATTATACATATATCAATGTCTACCTACATTTCACTTTAAAATTTAACGGAAATATCGATCTTAAATTTTCTGTTCGAACAAATTTGACAAAAATGTAATATTTTTTATTTATTAATTAAGATAATTAACTTATTGTCTTGTATAGAACATATTTAGTATTATTTTAACTCGATAGGCGTAGGTGTTACAAAAAAATTATCTAAGATCTTCAATTTTAATCGTTTCAAGTAGGATTAAACGGTTTGTTTGTGAGTTTTTGTGTTTAGGTTTAGTTTTTCAAAATTAGATTGCTTTTTGTAAAGAATATTCAGTTTAGTACTTATTTGTTGTGTTATCGGATTATTTATCGATCAGTTCATAACGATCAAAACAATTTTTTGCTATTTTCTATATAAATTATCTTCTAAGTGTATACAATTAAATCATTTTGTAATCAAGTGTTGTGATTATTTCGTTAAGTTTCAGAATTTGATAATTTAATAATTTGATTGTCGCCGTAATGTCTGATAAAGTGTTTAATCAAGGTAAATTTTGTTAATTACTTACTCTTTCTAAATTTTGTTAAAAAAATAACATGTAGTAATATTTTAGAATAATAAAAGTATTGGAAAACCTATGAACGAAGGTTCTTGACAAGAAATTCAATTAATTAACTGAATGTATGTATCGTATAAATTCACCAAAATACATTTTAAACAAGCGAATTATGTTTTTAAAAGATTTCGATTATTTACGAATTAAGTTAGGCTATTGAGGAATTTTAGAAGATTAAACAAATTAATAAAGAATAGATGATACTTTTTTGCTTAGTTACACTTATCTAATTAATCTAATTATTTTCTGAATACTGTAGTACTGTAGTACGATAACAATTACCACCGCTCAATATCAATTTACCAACACATAGAATATCATTAAGCACGTAAGCGACAGTCTGTGCCTCTTCAATCTCTAACTGTTTTTGAACATGGCAGTCCTACTAAAATTCTGCAAGTCAGTTGAAAATTATTACTTCAATTTATAAAAAGTGAAGATCCATGAAAATTACGATTTGGCACTGAAATAATTTGGTACTGAAAGAAATTAATTTATAATCATTTTCACAGTTGATGTAATACGAAAGTTCTAATCTTCACACAACTAGAATCAGGTTAAGTTCTGACTTTAATCAATTATTTGGTTGCATCTCCAGCATTAATTATAAATAATTTAAATTATTTAAAGTTCAAGCAAATGTTTAATTTTTTAGTAAATTACGTAAAACAGGGTTTTTGTATAAATCGATGATATTTCAATATTTCATTATTTAATAGATCAAACTTAAATCAAATTTTATAAAATTACTTGTAAAACAAATATATTACGCTATCCGCTCATCCAAATTAAATAAAACGAAAAGTGTTTATGCTTTATAGATTTTATATTGATATAAAGGAAATAATAAGTAATTTGCTAATTTTTTCATTGAATTGAAACATTTGTAATGTATATATGGTGCCTAATCGTAATTCATTCTTATACAATTTCAATGTGACTTTTAAAACTCATTTGGAAAAACAATCAAACACTCCAACAAATTTAACGGACTTCTAATTATCTTATATTTCCGTTTGAATTATTTTTTGCAATTTCATGTTATAGTTCCAAAAATTGACCATAATTGCTAATTTAAGCAGGATTTGATTATTTTGTTTCAATTATGTGTTAATTAAACATGTACTATTTCTTCTTGAATCAATGACATAATTTCCGATTTATCCGTACAATAAATCATTTATTAATCTGTATATATTTTGGATAATTGGTTTAACATTTTTGTTTTAATTTTTCTAAAATAAATAAATAGAGATATAGTTATTTACATATCGAGGTAGATTTTTTTTTATTAGAAGTATATTATGCTTACATGATGAAAAACCGAAATTAAAGAATAAGAATCAAATCATGCGGAGATAATTTCATATTGTCTCTGTTATAATATATATCAACCTATTTTGTGTAAACAGGGACAAATTTCTAGCTGGATACACATTTTCTACACTATAATAAAAATTACCAAATGCGGTACTGTTTATAATTTTCGTTAGTAGTAAAATGTTGAATAGTAAAGTAAATTTTATATAAGAAACAATCATACAAATTTATTGTTTAGTTTTGTTTAAAAGTTCATTTGGTTAAGATTAAGACGTTGGTTGGCGGAGTTGAGTTGGGAATATAAGAAATATTTAGAGGGCTAATATAGTAAATTGCCTGAGTGATTTAATTATTTAATACAGTGTTTTATTGTTAGAAGTTATTTAAACAAATTATTTTTAACAATGTCTTATCTTGGAAATACGTCAGATGTTGAACAAGAAAAAAATTTAACAGAATTTCGTCGTAATCGTAGTAATAATAGTTTAATATCGAAACCAACAGGTAGCCCTAAAATTTCTGATGTTCTTTGGAATGATAAACGGAACGATAAAAGTGAAGATTCGGATTCTGAAATTTCAGATTCAGGAAATTTTTTAGCTAAAGGTATGATTTGAGTTTCGACTAAATGTGTATAGTGGAATAAATTTATTTTGATAGAAACAAGGCAGTACGTTTTAATATTTAATTGACTAAAATTATTATTAGTTAAAATACTTAAAATATTAAGACTATTAGATACAATCAATTTATTTTTTATAGGAGCATTTCTATTAACTCCATCGCATGAACTGTCGATGGATAAAGCTGCCTTAATATGTGAGAAAATGAACTTCAAAGGTTGTTTTAGTTTAACTAAAACAGCAACAGGTATTTTATTTAAATTTTCTCATCCAGAAGACTATCAAATGGTATTCAAGAAAGGTTTTCATAAAGTAACAAACGCAAGATTTTATAAAAAGGTATAAAATATTAATAATAAATTTGTAGAAACATTTGTCTAGATATATATAAATCTTAGATTGCCATACCATGCCGACCACAAAAAACCTTTACATTATTTGTATTCGATGTGCCTGAAGATTTACCAATTGATGATATTCGACATTCGCTATATCGTTTTAATTCAGTCGTTGAAGTTGTTCGCTTATTAGTATTTTACAATACACCTGTTGAAAAACCAACAAGTGCCCAACCGGAAGGAGCAGCACCAGCCATACCAAAACCACAAATACCAAAACTAACTAAACCAGCTAGCAGTACAGCAAATGAAGACGATCCGGCCGCAATAGCTCTAAAGGAAGCTCCACCACCACCAATTAGAATAACCTTAGCCTCGCTCGATGAATATAATGCACTATTGCAAAATGGTTTAGACTTTTATGGTGCCACATTTTTCCCAACGGAGCGTGATTTACCGGCTACAGCTGCTAAAATTGCCACAACTCGACGTGGACGGTAATTATGCTTACATATCAAATTAACATAAACAGCAATTTTAATAATAATAATTATTTTTATGATCTATATCGCTAGTATGGTTGACGGAAGTATACCTGGGCGTGTACGTGAATTACTTCCTGTATTTGATGCGGCTGGTTTTTGTAGAATTCCACCACCAGCAAGCAAAACAATAAAACCTCGCCCATAAATAAATAATTTATATATTTATTTATAACAACAGCAAAAAATAAAATTAAATAAAATTGTGATTACCATCTTAAATTATATAATCATGATCATTATAATCTTTTCTATTATTTAGGAAAAAAATCTACAAAAATCAAACCAAACCAAAATTTTATTGTTATAATTTAAATTATTATAATCAATAAAATTTAAATAAAAATACTATTAATTTAAAAGTTCCTCTATTTAATAATCATAAAAGACAATCGCGCATCATTCAAATATTTTTATTAGATAGATAGGTCTGCTTGCAGTTGATTATATACTTAAAACGACATCAATCAACTTATAATTAATTATATAATTTTATTTACTTATTTTTATTTTATTTGTTTTTATAATTAAAATAATTTTTAATTAACAATGTTTTTGATTGATTTTATATTAAATTTACTAACAATTAAAATTTTTTTTTTATATAAATTAAAATTATAAAAAATACAACAATTTAAAATAATCAAAAAACATACAATGTTAAATTATCACACTTTCGCAGTATAAATAAAATGACTAATTTATTAAATTAAAATAATAATTGTTTATTATTAGTACATTCACAAGTGTAAAATTGTATGGTAAGTTACCGTTCAAATTTAAGTAACTATATAATATTTGAATTTTTGGAATACATATAGTAATTGCGAGACTTACGATTAAGTCAAACCATATTAACAAAGCAACGGTTAGAATAGAGATTTTTATCAGTCAGTCTGTTAACGAAATAACTTGGTCAGGTAACGGCCGGTTTAACTTGGTCAGTTAAAGGGGGTGGGATTTCAGAGGCAGCAAAGACGGCACATCATTTACTAATACAAATTGCCGCTTGGTTAGTACAAATTGCCGCTTGGAAACTTCAGAGAGGTAAATCATTAATTAATCCGAAATCAAAATGATTACAGAAACGAATACCAGAAGAAATAATAATAATAATTCAAATCGGCAAACACATAAAAACGACCATTGGCTATCGTACCCGGACACGAATTGGAAACTGGAACATAAGAACTCTAACGGAAATATCAAGGTTAGCACAGGAGTTGAGAAGAAAATGAAGCGATATAATATAGAAATTCTCGGCCTCAGACAAATGGAAGGACAATGGAGACATAACAACCAGCGTAGGAAATTATATGATGTTCTCTGGTAGAGAACATCATATAATATAATAAGCTGACACACATGAACAAGGTGTAGGTTTACTTACAACTGCTTAAGCAAAGAAACCACTATTCGAGTGGAACCAATAATTAGCAGAATAATAACAGCACGATTCCATTCGAAAATCGGAAATACAAGCACATGACACAATCAAAGATGAATTCTACGAGCAGCTACAAGCCACCATATCAAGTGCACACCGAAATGACATCAAAATTATCCAAGGTGATTTCAGTGCAAAAATTGGAATTGACAGCACCGGAATGGCAACACGCACTAGACTCTGCAAGAAACAACAACGGAGAAAGACACATAAATACACCTGGACATCGCCAGATGGCAGAACAAGAAATCAAATTGATAGATTGAGTGAGAAATACAGATTCAAGAAATATCTGCAAGCTTCAAATCAATCTTACCGAATAACGAAATCAGCACTCTGGATCAAAACTGGGAAGAAAGAGAAAACGCATACGTAACAACTGCTATAAGTGTGCTTGGTTGGCTAAGGAGTGATCGTTGGAAACCACGACTGCCGAATCAGTGGCAGCAAATAGAAATATGCGCACATTAACCAATGTGTATAAGAAAAGTCATCAGAAATTTTTGGTCATCAGAAAATTTCAAATGCACCACCGATATTCACATGGGCAAGCCCTAACTACATACGACTAACAACTAAATAGATGGAAGGAGTTCTTCGAGAACAATGACATTGATAGCGAACCAGTTGAGAAGCTTCCAGATGGAAACTATAACGAAACCATAAATACCCATCCACCAACGGAGCGAGAAGTTACAAGTACCGTAATGAAGCTGAAAAATAACAAAGCTGGAACTGAAGAACATACCAGCTGAACAACTCAATGGAGACGCATTTACAACTGCAGGAGCACTAACACCACCTGTAGTAGAAGTGTTGAATAATGGGAGAATTCCGCAAAAATGGAAAGATGCTTCGCCAGTTTTTGCATTCTCTTAAGTCGCCTTTCTTTTTAGGATCGTTATGGTTAAGCCCATAACGATCCTAAAGAAAGGCGACTTAAGAGAATGCAAAAACTGGCGAAGCATCTTTCTGCTCAGCAGTACAATGAAAGTATTACCAATGGTAATCCTAGAACGAATCTCACCAACTGTGAATGCTTGGTCGAACAAACATCGTATAATAAAAATAACAAAATGGCAAAAAAAAAAATTTAACACGTATATTTTCTGTATTTTTTACAGGAACATGTAAATTTTTTAATAACCACATTATATATTATATATTTATACATGTTTATCATTCCTACGTTTTACCATTTTTAGAAACATCTTCAATATATGAGTATTACAGATGTGTTCATTCACATTATCGATCGCATCGCCCAAACGATCGATGCCCCATCGTGATCCGAACCCGGTACTTTCGGCTCTAACTGCCACAGCTTTTTTGAACTGCGCCACCTGGACGGTCTTAAAACGCAGTTACTTGGGTTGTGGCTGCCGGCACACTCAAATTCTGCGATTATAATACTTGCCTCATACCATCACTGATGAGTATAATAATTTGTATTAAAAAAAAATATAATAATAAATCAATGAAATCCATTACAATAAATTACATTATAATAAATAAATAACAATTTATCAAAAAACATACCAAAATCATTCTATTACGAATACATATTATATATTTATTTTTTATAAAAATTAATCATCTGTAAAAAATTTCGTCATCTGTAAAACAAAAATCATCATACACAATCATATTTTTCTTAATCATCTGCACCCTTCAAAATTCCAAATGAAAATGTTGAGTAGAAAACAATAAAAAAATGTTTAACCTAGTAAAAAATATTTTTATTGCTTTTTGTATGTATTAGTGAGAAACTCATAAGAGAAATAAAATAATAATTTCTCTTAAAAAGAGACGAGGAAAAATCCGGTTTGAATCAGACGCAAGAATACTAGTGTAAAAACAACAACGTAATCATGATGCGACGCTACTTTACAGTATATAAGTTCACATATTTTAGTGCTTTATTATAAGTTTTGTATCTTGGGTGAAATTTATATTGTATTCATGTCATTCTATAACACCCAATAAACAAGGCATAGCGAAACCGAAATAATGAATACATGTTGAATTGTTTTTGCAAACAACCGTCAGTCGAGGACTATCTGTATACCAACAAACTAAAATCAAAACAAAGACAAATGTCATAAATACGACAAAAATTAGTGTATCACAAAAATTATTCTTTAATTCCAAAGATTATATTAGTATTAACTTAATGTAAACAAGTTTACAAAATGAAAGTATTGTTAACAGTGCTAGTTTTAATCCAAGTATATATTATAGTTTGTTATGAACAACCTTCTAAAATGTAAGTCATTGAATGATTCATCGATTAATACAAATTTTATTGGCGATATTCATATAAAGTAATCTTTTTTCCATAGAAGCAATATTATCTACAGTAAAAAACACAATCCCGAATGTAAAAAACGTTTAGATTTATTTTCGGATTATCATAAAAATTTCATACAGTGCGCCATTGAATATGGCCAACCGATTAAGATTTGTGAAGTGTGCTTACAAAAATTCGTCGTATCTAATATGTACTATAAAAACTTGACTGAAAATTATAATGGAACAAATTGTTATGATCATTTTATCGATCAGGATCGCATAAATATTGTTAGTTCAATTTATAACGATGGTATAAATATTTGGAATAAAGCGTACTGCAAAGGTAAGCTACTCAGAGTAATTCTGTCCGTTCTTACCATGATTATGCCTGTTTATCATTAAAATTTTAGATTGTTATGATTGGCGCGATGACACGACCAAATTAAATTACTCAATGGAAACCAAAACTTTTTTAAATCTACTGAATACAACGATGAAATGTATTCGACGTTATTGGGGAGAAGACGTTTGTGGATATTGTATGGAACACTATACGCTTCTTAATAATTTGTTTATTAGTATGGAAAAACAAAAGAAATCTCAAATATGCTTTGATCTTCAAGATTCTGTAAGTTATTATGCCATATTATAAGAATCAATTTTAATATTAAAGTTTTAGATGAACCAAACACGACTTCTTTGGTCGAAAGAATTAAAGTGCTGTGATGAACGAGAATCATCATTACTGATTTTTACAATACTGTCGACCGGGTTTAGTTGCATGATAATTTTTTTCTATGTAGCTATTCCTTATATTGAAATACGCAACGAAATGCAAACATTGGTCACTAATGGATCTACCGAAGAAAATACACAGAGCGGATCATCAAATGATTCAAATGTCGAAGATTATGGTAATATAATAACAGGGTTTGTCATGCCATCCGCTTTTACAAATAAATCAAAACCGATTTATGATGATGATGAGGATAGTTCCGACAGTGAAATGCTTTCCACCGACCCAAAGATGACTGATGATAATTTAATAGAAATTGATGATGATGAACAAGCACCGCGTTCAAAAAACTAAATGTAAAACTAGAATGTTGTTAATAAATTCATTTATTTCTTACTAAAATTATAGACTAGTCAATGTAATAAATAGTAAATCTTAAAATGGATTCTCCTTCGGAATATTTTTGATCAACTTCAATTCAGGTAGGTTTTTTAATCGCACGATTTTATCGCGTCTCATATATTTTAGTAATGGTTCTGGAATTCGAATCGAATGGTCGCTATTTTGAAATGTCTCTACAATTGCAATTAGCATTCTTGGAATGGCACAAGCAGTTCCATTCACTGTGTGTGGAAATTTCAATGGATTTATGTTTTCTAGTGTCACACCTAATCGTCGCGACTGATAATCGGTACAATTACTACAACTTGAAATTTCACCCCACATTTTCCGACCCGGCATCCACGCTTCGATGTCATATTTTCTATAAGCAGGTGCTCCAAGTTCACACGGAGGCATGTCCAGTAACTTAAAATGCAATCCTAAATTATTAAATAATTCGATTTCGATTGTCTTAAATTCTTCGAGTATTTGGGCTGATCGATCTGGATGACAGACCGAGAACATTTCAACTTTGGTGAATTGATGAACACGGTAGATTCCTTTTTCTTCTTGTTTACCAGAAGTTTCGGCACGAAAACATCGACTGACTGCCGTTAATTTAATCGGCAAATCTGATAATTTAACAGTTTTACCACTAAACAATCCAGCGAGTGCCATTTCTGATGTTCCTGATAAGCATAAATTAGACGGCAATAAGCGATAAACTTGTGTTCTTTCACCCGAGGTCGTCATTCCGCAACTTTCGATTACACCTTCGGGTAATATATCGGGAACAGAAACTAATTGAAATCCTTTACTACACAGATGGTCCATTGTGTACTGAACAAGTGCTTGTTCCTAACCGAATGATGGGATTATATTAGTTGCTATTTAATCAAATCATTTCAATTAGCTTACCAAATCGGCTAAGTCGTTTAATAAATAATAACTTTTATGCCCATTAAAATTCCCTAAATGTTCTGTTCTCAGTATATTAAGACGTTTACAAATCTCCGAAAACTCTTTTGGACTATATTCTCCATACTCGGTGTTTTCTTTATTATATACTTTAATCACTTTAGGTACTTCGCCATATCCCACAACCTCCGGATGTGTACAATTTGGTATTTTGCCATACTCAATTTGTATACATTTTTCTAAATTAGTACGTTCTTCACTACACAGTTCACCATTGTTTAGTCTATCTAATAGACCATGAATCACTTTAATGTTGCCAATTCCTTTGCGATTATTTACGTTCTGTTCGATTACATTAAAATTTTGAGGATTTTTAAGGAATTCTTCATTATAGCTTGGTTTAACTTTCGTAAAATTTTTTATAAAACGTTTTGAATTAAATGCATAATATTGTTTAAAATTAGTTATTATTAATTGTTTAATTGGTAATGACATTTTTCATTTATATTTTTAAATTTGAAAAGTGACGAATATTGCTTTGGGCCTAAATTGACGTTTCTTCTAATGTCAAAAACACATGCTATTGTTATGATGTAAATAAGTATGCTGAATATTTTAACAGTGTAAAAATTAACTGAATAATTTCTGTATTGCTTCTATCCCATATCTTTGGAATCTGTTTTGATGCTCAAGGCTCTCCCAAACTCTTTCGCGATTCGATTATTTACGTGCTACTTTAACGCCCATTTCATAGCTCCATACCACTCTTTAGTACTGACGTGGAAGATGGGTTGGCCTATGAATTCTGCACTCCAACATGGGGTCAAGATGTGTTCATTCACACCAGCGATGGTAATTAGATGGTGAAAAATCCATTTTGCATCCTGTCCCTATCGGGATTCGAACCAGGTACTTCCCGGCAGCAATTGACGAGTAGCTTTTAACCACTGTCCCATTTGGTTGGTAATAATGGAAAATAAGTTTAAATAGAACAGAATACTACCTCCTGTTAAAGTGCAGAACTCATCGGCCGATCCATCTTCTATGTTTTTATTGGAAGATATAGAAGTTGATGAGGGTTTAAATGTTAGATCTACATAGGCGCACGTATGACTATCCACGAAGAATTCAAAATAATATTTAAAAAAATATGCAGATTTTTTTAAACATCAAATTAAAGGATAGACGGTTAAGAATGTAAAAGTTGTTTATCATTAATGAAAATAGTGATAACATATGTTCTGTTGCTTAAATCGCAGTATTCAAACGTCCCCACCTCAAACGTCCCTCTGGCCAGACCATAGTTTGAGTGTATGGAAATTCATTGAATAAATAACAATTAATTTAATTAACACATTGTTGGGTTAGCAAAATGTGTTCAATATATTAATTACAATATTTATTTTATTTCTTCTTCACAATTATCACAAACAGTACATATACAATTTTATTTATTATTTATTTGTTGATGTTATGTTTTAGCCTCTATTTATGTTTATTACTATATATTAAATATAATATGTTTGAGTATTTTGTGTGTCATTTCATAAACACAATATAATAATAATATATAATAATTCGATTAATTATTTTATTAAGCAACATAAAATAGTATATTAATCACAATTATATTATGTCATTTTAAATTTTCAACATATTTTGTATTTTATTCAAATTAAGTATTTATTATATTATGTATATTGTATATCACTTAAATAATTATAAAATGCAACATAAAATCATTGAAGCATGTATGGAATATGTTTTATTCAATTATTTTATATTAAAAATATTTTTAATTATTGTATTTCTTTTATTATTTTATATAATATTTTATATTAAAAATATATAAGTATTTATTACATTATGATGTATGTAAGAGATTATTATTTGAGTTGTTTATTAAACAGCCTAGATGAGTGTACATTTAACTAATTACAGTTTATAGTTATCATTAATATCGAAACCCATTTATAATAATTTATAATTATAGATTTGAAATTAAAAGAATGAACGAACAAACTTATCTCATCATACCTAGGACAGTGCACGATTGATTGTCACTAATTCTAATTATGTAGTTCTGAATTAATTGCTTGATTCGTTTGGTTAATAAGTTTGTTCAATTCTTTAATTATTATCTCCTAGATATGTAAAAAAGTAATTTATTAATTTTATTGTATTGCAAATAGTTTCAGTATATAAAATCTGATGGAATTTTTTAAGTACGTTATGTGGAATGACTAGAGGTATTAGTATCTAAGTAGAGGAAAGGATATGTTATCTTAAAATTAAATTATAATTATACTTTGTTTTTAAAAACGTTTAGGTGGGAGATACATTGTTTATTGAGTTGGTTTAATTATTAATATGTAAATTAATATTCCTGATTAGTATATCATTTGTATAGTGTTGTGATATAAAAAATAAAAGATTTATACTATTTTGAGTTGGATGATGACCGTACAATATGTACAATCAAGATCTTATTTCACAAATTCATTTTAAGTGATTTTAACAGAGTATTCAGATCAAATCTACACGTACACGTTATCTTTTTAATCCTATGTAAACTTATTTCAACTTAGAGAAAAATTATTTTATAATTTTTTTTTAATATTTTATAAATTAATCACATTTTGTAAAGTTTTGTAATTTTCATTTTTCTAAATAATCTCATTCTTTGGTTAATTTAATTTTTTTTATTATTAATTTCCATTATTAGCTGTGTTGTGGTGATTACTATGATCGCTCTGTTGTTTAATAACCGGTTTCAATTGCCTTATTTCTGGGAATAATTCCAGCATTAAAATTTCGATTAACTCATAAAATAATTGTTTATTTAACTGTGAATTTTGAACGGTATCAAATACTTTAAGGGCGCCGTGTTTTGCCGTTTGTGCGCCTACCAAATTACATAAAATTTCGGGAATATTATCGATGAGAAGAGATTTTGCTGCATTTGCAGTCATTTCCTGCATGTCTTCGGTGCGCGATGGATACGGACCGGCCAATATGCCACCTGGCCAAAATGATTTTAATGCAGTCGATGCGTAATGATGTAGCATCGGTTCGTCAAATAAATAATTGATTGATTCACGTATTTGTCGATTTATTGTACGGCCATAGGTAATTTGAACAAATGAGATTAAACTTCTTCGCAACCATTTAAATACTCCACCCATATCGAAAATTTCACCCATAAGCGTGTATAATGGTTCAGCAATAGAATCTTTGCCATCTAAATCAATTGATGATTTATGATTTTCAACATCTGAAGTACCATCTAAATAGTTGGACATTTCTTCTTCGCTGTCCCGTAAACCACCAGGTCCCCAAAATGAATTTAATGTATTGGGTTCAACAGTTGCCGTACTAAAATCGAATTAAAAATAAGTTTAAATTGAATATATGCTATTTGACCAGGTACCTTTTAAATAACGTTGAAAATGAAAATTTTGATTTCTTTGGTGATGGTGCCGCTTGTTTCAAATGCTCTGAACTGGGACTTAGAAAAGCATATAGCGCCTCACTTTGGTACAAATGATCATCTTCCAATATAAACTGGAATATCAAACTAAAATAAGCAACTGGGCCTTTTAAATATGTTTGTTTTTAAAAACTTACGTTTAAATATTTTTGTATTTGTCCTTTCGCCTTTTCCAACGAACTTTTGTCATTCTTTAGGAAAAACAATTTGAACGTATTCGACGGTAGATCTATCGAACGTAACTCTGGACATAATGGTCTCAATTTACGATGAAGTTCATGGAATTGTGTTAGCGAACGTAAAATAACCCATCCGGTTGAAATTCCTTCGACATTTTCATTGTGCTCATTATTTCTGAATACATTTTCATCAATATGAACCAGGATCATAAATTGTGGAGGTTCCTTTTCATCGGGGGCCTCAACACTTTGAACATCAGCACGCCAATATCCGATATGGTCACCCCAAACTTCGGTACGCGATAAATGAGCTTCTAGTTGTCGTTTCTCGCCCTTCAACCAATCAACTTCTTTTTCGATTATACTTAACGCTTTAGATTCTGGTTTAAGTGACACCTTTAGAGCGTTCAGGGCTTGTGATTTATTATTTAAGCGCTCGTGCAACTGTTCTAGTTTGTTGCGAGCGTACGTCGAGTGATTAGTTAAATCCATAGAAACATCATTTTCCAATCCCATATTTAAATCCTCTTGAACTTCTGGATACGAATTCATTGATATGTCCTTAAAATCATCAGATGTTAATGCATTTTTTAATGATTTATACTGTTCACTTAGCAAAAACGGAGCATAATATTTATCCTCCAATGTTTTTAAAACATTTTTTTGTGCATCATAAAAAATATCGGGTCCTGTATCGCCGAGCAAAAATGATTCCATTTTCTTTCGAACTGTTTTATCAATTTTTAATTCAGTTTGAGGTGCTCGTATATATGTATAAAAAATTTCAGCGCCTAATTGGTGCCATGAACTTTTTGGTGCATGTTTAAGCTCTTCTACCGACGTATAAAATCCTACTAATGCACTTGCTTTTAATGGTTCTAAGAATAATATAAAATGCCTACGACCAACAACTGTTGATAGAATGTCATGCATCGATAAATTTAAATCGTTCGAAAAATTACCCTCCCATCCAATTCGTGCTAAACTTTTCTCGCACTGTGCTTTGGCGAATGATAATTGTTGAATATATCGTTTTAGTTTCATAGCTGCCACCATTTCACTTTTAGTAAGAGTTTTTTCATCGTTGTCCGGATCCAAGCCTTTAGCACGTTGTAAATTTTGCATTGTTGTCGCTTGCATTATATCGTTAACGATACTTGTACGTATTGTTAGCAATTCATCTAAGCTTATTGTATTGCTGATTATTTTTAAAAAATCTTCAAAACTAGCTGCGTATTCATAACTACGTTTACTAATTGCTGCGGCGGCAAGTCTTGTCTCAATATATTGTACTACTTTTTGATTTATATAGTCGGCTGAGGTGATCATATTAATTGTAGGATAAAATACTGGAGGCGAAATAAAAGTATAATATAAAATTTAAAAAGTGAGTGTTAAGCAACTTACATTTATAAGATAAAATTTCACTTAGCAAATTTTTTAGAGGCGACAGAGAATATCCTCTGGGAAGTAAAAATATTATCATAATTTCGCTTATTTTCTTTAAAAATTCTAATTCCTTTTCTTCTGATACCAAATAAGATGCGGTTGTTGCAAGAGGTAATGGATGCGAATGTATTCCATTGTCACCCAAGCTGAAATAAGCCGAACACATTTAGTGTCGTGCGATGCTTATGTGCAATCAAAGGCAATGCATTATTGCTTAAACTAAGCCCTATACTTACGTTTTTATTTGTGCGATACGAATTTTCTCAAAATGCAGTGTAACTCTAACCACCATATCAACAGCAATCATTTTTGGTGAATCAATTTTAACAGCACGATCCCGTAATTTTTCAATTCCTTTCCACAAATCTTCTCGTATTACATCCTGTAACAATCTCGGCTTTATAACAATGCTCTCCAACCAGGGTGCTACAAAATCTCTCAATGTATATTCAATTATCTGTTGGAGCAATCCGTCAACGGTACGCCCGAATATAATCGGTAAGTTGGAAGCATTTTTTATTGGCTTCGGTGAATCAAAAATACTTGTTTTAGTTGCTTCGTATAATACGTTCGATGGCAAATGCGTTGTCGTCTGCGTTTTCGAAGATAGAAGAAAATGTACATAAACGGTTCCGAATATAGCTAAAAATCAATGTAAGATTCTATTTTTAGACCGACTACCTCACTCTCAAAATTCAATAGTGTTCTGGAATGAAGTACTTACTTGCTATTATTAAAATAATAGAATATAATAAAAATAGAAAAATATAAAAGAATGCTGGATAATAATAAATAATTCCGGCTAAAATAGTAAAAACTGCCCCCGTCCAATATAAGATTTTCATTTTGTTGTAAGATTTTTGGAATTTGTCAGTGTGAAAAAACTTTTTTCACTGAAAATCTTTGCTGCAATATGTTTTAGTTCAAGACAATTTATAATTTTAATTTACACATAACCGTGCTGTTTGTATTAAGTATATTGAATATAACTATTTATTATCTTATTCTACTGTAAAATATAAAAACTATATTTTCACTAGCAAAAACTTTTTTATCATAAAAAAACAAAATGTAAATAAAAATATTTTTATTCTGTCAAGTTTTTGACAGATGTTTAATTCAATGGACATATAAACAATATTCTTATTGGAATTTGGGTGCGTTCGGTTTATCTAACAGTGTCGCAGTCATGGTTTTTAAACATTCATCGCCAGTTGGTATCGCATTCCCTTGCATCGTAGCGTTTACCTACTTAATGCAATCATATTAGACGGATTAATGGCATAATTAACTAAGAGATAAATTACCGAATCGATAATAAATTTCATTTTTGACATGTAAAGCAATACGTCTATCTAAATTTAATGTATCATTGATATACGAAGTACAAATTAGAAGATAATTGTCATAGTATTGAATCCAGAGAGGGATGCCTCCTTATATTTATTGTTTTGTACAAACTGAGCATTCTATCTATAATCATATCTTAAATGTTTGAAAGCTTTAATTTGGGCAGAGTATTATTGTGACTGTTTATAGAAGTTGTTTGGCAACTACAGGTTTCCTCGTTCTTTACGTCTTTGCCTATAAAGTTTGTTAGGTGGAAAAAAGTTTTGAGGCACGGACGTACGCAACTCGTGTAACCAGATTGATTACAATTTATTGGGATATTTTATTAAACACAATAATAATTCCTAAACATTTTATTTAAAAAAGAATCAATAATTATTAAGCAAACACTCCATGTTATAGTTTGTTTTACAAACTAAACGTTTTTTTGTTAATATCTTACAAATCTGATTGTACCCCACTGTCCAAGAAATCGCGTAGTAAATTTGCGCTCTTCGATGGGAATAATCTAGTATATAAATTTAAGAAATATAAGTATCTTGGAATTGAAACTTCTTGCAATCCGCGCCGTTGTGCGCTAATAATAGCAGTTGCAGCATCTTTCGGTTTGACCAAATTCATCATGTTGGGGAAACGCGTATACGGTTTTTTACAAAGTCCAGTATCGACCATATATGGATAGATGCTTGTGAACTTAATCTGAAATAATTTTTTTTTGTTAAGTTTCTTATCTCTACAATTTTATAATATTTTATTACATCAGGTTTTCGGGCATCACTGCGTAACTCTTCGTGTAATGCCTCCATAATACCACGTACTGCAAATTTGGTTCCACAATATGGTACCAAGTTATTTAGACCAATAATACCGGCCATTGATGATAATGCAACAATATGCCCTTTACCTTTCTCAATCATTGCTGGCAAAAATTCAAAGAAGATCCAGAAATGTGCAAATACATTAATATCAAACAAACGACGAATTTCAGTTTCGGTGTGTTGTAACAACGGATGGGTTGGCATAATACCAGCATTATTGACAATTATTGATACGTTCCCTACTTCAATGCGTACTTTTCGGGCTAGTTCAGCTATTGCGTCACGTTTCGATACATCACAAACATAACCATATGCTTTGCCTTTACGTTTTTTGACTTCAGCGACTGTTTCATTATTAAGTTTTTCATTTATATCGACAGCAATAACAGTTGCACCTAAGGCAGAATATTGTAATGCTAATTCTTTTCCAATTCCATGTCCTGTTCCTGTCACTAAAACAATTTCTCCATTGACATCAATCTCGTCGCGCGGCACAAACAATCTGTATAATTCAACAAATGTAAAATACCACCATTTTACAATCATTAAGAATATATCGGTTAAGAGGACGACCAAGTTATATACTCGGACTCCCATATTCCCATCGGCCGCATCGTTATTTCTGAAATGGTACAAATTAATTTTTATTTATTATACTTTGATTATTTATATAATTAAATACGTAAATTTTAAAGGTAAATATTTTTATTTATTTTCGGCCTTCAAGTGTTTTAATGAATGTGTTGTTTTATTTAATTAAATGCACAATAGTTACAGCTTATACTAGTATACTAAAATGATTAACGTGATTATGGAATAATGGCTTTATCAGAACTTTGACCTCATAATGTTGTTAAATTTTAATGATTAGAAGAGTTTTTGCATGTTTTTACATATTTTAAATGTACACAATAGCTCGTCTCTTTAAAATATAATTTTTAAATTTTTTTATTATAGTTAAACGTTTATTATAGTTACACTACAAACTACTTAAATATCAAAGTTCAGAATATTTCTTGTCATTTTATGTGTCGAGAATGAATTAAATCAATTAAAATATTTACTTTAAATTTAAAAGACAAATTGGGTTTTAAACATGTCAATACTATAAAACCTAACCACATATGATAAAATCATACCTTGATGTTAAGGGAAAATAATTTTGAAAATAAATCAAATTGATTCAAATTAGAGTTTATGGAGTTAAACTGCTTTAAATATCTTTAGAATACGGTGGTTGACTAACCAAAAGAGTTCCAATGAAAAATTGCTATATAGTTATTATCTTATATTTATACTAATAGTTTGAGCTAGTTTAGCAATCAAATTATTGTTTCACAGTATAATTTTCAATTTTGTCTTTCCTTATAAATTTAATTCAACTCAACTTGCCAGTCATATCAAATTATATGATTGTTTTTGTATATACCGATAGTAAACCATGCATAATGGTTGGCTTCAGAAGAACTATTTGTTTAAACATGGCAGATTTAATTTTATTACTATAAACATGATAGTTTGAAATATTTATAATTTAAATCAACTCTAATTCAATTTAGAGTTGAGCGTGTAAAATACACGATGTAATTTACACGTTTTTACATGTAAAAAACGAATAGTTTACATTCATGTAAAATATGATTTCTTGTGAAAAACTGACATGGCGTTTTTACAAAATACAAATTCTTCCTACTATTTTACGAATAGAAATCTTCCTACTATTTAAAATCCCTTTCCAACTAATAACGTGTCGGCTCTATGTTATTTTGCAAATACGATTTCTATGTTAGCTACCAAACCGAACGTCGCATTAAAATGTTAAAACAGATGGTAGTGCGAATGGTAGTCTTCGTTTTTTTACATTAATTTACTGTTTTATGTAAAATCCTAACTGTGCTTTTAGGTCAAGCCTGAGATATCGAATTAGAAAGAACTAATACAAATCAAAACAGATTTAAGTGTTTTCGAAGCTTGTTCTCGACGTTGCGTTATAAATTCCGATAAATAAAGGAAAGTTATGTATTGAAGTTGTACTGACTTTTACATTTAGATATTGAATATCTGAAAATGTTAGATACTTTCTAAACTTTATATGTATGGTCCCAATTATTTATTACCAATATACACTTAACTCTATTACTATAGATTAAGAATAATTGGAGATATGGATGTCTTGTAATAATAACAGAAGGGATGTCACGTTATTATAAACTCCAATATTTTCAGCTATAGTATGTTAACTTATAATAATTATAGAACTTGAGAGATTGCAAGACATTCCACTTATATTTGTTATTATTCAATATAAATCGTATTCTTACACCACCAAGAAACATCACTACCTTTCGTCAAACTTAAACGAAATTACATTATGCATTTAAGCTAATATAATTAAGATAGATATAGTTAAGTCGCCAGTTGTAGCTTAATGATTAAGAGAGTTTCTCAGCACGTCGCGGCCTCGCACCAAAAACTTAACATGCACCGGATGACATAAAAAGCGATTGTGTGTAGAAACGATCGTAATGTGCACCAATGCGTTAAAATGACTCTCGTAAGGTCTCTCTAAGCTATAGATTATTATTACATAAACGAAGAAATAGTTAACATGCAAATTTATTTTATATTACATAAAACCTTTCAATCACGATAACATAAAATTAATTGATAATAAAACTATTTTTTATAATATATTATTACTACATCTAAATAGTTTAAACTATTGTTTTCGAAAATGTGAAAATGAATTTAATATTTACATTTGATTGTAGTAAGTAATTCAAACAATAAATTCAATTTGACGGCGTGTATAATTTGTATATAATACAATGAATTTTAATTTATATATTTAAAATCGTAATCTTGATAATATTTAAATTTGCATATTTGCCACAATTTTATTTGTATTATTATTTTTATTTTTTTAAGTAAATTGAATCAACAAAACTAAAAATTATATTAACAGCAATTGTTATGTCGTTTAAAATTGATAGATTAGCTAAGTGGTGTCAAAGCTTTATATGCATACAAAGTACATAATTGTATAATGGTGAGGTCACACTTCGTTATCATTTCATATGTAAATACATAAATTAATGATTTGAGACTTATCTATGTATTATATACAGAGTTGAATATTTTTGTCAATTAATGATAAATTTTTATTACTTTATGGAATTAATATAAATGCAATATGTATATATATGATTAATTTGTCAAGCACCAATGACTCCACGTTAATTGTAGGAGTTATCGAATTATTGTATATATATATTGGCATTTCAATTACGCGTAATTATTTTATAGTTAAGTTATATTTGTATCTCGTTTTGTTTTCAATAATATCTGCGGTTAATTAATTCTAAACTTTAAACACATTAAGTGTATATCAGCGTATATAGAATTTATTATTTTATTGACATGATATGGATATGAAATAATCCGCACTTTACATTATTACATATCAACTTTTGCTGTTTCGTATATATTACGTAAAACAGATTAGAATTAATACAGTATAAACATATACATTAGCATAGGTATAGTTAATTTAAATTTATGGTTTATTTTGATTTACTTATCCATCAACGTGCGATTTCTAAACTCTTAATAGGTTTTGGAATTTCTTGGTAATTTATAATCCAGATGGTTTTTTATGATATATATAGTTTAAGCCAAACAGAACTTTAAAGAAAGCTATATGATGAGTATTTTTTCATGAAGAGAAATTGTTGCTTTTTAAGCTACTTTTAATCAAAATGGATAATTAAATCATTAATCAAACCGGAACTCGTCTATAACATCACGAATGATAGTTTTCAGTTTCCGTTGAAGTATAAAATGCACAATTTTAAGGCAGCTATCAACCTTTACTTTGCGCGTTGGGTGCAGGAGCTCTGACAGTAACAAGGAGCTAGGTCAGTCTAAAAGTCCGCCCTGCACCCAATTAAAACTAAGCGTAAAAAAATGGCACTTAAAATTCATGTTTTTCTTATACAAATACACATAAAGTTCATGTTTTTCTTATGCAATCTCACAGCGCAGCGACTTCCCGCGTGGCGGTGATAGTTACCGAAGCCGTAAGCCTCTTCAATTCTAGGAAACCATTCTAGGGTCTACTACGAAAGAATAAATGTGAATAATGCCTAAATTTGCTGGTAAAAGTAGATTGAACAATCATTTACCAAAGGGATTTACCTGTAAATGTCGATATTCTCCGCATTTCAGACTTTAACCGTAACATATATAGTAATTAGAATCGAGATCTTAACATACATCTCGGATTAATATACAGGTCAGTGTGATTATTATCCATACATCTGGTGTGATTATAACTTGTTTCATTAAATTTAGGACTTGTAGTTCTAAAGTATGAAATAAATATCTTTTTATATAGTTTACACACACATATATATATATATATATATATATATAGTTATATATATATATATATATATATATATATATATATATATATATATATATATATATATATATATATATATATATATATATATATATATATATATACATATATATATATATATAATGATAAAAACATGTTTCTATGATATAGCGAGCTTACAAATTGTATATATGTAGTTACAACAGCTCGGAAGCATAATAGAAGTTCATGTGTTATTTCAGAACCGTTTCAAATACAGAGCCTAAATATTAAAAATTGAGCTTAAATTCTAGATGGCTCTGGCTATATACATATCCATTACCACACACACAAGATATTTAACATGAATGGAAAACATAAGGTAACAACATTATATGAAATTTATAATGTATCAATGAGGTTGCCGGTTGTAGCTTAATGGTTAACAGAGGTTCTCATCACGTCGCGGTCTCGAGTTCGATTCATAGCCGTTAAATGATTTGTTGGGCTGACCACCTACAACATGCACCAGTACATTAAAATGGTTCATAAGGTCTTAGTTGAGACAAGGTAAGGATCGTTTACGGGCTTCTAAGCCATAGATTAATAAAATATATACGTCAGATATAGTTAATATGTTGGATCGAGATATTCTTCATTCATGTACTTTTATTCTCAAGCATACGGTATCACATGGCATACGGTATCACAGTAAGTATAGATACTAATACTCTCATTTCTCTTTTTCAGCGAAAAAATGAAACTGGTCAGCTTATGGGGTATTCAAGTAAGGAATTCTCTATTGGTGCATTTACTTTAATATTAATCTTAAAGAACACCGCTTAAATCTAAACGTACCAAAAAGCTTACCAACTGGGAAACATTCCCTATTGACCTTGTTTCCTCACTCGAATCTCTTATGAAGATCGTTTGTGACCTTTCAGTCGTTTGTGGCCTATCGTTCGTTTGTAACCATAGAGCTGCAGCTGTCTGTACTAGCAGAAGCAATCACAACTGTGTTTGAGATTTCGTCGCCACTTATATCGAACCAAATAACTTGGAATAAACCTTTCTGGTGTTCCACTCTAAAAAGGTTAAGCAAAACTGCCAGAAGGCTGAAGAATAAGGCCTGAAGATCTAATCTTCAGTCTGATTGGGAGTATAGCTTAAAGGTATACACCGAAAAGAGGTGATACAGAAAAAGCAGTGGAATTAAATGTTGAGCCCTAATAAGCCTATCAACAATCGTTTCTAAGGATTTCAGAAAACTTGATGAAAGAGATGAAGGAAAAACGATTTGGGGTATAGTCCAACTTGCCAACTTTTGGAATTGTGCAACAAAACGAAATGCGATATATGGCTTTTAACAGAAGCAGTAGATGTTCCTTAATGAGAGAATATCGACATGCTGTAAATACTGCAATATTTGTAAATATGTTTATAATTTTTTTATCCATTTTCATTTAGAAGAGTTTTCATATTTCCAATTATGATTCATATATTATGATATCATTAGACCATGAACATGACAGCTGTTGGGAGTTATACTTGAACTCCGTTTGATATCTGGTCACAGATAGTTTGTATCGAAACTGTTTTTCGATTTTGGTAATTTTCTATTGTTGCGTGACTGTTGTGCACTTTGCTGTGAACGCCACATATCCATACTTAATTGTTACTAAATATCGAAATGATTTACAGATTGAATGCAGACATATAACACAATTTAATGAATATGTCCTTGAGTTCAATATCTTGTTAGAGACAACGTTTCCATATTAAATAAATAAGTTATTTATAGTACTAAGTTTTAATGACCGATTTTATATTACACATACGCCGAAATAAAATATAATTATTAAGTTTCACTATCACTGCGGCTAATGTATATTATCGCATATATGTGTACAAAACACTCTATAGGTCAGCACATTTTTGTTACACGAAACATTTGAAGTTCAAGTGAAAAAGTGGGTACAAAATCATTATCACTTTGTCTATATTATTGCCCTTTGGTCAACAATCATATTTTGATATATGTACACATTATGTAAGATAGTCACATAATACTTTATAAATCCTTATCTCGGTTGAGAACAGTACAATTGTAATAAATAATTATATATAGTTTAACAAATATATATTGATGTAATTTTTAACTATACACAACACATGAGATCGTGTATATCGGCTAAAAATAAATTATAAAACTCGGTGTTGTTATTCGGCGTGCATGTGTATATAGTGAAAATGTTGACTAACACAAAACTAAATAAATGAAAAATAATTTCCAAAACTCTCTCGAATATCACTTACACTTGATTACTTGGCATTATATTTTTGTTTTGTAATTAATATCACTTAATTAATAATAATTTATCACAATTATAATTTTTGTGCACATATAGACAAATTTTAATTTTTATACGAAAACTTGTCTTGTTCACCACAATTCAATCAACACACTGAAAAGTTTATGTACAAATTAATTTGATTTTAAATTCTAAAGACATATTTTTTATATTATTGGAAGTTCTTATCAATTTTATATTTTTAAATTTTTGTTGATAACGTAAATTGTTTTATATGTTCGAACTCCTATGTATACATAATGTACATAGATAGTACAAAAAATTATCTTCTCGGCGTTATCTTTGAGACACAATTTTCTTTTAAACTCGTTACTACTAATAAAATGAGTATGAACTCGAACAAATGTTTAAAAAATCAAAATATATTTAGTATTAAAGAAATAGTCTCTCGGCGACAGTCGTATTTTAAATACTAATGATATGAATTATATTTTAGTTGGTAGTTTATAAATTTACTATATACACATACGAGTATACGAGTAATGTAATATGTGTACAGTATTGGACGCAAAAATGTATGTATGGTATGAATATATTTTACATGTGTGATATGCGTGTTGTACAATATACCTATACATATGTATATGCATATAGTATATAGATTACATATGTACTGCTATTTAATTAGGTTTAATAAAGGATACACATATATATTTTATTGTTATGCAGTATTGGTAAATACACGCAAATATACGTTCTGATTTGTGATTTCCAGTGGTGTACATGTGGTGCAGTGTGCCCCTAGCGTTTTTCAAATCATTACATATCGTTCAAAACATGCTTTAAGCGTACACAATATTTACCTTTTGGTTAGGTGCTTTAATGATCCAATGGAAAAGCTTTATAATGCTGTTATATTTCTAGAAAGATTCGATACTTAGCCACTTTATTCGTTTCAATGAATTTACCTACGAGACTATCTGGCTTCGAAACTGACAAATTGAACTTATTGTTTTATGAGCAAATAATCATGACTACATATACATCCGCCGATGTTCATTCTATATAAATTAATTACGAGACGACTCTGTAAATATGTAATCAAGATATTTATGTTTGTCGATTAAGAAAAATTGGTACCACTTTGAATTTGGTTGTGGCTGTCTTGAGTTATTTTAACTGCAGTATTATTTGAATTACTATACATGTCATCTTAGATTGATAGTACTTTCCCTAAATGGAAGAAATGGTTGAATACCATCTACAATTGACTTCCCTAACATTATTCCAAAAGTTAAAGTTAAGTGATCGTAATCTCTAAGCTTATATTCATTGGTTTTTATAAGGTGAGGTTAGTAATCGTATAAGTGCAGCTCTTACATTTGGAATAATTTTTAATAATGTTGATCGATCACACGCCTTTTTCTACTGTTGTTAAATCAAATTTCCAAAATGTTTTAATTTCCAAAACATTTCTAGCTGGATCTATAATTTCCATACTTTCAATAAACCTTTAACTGAAATGCCAATACCGGTGATATGATCGAAACCAAGGTAATTAAATAATTGTCATCTAAGTGGTGGCTGATTTTCATCAACCAGGACTACTAGCTCTCCAACAGTAAGATTTGATTTCAATGAGGTCCACTTAGTTGTTGAAGAGATTGAAGATATGGTGATAGAACTCAATTTGCTCCCAACAGTCTAACGACGATTGATCTGTTTGTTAAATAAGGAAGTGGTAAAGCGTAAAATAATTCTATTTGATCTTCTGCACACATAGAAAGTCTGCACACATAGAAAGAGGGAAATACATTAGTGCAAAGAAAATAGTCCCCCACCCCCCGCTTTGTAGGTGGGCGGGGGTAACTTTTAAACTAAGATAGGAAATCATATTTTTTATTGCAGATACGGATTCTACGACTTAAAATACGGATGATTTGAATGAAATATTTTGTTCGGTTCATGATAGATGGCTTGTAATCGACGAAATTCAATTTCTTCTTCTTAGAACACACGCGTTCGATTCTGCAATACGTTTGAAATAAAATTCGTCATCAAGACAATTTATTCAGTTTTGTAAATCATATTTGACGTTTGTGTTATTTCTTATCTCCATGTTTTTCGTTATTGCAAACTAAACGATAAAATACTTTAGAATGGAGCGTTTAACTGTGGTAGAGAAAATTGAAATGGTTCTGGTTTATGGAGAAGCTGGCAGAAATCTTGAAAATGCTGTTGCTATTTACGCTCAACGTTTTCCGGATAAGATTCGTTCACGTGCTTCATTTTTCCGCACTATCAAAGAATTTACTACTGATGGAAATGTTCAACCGAAAAAGAGGACCCGTAGAGCAACAGTCACTGGAGAAAATAATGAAATTGCTGTATTGGCAGCAGTGGCTCATAATCCTCATGTTAGTATACGAGAAATAGTTCACGATTCCGGATTGTCCCTCACCATAGTGTTTGGAGAATTTTAAAACGGCACAAGTTTTGGGAAAACAGCATTTCCAAAATCGGGTAACTTTTTGGCAATGGGCACGTGAACAAATACCACAAAACCCCAATTTTTTTCGTTGCGTAATGTGCTCTCACGAATCGTCTTTTACAAACCATGAAACGGATAATCGACATAACATGCATTATTGGAGTGTTACAAATCCGCACTGGCTTCGTCAAGTTGAACATCAGCGTCCTTGGACCATCAACGTCTGGTGTGGAATAATTGGCAACAAACTCATAGGTCCCCACATTATTGAAGGCAACTGGAATGGTCAAATGTACCGAAACTTTTTGGAAAATGAACTGCCAATATTACTTGAAAATTTGAGCGTAGAAGTAAAACGGAACATGTGTTTTCAACGTTTGGTGGTCGCACGTGAAATACTTGATCGTGATTTCAATGGTCGCTGAATCGGTAGAGCTGGTCCGATAAATTGGCCGGCCCGACAGCACCAGATCTTACTGCGCCAGATTTCTGTTTGTGGGGCTATCTCAAAGACAAAGTTTACAAACAAGAACCAACAACACGTGAGAACATGATTGAGCGAACCGAAAATGTGTGTGCTGAAATTCAACCAAACACACTTCTCAGCTGTATACAATCATTTGAAATGCGTATTAATAAGTGCATTGAAGTCGCAGGCCATCATTTTAAACACTTATTTTAAGCTAAAATTATTTTATTCACCTGCCATTTACATTAATAAATTGTTTTGATGACGAATTTCGAGTATTTCCAATGAAAACGTGATGTTTTTATTTCAAAAGTATTGCAGAATCGAATGCGTGTGTTCTAAGAAGAAGAAATTGATGTTGAATTTCGTCGATTACAACGCCATCTATCATGAACCGAACAAAATATTTCATTCAAATCATACGAACTTTTAGTCGTAGAATCCGTATCTGCAATAAAAAATATGGCTTCCTATCTTAGTTTAAAAGTTACCCTCGCCCCACCTACAAAGCGGAGGGTGGAGGACTATTTTTTTCCCCCGCGGTATGATTAAATTTTGATTATGGAAATTTTTTCCGTAGAGTGGCTATTTTTCGAGATATTTGATCGTCTCAGTTTAAAAGAAACACCCGGTATAGAACGGTCTCGCGAAATCCACACCGGCTGTATAGAATGGTGGCGACGCAGTCATTCGATCCAACGGTAGATTACCAATTGTTTGTGTCATCGGTGTTGATCGAGCTCGGAAATATTCTTTGAATTATCAAACAATCTTCTTGCAGACAGTTGTGCCATAAAGAGGCCAATATGATTGACGAACAGCAGCCAACAATACTCGAGGATCAGCATGGATCAGTTTCATATGATAAAATTCAAGCAATGTTAGTGTATAAATTTATGTTTTTAGGTAATAAAATCGGCTGCTTTGTTGTGTGTAGCAGTGTCGTGTGATCAAGACGACCTCCAACCCGGATTATGTGGAATTTATCGAGGAATAATGAAAGTGATCTGAGATGCGATTGCTTAATATTAAAATTAGTATTATTTAAACCGTGGTACTCAATAGGAAATTATTTTTTAAACCAGTCTAATTATGGAAAAACTAGTTCCTCTATAGCTTAAGAGATCCGCTAAATTTGTATTTTGACTTTGGCTTCATACGTAATATATACGAAATAACTCGTCGCAATTTTCGGAATTCGTTGTAAAATTCTTTATATCCGATAGGGCAGAGGAAATTCCGACCGCAGTTTTAACCAAGATAATGGTTCCATTTGAAATAAGGAAGGCCCATGGCTTGAAAGTCCGGATTTTAAAATTTTTTCTGCAACCACTCCTCGGGAAGATCAAATCGGTAGGATTAGAGTCGGTAGGTACGTGTAGTCAACTGGTCTTTCCTAGAAGCAAATGTTTTCCATTTAGTTGGGCTAGATTTTATCCAATTTAGTGTAATTGTCGAATCGCAGTGCAGTAAAATTTCCCGTTGACTATAAAGTTTAAGTTTTGCTGTATTTATATGCACCAGTTCCGAAAGAAGCACCGCTGCACACAATTTCAACCGAGGCAGTGTTGTCGTTTTTATTGGTAATGCTCGTAGTATTCAATTGAATCGATGTTTGCATTACTGCATGACAGTGTACAGTATACTGTCTTGGGAGTTCCTCAGATGGTTATATGTTATATGAGTTCATCCACAATCATTAATCGTAATCGGATAATGCAAAATACGAGTAAGTTAGCATCTTATATTAATTTTGTACATAAATGAGGTATAGTTCAAGTTACATAACTTATACATGAGTCATGTAATAGTATAGTGACCAAAAATAGTAGTTATATTTAAACTAACATTTAACCAATTTAAATAAGTTACGACTATCTATAAAACTAACCTATTTATAAATTATTAACTAATATTAATAAAATATGTACTCGTATATCGATTCCAGCATATGTTTTATATTTCATGCATTGACCGTAACCGCATTGTATGACTTACACATTATATAGAATTGATTACATCAGGGATCGGCAAGATATCACTTTTGAAGGTTGAAAAAATAAAATGTGTGGAATACAATTTCAGTACAATTTGTGTCTGGGGAATAATTCGAGTTTTGTTCGTGGACCAAAATTATCGAATCATATTTTTGAGTGTCTCACTGGGATTATAGTTTCTGAATCATGCACTTTATAATATAGTTTCGATAGTAGTCATAATAAAACGTATATTTTGTATACTATCAGTAAATTATAAATGTTTTTCTAGATTCAATCATATTTATAACTAAAATTTATTATCGGAATAATAGGACGATAACACTGGCTAGATAATCGTCAGTGACACATGAACTATTTCTAACGAGAGAAGTTGGATTATATATAGTTACTGATAATAGTACATTTATTACATATACATAAACCCAGTCTGAAATTAATGTGAGAGGTAGTCTATAATAAGACGCAAACAATAATCCAATTATAAACCTTGATTAAGATAACTGTGGCCCTATTCTGGCAATTCCCGGGGAAAACAGTATTGGGGAATAATTTTATATGTAATTAGAGTTTAAATATTTTTTTTTCTGGCATACTGAGGTAAAAAGCTAGTGTTAAATTGGGAATAATTTTTCCTTTCAATTTTGGTATGGAAAAATTATTCCCAATTTATAAATATTTACATCGAACCTTTTTCGTCAGTAGGCCGGAAAAAATATATTTGAACAGAAATTTCATATAAAATCTTTCCCCAATTCCCTATTCCCGGGGAATTACCAGAATTGGGCCACTGAAGAGGAAAATGGGAAGGGAAATGGAACTCATTGATCACTTAAAAGACCGTTTATAATTGATATTTAACCCTGCAAGTTTAACCGTGAAATTATTTCTAAATATGAATGACATAGATAGTAAATGCTTCAGAAGAACGAAATTCACGAATCTTTATGACATGATCGAAACGATGGCAACAATTATTTACTATACATATCGTCTTACTATTTCTAAATACTATCATTCTTAGAGGTGTCATAGTGTAAATTATGTAGTTATTTCAAAAACTACTGTACTTGACCCAATTATCATATTTAATTATGATAATATTGTTTTATCTATTAACCACCCATATATATACATATATAAAATTTATTAATTAACCTCTAATGGAGTTCATTAATCAATCATACGTATATACACACTATTTTAATGAATATGGTTAATTTTTATAACATACATTGCTCCAATATCGTATTAATTACATTGGTTCATCGCATCGCACAAATATTCAATTGTTTGTTTTAATTACTCAAAATACGGCTTACATAATAATTATTGATTAATGGATTAATATATGTTTATGTAAAACCAGTAAAGCGCGCAATATTTTAATATGACACAACACACGAGTAAATATATATATATATATATATATATATATATATATATATATATATATATATATATATATATATATATATATATATATATATATATATATATATATATATATATATATATATATAACTGACCTACATGAAGGTTAATATTTACTATTCCCACTAATAATGGTATTAGCAATAGGTAAGTATTGTAAACATAGCTAAGTATTGTCAACCCTCGTATGGTAGGAGAAGTACAAACCAGCTATTACGAAGATCCTAGGTTCGTTACCATAATCCTGCAAAAGGTTCAACAGAGTAACAAATATATATTAAAAAAATATTTCATATTCTAGAATTATGTTGGCCCAAGCTCTGTCTGCATCTCAACATTGTACAGAATTCATAATAGAATTTAAATGCGTCACGATGCTGTCATTTTAAAGTTTACGATTTATCCCCACAGGTTTTAAGTTCATAAAATGGTCAGATATCAAATCAGTTTTATTAGAAAGTATCGTCCAAGGAGTCGAATAGGCCAAATTTAGGTTTTTGCATATATTATACAAGTTACATAAATCGTTTATGATGAACATGAATATGAAATCATAGATACATGTTTGAAGAGATACTAGCTTAGGTCAATCAGTTATATAAAATACAATACGTTAGAGAGTATGATGTGACCTAGATTTTCATCAATGACAAATATAAGTAGGTATATCAGCTATAAACATTCGCGCACGTTACGTATGTGCTTGGTATCTTTATGCATGATAAAGCAAACTGTATGTAATATTAAGTGCAAGTAAGCTGTTACACATTTACAATATATTTGCGTTCTACTTCATATATCCAAAACAAGTGAAAATGTTAATTAACAAATGATTAAGGCGATAAATAAGTATAATTAACTCAATTAGAAAATAATAAATCGAAAGGCTAACAATGGAGTTCACAGAAGTGTTGGGCTATTTGGATTTCTTGGCAAGTTATTATTGCCTCGCACCAATACAAACTCAGATGAAAAACTCGGCGATAGTAATTAAAAATGCTAATGTCAATCATACATATATTCACCAAAATAAAATTTAATTACATTTAAGTCATAATTCAAACGCCTCCCAGTATTAAAACTATAAAATATACAAATTTATAAATCTGATTGTACACCGCAATCGAATACTTCTCGAACCAGATCGGAACACTTATTTGGAAATAATCTAAAATATAATGAGTATATTATTGTATATATTGCATTAAATAGAACATCTGCTGTATATACCTGGTGTAGAGCAAACCATAAAAGTATGGCTTTGGTACAGTGGCTTCTTGAATTCCACGTCGTTGAGCCTCCACAATAGTTGTGGCTGCATCTTTCGGCTTAACTAGACTCATAAGACTTGGAAATCGTACGTATGGTTTTTTGCACAGTCCCGTGTCTACCATATACGGATAGATACTTGTCAGTTTAATCTAAATGCATAAAGGTAAAATGTGTATAAGTTAAATAATGTTCATTTATATATATACATATACATTCGAGTTTCTCTTTTGCGAGTTTAGTTCGATACCAAGTGCTTCCATCATACCGCGTATAGCATATTTAGTTCCACAATACGGAACTAGATTAACCATTCCAGCGAGTCCACACATTGATGATATTGCTACAATATGACCTTCATTTTTTTCAATCATTCGCGGTAGGAAAGCTTGCAGCATCCAACAATGAGCGAATACGTTTATTTCAAATACGCGACGTATTTCCATCTCAGTGTGTTCTAGAAATGAATGTGTGGGCATAATTCCAGCATTATTTATTAAAATGTCAACGTCTCCAATTTGGGTTTGGATTTTTTTTGATATTTCGAATACATCTTCACGATTTGAAACGTCACATCTGTGCGGAAATAAAATATCTTGAATTTGTGTTAGCCAGACTATTTATAATATTTGTATTTACATACATAAAACCATGCACTTTTCCGCCATACTCTTGGATTTCGGTCACAGTCTCGTTATTTAATTGTTCATTTATGTCTATACAAATTACGATTGAGCCTAATTCCGAGTATTGTAATGCTAATTGTTTTCCAATGCCGTGTCCCGTACCTGTAATCTATATAACAAAAATATTTGTTTTTGCATAATTTGCAGATATGAGATGGTTTTGTATACGTACCACCACTATTTTACCTTCAACATTTGTTTCTTCGGGCGGGATTATCAATTTGATTATTGATTCGATTGTGAAGTACCACCATTTGATTATCATAACCAATATTTCAAAAGTGATCGCAAGTATTTGTTTTATTCCACCATTTGTTGTTCGTGATCTGAAAGTGAAATGAATTAGAATTTTTATACATTCAGTAATGATATAATCTTGCGGCTTCAACCACTGTACAATGTATTCATATATGCAATTAACAAAGGTGAAATTATCGCAATCATAAAATAAATTATATTGTACATATAATTGTATTATAAATATATGTGTAATGCAGTTTTGATTATCTATCTGCATAATGGCGATAACTTATGATTATATACAATGAAAACTAATTACATATTAAGTCAAAAGCAAATATGATTATGTCCATATATAGTTCAATTAATCGAGTTAATTATGAATACCGTCTGATTAATAATTATAATCATTTCGGACATTTACTTAATAAAGAAATAGTGCATATATATATATAGTTCCGGGGACCGAGCTTTGCTCGGAAAAAAGAAGAACATTTTTTTAAACACTTTCGCAAAACAACTTTAATTTAATTTAATTTTATTTATTTTATTCGACTGGGAAATCGTCGCTGTTAATATCAAGACTTATAGAATTTAGATCAGGAGCGTTCAATGCTTCTTTCCACACAACATGATACGTGTGACGTTTATTTTCAGGTGGTAACAGAACTATCAAGCTATTTTGTCGTTTAACACGGGAAAATGCTATACGTACAACATACCGTGATTAAAGACAGGTGTACGCAAGTCGACGCCAACAAATTCGAACGTTTGTCCTTGAGATTTATGCACGGTAATAGCAAACGCTGGTCGAAGCGGAAATTGATGTCGTTGTATTGTACATCCAAGTTGACCTTAACTGGAGTCGAGCGTTACTCGAGGAATGTGTACTTCTTGTCCAGCTTTTTCCCTAGTAATTATTTTTGCTTTAACTACGTTGTTACATAATTCGGTAACAATCAGGCGTGTTCCATTGCACATGCCTTCCGAAATATCTGAATTACGCATTAGCATAATTATCGTATTTTTCTTTAGTTTTAATTCATGGGGTGGCAAATCAGCAATTTCAATCTAATTAAGAAATTCTGGCGTGAATTCAATACCTCCTTCCTGTTTACCCTTTCCAGAATCAAAACTTTTATACGATTTCTATTCTCCTGGGAGACGACCGACGATCTCAGCATTAATATTACTGACTTCTTTGTTCAGCGGCGCGAGAATAATACGTTCCTTCATTCCTTCGTAATTTAGATTTGCAAGGCTATTTCCAAATACTTCTTCGATTAAATTACCACTGGAAATTATATCCTCAGGTAATTCGATTTCATTGGAATCATTTTTTGGAAGATTTCCATTTCCCAGTTTCAGGATGTACTTTGCGAATGCTTCCTGTTCCGGATCGACACGCATATTTTTTTTTAACGAAAAATTTTTGAAATGCTTCCAGAGATGACTTTTTTTATAGACAAATCGAGTGTTTCACTACGGTTGCTTCGGAGTTGAACAAGTAAGCACTGACGGAAACCACCTCCAGCGACTGAAATTTTCCCTCCAAATGGCAATTTTGGATTTCCAATAGACCGCAACAACTGATCCATATTTTGTAAACCATACTTTGGTAACATCGATGCCTCATCCATAAGGAAAACATCAACTTGAGCGAGTTCTGTAGCTTTGACTGAACCAGGTTTAATGCTGGAAATTGAATCTGACGAAAGCGGAACTTTCAGACCAAATGTGTGATGTTTGTCCAGTAGGCAATAGAGTTGAAGCGATTTTAGTAAATGTCATACATTTTACTTTGCGATTTTGGCCACAAAGTAAGTATATAAGGCCTTATACACGAAGGTTTTACCGGTACCGCCTGGTCCATCTATGAAAAACATTTTGTTTCAACATAGTTAGAGTCATTGGCTGCACGTAAAATACTGTCCACAATTTCAACCTGTTTTCCTTGCAGAATATTATTTATTTTTATATCATTATATTTTTTGATCGAGTGTGCATTGCGTTTGAATTGCAATTTATGCGATAGGGTAAAAAGAAATCAAAATTAAAAAATTCAATCAAAAATTCAATAACGAAAAGTGGTTACTTTGATCGAAAAAATTTATTCAAAGTATTTGTGATGTCATTCATATGAAAAACGTTTTTCCAAAATTAAGGCCATAAACGAATTTTCTCAAAGTCGTGACCTATCTAGATCGTTTTTTCACTCCGGAAAATGGTAGTATGCCAATTTTCAGAAAAAATTATAGTCCCGTTTTTGAGAAAAAATAAACAAATATATATACATACAATTATTGCTCGTTTAATACTATATATATATATATATATATATATATATATATATATATATATATATATATATATATATACATATATATATATATATATATATATATATATATATATATATATATATATATATATATATATATATATATAGTTATAGTTAGAAATATATATAAGTCATTTCGTTTAAACCATTAACTAGATCACACATATGTTGTCTATGGCTATAGTACGATGTTTTAATTTCAATAGATATTGAACGGGATGTTTTGCTTGTAAAGGATAACGAAACTGATTCCGTATTTCGAAACGCTCATATAGATGTGCCAACAACATTAACATTTGCCCATTTTATGATTATCGAGAGAAATGACTATAGCGATAAAGATTCAAATTATCAACCATTTCACACCTCATATCATAAAAGTGATCTAGAGCAAATGGGTGTTCAAATGGAAGACGAAAAAGGTGATGGTAGGGCTTCAAGAAGACTTAGCTGAAGAAAGACCAATAGTTCGCGACGGAAAAAAATTTAAAGAAATTGATACCCCTATTATGAATGTCACTTACGCGTCACCGAGACCGAGTGACGCGACGTCACTGAAATGACATTTTGGTATTATGAAAGTCACGGTGAAGGAGGGTTTTGTCACTTAGCCTCACTTACAATTTGTCGGTGACAGCAAGTGAGATTTTGTTTTGACTAATTAAAAATACGTTTTTAAATTTTTTTTTGTTTTTATTTAAATTAAAATAATAATTTTCTTTTTTGTGATTTATTAAAATAATAATTTTCGATTTATAAATAATAATTTTCTTTTTATTTATTATTTTCACACACCACTAAACGTCAAACATACCGAAATCATAACAAAAAATAATAGTTACCAACATAAAAACAACAAAATATAGAAAATAACGGATCATGATGCGTTCGTCACTCACTCAAAATAAAGCGACAACTATAATACCAAAATATGACTCGAGTGACAATACACGTCACGGTGACGAGTGACATTCATAATAGGGGTATTAATTTAAATCAATAAAAGATTGCCGTCAAATCAGAAATAAATTTTTCAAAATTACTGGAAACTTTGACAGTACAATCCTAAGGTCAATCGGACACACATAATACATAGGAGAATCAAGGAACCAATACATCTAAACTTAAATTAAGTTAAGAAAAAGTGAATAAAAAGTTTGACATAAGTTTGTAGAACCACGGCATACTCACATGAAGTGCGATGTAGAGGTGGCCATGGTCTACATCGCTCTTCATGTGAGTATGTCTTGGTTCCAAAAATTTATTTATATTTTTACTGTCCAAAAATTTAATATTCACTTTTTATTCACTTCTTAGATCCAAGAATGAAAACTCATATAAAATTCATCATCCGAGAGATTGGCCGCAAGTTATTCGTTGTCTTAACACGAAACTAACATTTACGGTTCTCGATATGATTCGAGAGGATTTTTTTAACTTTCCAGTAGTTGGGAAAAATAAATTTAATTGGCGAGACGTAGATAAGGGCTGAAAAACGGTTACGATAAATAAACGATTTTGGGACTATACTATACAAAACTACATTGAACAATGAAGAATCTATAAGAAACGGGGGTTTACGTTTAAATCAAGTGATCTTACTTTATGGTACAGTGAACAAGTAAAAATTAGTGAAAGATGAAAATGAAGAATCTACCGATGACGACTAGAAAAAGTTGAAAGAGTACATTGACATTGAAATTATATTGAAGTAGGTCATTCATTAAATTAAATAAAAATTTGTAATACAGGCTTAAGTCTTTGAAGTTATTGAGCTTAGCCACTTCAACTTGTGAATACAGAAATAAATAAATATATATATATATATATATATATATATATATATATATATATATATATATATATATATATATATATATATATATATATATATATATATATATATAAGTTAAAGAGACTAAACTCAACATTAGCCAACATCTTAATTTCGTTTAAACCATTAACTAGATCACATAATGTTGTCTATGGCCATAGTAAGAACTTATCAAGAGAAAATGCTGTGATTTATGGTGGCATGGGGACGAAAATCAAGGTAGGTATTATCCAATATCAATTCTGTAGAACAATCCATATCTAACGAACGACCAAGTAAGGAGACGTATTAAATTGTAATAGTGAAGCTTCAAATTACATATACATATCAGACATTAATTGTCGATTTTAATTTCAATAGACATTGAAGGGGAGGTTTTGCTTGTAAAGGATAACGAAACTGATTACCTTGCAAAGGATAACATCAACATTTGCCTCATCTTATGATTATTGTGAGGGTGACGATAAAGACCCAAATTATCAACCACCTAACACTGTATATCATAAAAGTGATGTTGAGCAAATGGGTCTTCAAATAGAAGAACAATTAGTGAATGTTGATTTGCCGGCAGCCGAAAAAAGTGATAGTAGGGCTTCAACAAAACTTAAACGAAATAAAGGACAATCGTAAGGACAAATTACTGGAAACTTGGACAATACAATTTAAGTTTAACACTATAGCTAAGCACCTAGGAATCGAACGCACCATTCGTACGATTTAGATGCAAACCTTCAACGAGTACAGTTATGTAAATATTGCTTTTGCACAATATTGGGTGAGACAATCCGCTTTTTGAAAAATGTCACTAAGAAAAAACTGGATTCGGACACACATAATGCACAGGACAATCGAGGAACCAATATGTACATCTAAACATACATTTAGTGAATAAAAAGTGAATAAAAAGTACATCATTTAAAATGCATCATCCGATAGATTGGCCGCAATTTAAAACTAAAATTTACGATTCACGATATGATTCGAGAGAATTATTTTTAGCTTTGCAGTATTGGTGAAAAATAAATTTAATTGGCGAAACTTATCTATCATAGGCTTAAGTCCTTTTAAACCAGCTTTGAAAAACCATTCAAATTTCGTAAAATGCCTTTAACATCTTTTACTTTTTAATGGCTTAGTTACCCATTTAAGTCTAGTACTCAGATCAAAGTAAAATGAAATTTTACCGCGGTCTCCAAAAATTTATTTATTTTCACGTAAAATAGAAATAAATTTTTTTTGCAGAATTCAAATATTCAAATGTTGAACATTTGCACTGTTTGACAGTGCAAATGTTCAAATTATGAAATGTTCAAATGAAATTTTTCATTTCTGAGTTCATTTTGGTAAAATCGTATGGAAATTTCACGCGAAATCGATCTGAGTACTAGCCTTTATTTGGAAATACAAGTACATATACTAGCATTTAAGGAATATCTCATAGACAACCAACCCTCGTACTTCTCAACGAATTACCTAACTACTTTTATGACATTTTGGCATAGTTTCAAATAATCTTCCTGAAAAGTTGAAGTTATTGAGCTTAGCTACTTCAACTTGTGAGTACAGAAATATATATATATATATATATATATATATATATATATATATATATATATATATATATATATATATATATATATATATATATATATAAACCTAAAAATCGCCCAATAAATTTTGATAATATAACAGCCTTCATTGCGACATTTAACAATGTCAATGTCTGAATATTTAATATAATCGGCGCGTTTGGTGTTTAATTGGCGTTATCGATATGTTTTCTTTTAATATTTATACTACTTGAATCGTTCTGACACGCGAATTTGTATGACTGTAGATGTCAATATGTACATAAAAACATTTGTTTTGTGAGGTGTGCAATGGTATGCGATGCGAATGCTGGCTTCAGAGTGATTGTTTGTTAGATTTTTATTAGAGTAAAGCTTATACTGCAGAGATTATATGGGTGAATCATGTTTGTTTGTTTGCTTTTATCTGTAAAATAACGTTGTAAAAATCCTATATGATGTTAGATTGGCAATTAGTGCACTATAGGTAAAGGAGTTTAAGGTACGATAGTAAAATCAACTGTTCTAGGCTTAGAAATCAATTTGTATTCTATATACAATGTAAAAATTCCATGGAAAAGAGATAACATAGTTATGGTATTTTATTTGTTTTGTTTACAGCAAGAATAATCAATTTCTTTAAATACAACCTAACGACATTGTGCGAGATTAAAATAAATGTGCCTTTTGAATGCAAGGAAATGACTCAGTTTTGTATTTTTTGTAATGATAATGCTCTAAAGTTCAAGTCATATCACTCGATAAGAATTATTACCAATGATGTTGGGTAATTGCAGGTAATAAGTGGCCACCCCTCATTCTGACTATAAACATATAATATTCGAGAAAACTTTGTTGATCCGTATTTGCATTATTATCTTTGTTAACCTTTAATCTCGATACTAGGGCTAAAATAGAAATAATTGTTTCGAAACAAAAAATTATCTCCAATCACCATTCTTATATACATACGAGTATATATAGACTGGTATGACGCGACATGAGTGAAGTTAAAGTCATCGAACAAATACAATCCAAAGGTTAATTTTCTTTTAATAAAATAATAATATAATAGATTATATTATAAATATTTAAAAAATTAATATATTTAAATTAAAATCTATTTATATGTATATTTACTCGTCTATAAAAAAATAATACATAGTTAACCGATAAGAAAGAATTTTTTATTATTTATGGCCGGATAATTCTTGCCATAATAAAATATGGTATTATATTGACGTTTTTTTCGAAGGTACTTGTTTAATGAGGTATGACAATTACGTTAATAAATTAAGAATTTTTGATAAAATAACAGTTACTTGGCGATTTAATTTATCGACCTAATTCTATTTGATGATATAATAACAATTAATTAGAATAAAACAATTGTATTTGGCTTATCAGTCACTGATTCTAATGAATATTTCACATGGTAGCTCCAGTAACTAGATGAATTAGTTGAACCAGCAGCTATTCCAATTTAAATAGTGGCGGGATGCAAATGACGACTGGCAGCAGCTCTAAAATATGCTGATGATCAATATATATATATATATATATATATATATATATATATATATATATATATATATATATATATATATATATATATATATATATATATATATATATATATATATATATATATATATATATATATATATATATATATATATATATATATATATATATATATATATATATATATATATATATATATATATATATATATATATATATATATATATATATATATATATATATAGAGAGAGAGAGAGAGAACCCCCGCTTTATGAAGGGCTCACAATACGATTAAATCATTTTATGATGAATCGATCCAATGCATCGAATTCTGTCGAAAAATCTTTGTGACGTTTGTAATTTAGTATTAAATCAAAAGTGTTTAAAATTTTTTTTGGACATTATCCAATTTTCCTACGTTGTACGGATTAAGTTAAACATGTCATATAAAATATGGTTCACTTTACGATAATTTCAAAATACGATGGCGATTTACTGTATAAATGTATATTTACCGGATACGTCTTTATTTTTAGAAGAACCTTAACATTGACTTTTTTAACTGGCTTCCAATATATAAACCTTAACGACACACTTCCGAATGTTTTCGAGCTAAGGTAATTTATTAGATAACCACTTTCTCAGTTGCTATAAATTACTCTGTTATACCATGTCGTAACTTTTTTTGAGATTATAAACGAGACTTGTACTTTGATGGTGACTACTGATTTTATTATACCTTCATCTCTCTCATGTTTTTGAAAACTTACGACCTCGACAGAAAGCTGATTTCTTGGCCATTATCAAAGTTTTATAAAAACCAGCATGCGGATGGCACCGTGATCTATGATATATTAGGTTCTGGTGACAAAAATAACACGTTTGTGTAGTTAACTGATTAACACAACTCAACAAGAAAACTACCATAGAATATGTGTACTATCCAAACTAGCTCATTTATTTCTAAACTGCAATGTTGGATTTGAGTATACATATTTTGTTTGATCACTTAACATAACAGCTTGACTGATGGTATTATAAATATTACATTATTCTTGTTACCACATATAAAGTATCACAATACTAATCTTCATTATTCTTTCTTAATTGCATAAAATTTACAATTTTTCACCGACACGATTATTTATAACTTAAACTGATGAAATAAAAATGAAAATGCATACAACATAAAAAATTCACAATCACGAACGTGACCAACACAGGTAATTAAATTACCATATAACATTGATGATTTTCCTTTCTAACTATAAAATATTTCAGTGATTTAGAACTAACTAGAAAGCTGGATGCTTATATACGATGAAATGTCATACTTAGTCGTATCCATGTTATAGTTTCAACAGTTCTCGACTTCTTTACGAAACTATTAAGATTTAGCACGAAAATTAATTTAATCTTTAATTCTATATATAAAGTGTTTGTTAGACCGACACGACTTACTAACAATCACAGACTAAACATATCGCTCGCACATTTAACCAATGATTAAAAACAGAGTCATAAAGAACGTACTTCTGTTCAGGAATGGGCAACATTTACAAATCGGGGTGCATATGTTTCATCGCATTGAATCAGTTTGTTTTTTTAATAAATTTATTACCATAATTGGTGTCGCATTACGATGGCGTCCAATGAATCATGGATTAGATAAATTCGTAGAATAAAATAATTTATTTGTTTGATAAAATATATTTTTGGATCCTCCTCGAATTACGAACAGATATCGAGCCTTAATTAGTACAGATTATTTGCCATTTAGCTTACTGTTGCTTATTTACTTTTAATCGCATAATCAAAACAAACAAATAATTAATTAAAATTATATTTATTTATATGCGTAAGTGTAATTGTGTAATTAAATTTATTCTATGAAACGTTTTCAAGTTCATTTGGGGAATTAAACTATACTCGATTAAAGAATTGTGTTTGTGTGAATATAAGCATTATTTATTACTTTACATTAAAATGCATCATAAAAACGTTGGGCGGCTCCCAAAGGCCATCCAGATCTAAAGGCTATCAAGATCTATATTATAGATCAATACAATGATAGTGTTAGAGAATTTAGAAGCTTATCTCAAAAGTAGTTTTATTTGTATGGTTTCATGTAATTAAAGCTCATACATCTTACAGTTTGACGGTATAGTAAGTATACTGGCAGAGGTATCGTTGTCGACCCTTATCCATCTTGATTGTGGAATATTAATTTTTATTTAATTGTCACACTATGTTCTTAATATTTTCGCAATTTTTTTTCAATACAAACTGGTCAAGTTCAATCGATCAAACTACTTTGTATTTGAATGCAAACAAATTACAATTATAGATTCGTTACATTCTAAATTTATTTGTTGTATTTTTTATAATCAATTATAATTAATTAATAATTAGTAACATTACTGTGAAAGAACGTTGGACATTCTATAGACCATTTTACCATACATAATTGTAGCCTATCTTGAACAACCAGCAAGAAAATCATAAAGCACGAAATGTTATTTTCAATTCTCGATTTATTATTGTTCATAAAATCGTCAAATTAATATTTTAGAACTTTTTCCCAAACCGTTCAACGATTTTTATAGTAAATTCATTCAATAATCATTTTAACATTCGTCGTGACATCTATTATTTGGTATTGAATTTGTTTTATACATCAGCCTGAATGTCTGCTATTTCTGTATACATATTTTGCATTATTATAATATATTAAGTTGGGTAACATATTCTCAAAGTATTTGCTATCGTAGAAGATTGAGTTCACAATCTTAACGCTGCGGCAATTGGAGTGTGAGCTACCGGGTTTGAATCTCGATAGGGCTAAGATATAAAAAGGATTTTTCACCATCTGATTACAAATAACGGTGTGAATGAATACAACTATGACCTCCTGTTGGAGAGCACTATAATAGACTGGGCTAGACCTATGCAATGTGCAGAAGAGTTTTCGAAAGAGTTAGGAGAGCATTGAGCCCCAAAACAGATTGCAAAGATAGAAACGGACAGACAGGTATACATAATCACTTTTTGTGTGTACACATATATTCATCGTACCATATCCAAATTCTATGTATCAGAATTTATGATTAATAGAATTAATAACTATTTAAATTAATCAATTAATTACTGTGTAGCTACGAGTAATGTACACATATATTTGCTCTTTTTGGGTGTTTTGCTTTTAGTGGGAAACATATACCGAACTAAATAATTTATTTATGTGCAAAATAATTATATCGTAGAGATTTAAAAATCACAAAGGTTAATCTAAATAATTGCGTAAATATAATATGTGTTGTACGGATGAGTTCATCATGTACAAATAAAAATTTAACCCCTGCACTTAAGGATATATCACTAGTTGTTTGTTATGAATAAAACTGAAATCCATATTCCGATGTATCAAAATGAATAAGTGTTTGAGTACAAAGTAAATAATTTCAAAGCCGCTTATCATCGAGACACCGGAAATTACACCAAACATTCCACCGAAGCTGCTTAATATTTCAAACCAATACATGGCAACGTCTTGCTTATAGAGCCATGTATCAGATTGTCCAAAAAATATACGAATTATGCTGATGTCCGATACGTTTGTGATGTTGTTTCTGAAATTGTAAACATTTTAAATAATCGATATTCATCCAGTTTACAGTGGATAAAAGTACATTAACCCGAATCCAATCCGTTTTGATTCTACCAATGGTAGTTCTGACGACGAAACCTGGTATCGAAGATCTGAACAACAAGGAAGACAATCGGGACAGTAAAGCGATTCCTCCATTTCTTTTTCTAAACCCTCTATATCTTCCAGTTGCGTGACTAGCGTGTACCATTTGACTAGAATTTGATATAAGCAAAATATTTAAGTCGTTCAGCAGACGGAATATATATAATAAACAGAAATACTTTTATATTTATTTAAACATGCGATATGCTCCAAATTACAAATCCCAAGTTTTTCATCAGCTTCCGAAGTAGCATAAAAAAATGGAATGCATCCACATAACACAGATATACTGCGCTTGCGACACCTTACAATACATTCACCCCTCTCATAACCACCCTGAAATTTGTCGCTCAATTCGTCGCGGAATAAACAATGTCGAGTTTCTTTCGAGTAACCACGAACAGCACTTGTCGTCGTAATTGGTATTCCATTAACACGAACAAATGTTTCGGTTCCCAAATTGATTTTCGCTTCGATCATACTGCCAGATGGGCCATCTGGAATATCAGCCGGCTGAAAAATTTGTAACTTAAATCCAATTGAATTTGCAACGGGGTAATAATAATCGTCGGATGATCCATTTACGACCAAAATTAATCCCATATCGGGGCCTGTTAAATTTGTGTAGTGAGGTGGCCGTTCTTTTCTACGAGGTATTTGTAAATTATATATTTTATTAACACTGATTGTACATATTTACATACTCATCTGGATTTGTCGTTTTTAGATAGTTGAAAGTACAACAAGGTCCTAGTGGAGTTATTTTAACTTCCATCATATTCACTGGGTCGAGGCAATCGATTTCGACCGATTTCCAAAAACAACGTATCAACGTGTCTTCACACTTTGGTGCTAGCTGTGGTATGATTATACAAAGAATGTTAATAGTATATAGTTTAAGGTTTTGTATGAAATTATACCCGATATAGCAACTCTTCGACACTAAAAATGTCGGTTGCATTATCCGAAAAGTAGTTCTCAAGTGTTTCTTGAAAATATTGAGTAGAATAATGATCGTCCTGTTCCAAATCATAATCATATAGTTTTCCCAAATAGTGAATATTTTTCATAAAGTAGTCTTGGGTTTTCTCTGAGTCTGGATCACGTTCATCACTAGAATTGGTGAAATGTAATTATTTTATACAACGAATTGTTTAACATGTACGTACAATTCAGTACCCAAGTTCATTGCAGCTCTTCTCGAGATCCGATTAATATTACACAAAGTCACGGCTGGAAACTCTATTTCTGATATGGGATACAGAGTATCGTACAACGACGTTAAAATCGGATTTGTGTTGAAATTATCCCAAGCTGATAGGGTTATGTAGACCAGCACAGTAACATTGGTTATATGAATTATGATCCACATCAATCTGTATTTGGATAATTAAAACTAGAACGTTATAAAATTTTGTATATATGTACGTACGATTCTAATCGACTGCGACTATTTACTGCCGCTAAATGACTATAACAATGAATGGAACAATTTTCTAAGAGATAAGCCAAATCTTTTTGAAAATAACCATCTTGCTCATGGCTAGGTTTTGTCTTTTTAGTTTTGATCCACATTTTATAACTTCTGAACTATAACTAATTGTGAAATGACAAGTTATAGGTTTAGTACACCAAGGCTTTTGATTTAATCACCGCATGACTATTTATTTAATCGGTTACACGGTTTTTGTCTTAATCGATAACATTCAAAAAAATATTTATTTTGACATTGAAAATAGAAACGTAAATTTCCAGAATGAACCTAGATTTCATCATAGACATATACGTACATATTTATACAGCGAAGAAACGTGTCTAACGAAAAATATAAAATTGATTAAATTTTCCAAGAAGTCATATAAGGTACGATTTGAAAGAAAAATTACATTTTCAAATAGATATTTGATCTTAAAATTAAAAAAGAAACAAATTTCTTAACATCTGAGAAAATCCCTAAAGTTAACACATCACACCATCCATCCAATTTTGAATAAGAAAAATTTCAATCATCACACTTCTGTATATGTATTGTTGCTTGCACCTCGGATACAAATATTCAAGGATATATCCCATTCAAATGTGTTATTGTCAAAAAGGACAATAAAAAAATACTTTACCTGAGCAGGAGTATACAGAGAATTTCCAATAAGTCAACTAATCAATTTGAATGTAAGCATCCCCAATTGGCAATAAATACACAAATGGAATTTTCAAACGTTCCTACATATATACCTATACATATGTTATATGTTACATACACAGCAAATGTTGTTTTTCCACATATATTGTCGCCGTACATATATATACACGATACCTTTCTATTTTCAATTTTCTGTACAATATAACATATATTTTGTTGTTGTTTTTATCATCCTGGGAAATCAGTGCGTGTTACAAACAAGAACGTACATAAACAAATTGTAAGCAATTTTCTAAACAAGTTGCAAAATTTTAAAATTCGATTTTCCATTTTTGTTGTTGGTTAAGCATGTAAATTATAAATGATTCGGTAGAAAATAAATCTCTCAGCAATTTATACATTAAGACGTTGATATTTTGTCGATGACGAGTACTGCAATTTGATGGTTGTGTTTGGGATCAAACAGAATTCATGCAGAAATCAATTTTTAACCGATTAGGGAATTGATATAAGAACTGGCAGCTGACGGTATCTCAACACTACTTTGAACTGCAGTACCGATTCTCGCCGTTAACAGCTTAGAAATATCACAATTGTGTCTAAATCATTTGTTGGACTGATGTTTAAATCGTTCGTAAGGCCTCAGCTGAAACACGGTTATGGTCGTTTATATGTATGTTAAGCTAGCCTAGAAGTCATCACAGAAACAAGTGATGGCAACACTAATCTCAACTATCATGATAGTTTTTACTCTCAGCCTAGAAATATTTACTATCATGATAGTTTTTATATACTCAGCCCAAAAAAATGTACTCTCATGATAGCTTACATATACTCAGCCCGGAAAAAATGTCTCTAATTAAAGCTTTCATATACTCAGCCCAAAAAAGGACTGTCACGATAAGCTTTGATTAATTGCTATAGTAACTACTATAATATACTACCATGGTATATTCATCAGCCGATTCTCGCCGTTGTCTTATGAACATGACGTTTAAATCGTTCGTAAGGCCTCAGCTGAGACACGGTTAGGCTCGTTTACATTGCACATACATGTCTAGAAATTATCACCGAAACCAGCGATGGCAACACTAATCTCAACTATCATGATAGTTTTTACTCTCAGCCCAGAAATATTTACTATCATGATAGTTTTTATTTACTATCATGATAGTTTTTAAATAATATCTAATTATAGCTTTCATTTTTCAGCCCCAAAAAAAAACAAATAACTTTGATAAATTGCTATAGTAACTACTTGAATATACTAACATGACATATCCATTAATCGCAGCAAAGCGATTGTATTGTTAGAACTCTCACGGTTCGTAGTCGGATTTTTGACGATTCCGACGTGGATCAAAATTAAAAACGAGCAGAGTTTAGTTACATAAACTTCACTTTATTCAATTCACTCAAAAACTTAAAAGATTAGCCGCTCCCACATGGAGGGAGAGAGGAAAGAGGGAGGAGGGGGAGGGGGTCAAGAGTCTATGTCTCACTTTATTATAGTTCAAGACTAACCGCTTGGCTCGGGGAAGTGAAGCTATGACACTAGTCTTCACGTCACTATTTAAACACTTTAACTCTTCACTGGTTAAAATCAAACTCGTCCGATACGGTGATTTAGAACAGCTTAAACCCCGCTACCATTTTGATTGCCTATAACTTTGTTCAAAAAAAAGATAAGCAGGTATGGTTTTCATAAAAAGATTATTTGGTCCTTACATTTTTTTTCGTTATAATTAGTAAATTATATCACCTAAATGGTGACCGCGATTCACTATACAACTTTCGTCTCTTTTTAAGGCATTTTTCATGACATCCTGCAACATCTCAGGCCGAATTTCTTTCATTTCGTGACGAATATTGTCTTTAAGATGTTGAATCGTTTGAGCCTTATTCACATAAACTTTTGATTTAAAAAAAACCCATAAGAAAATGTCTGGTACTATTAAATCGGGAGTTCTGGCTGTCCATGCTAAATCGCCATTTTTCGAAATTAGTCTTTGTGGGAAAACCTCATTCAATAATTGAATTGTTGAACGGGCTGTGTGTGCTATGGCCTCATCTTGCTGACACCACATGTCCTCTAGTCCTTGCTCTTCCATTTCATCTTGGGTATTTTCAAAAAATATGGACCAATGATGCTTCCAGCATGAATACCACACCATACAGTTGTTTTAAGTGGATGCAATGATGTTTGATGAATTAATTGACGATTCTGTGTTCCTCAAAACCGACTGTTCTGTTTATTGACGTGGCCACTGAGATGAAAATGGGCTTCATCGCTCACTCAGGATCACAATTTTCAAATCAGTTTTCAAAATTCGCCTTAAACTGCGTGCAGAAATGTATAACTGGTGACCACGTCTCCGAATTGATGTTTCTGGAGACTCTGCAACACTATCGCGCACCAGAATCACATTTTCAGCGTTACGAGACGTCCGTTGTCTTCCAGAACGAGGTCTGTCTGCTGTCGTACCGTACTTTAGGATATTAGGATTTTTCTGACGCAATTTCCTCTGAGTGGCAATAAAAGAACGATTATTTTCAAAAAATATTGTCACTATTTCTGCTCGTTATTGTGGCGTATATTTATTCATCATAAAATTGAGGCGTCTAAACAATACAATGGTCAAAGCAAAACTTAGCTAAACGTCACATAATTTTCCCCATCCTGTATATACAAACAAATCAGAGCAATTCTCGATCTTTGCATTCTCCTTTCAACAATCAAGCAAGTAGTATGTTCAACTGGATTTCATTCATTCGCTGTTGTTGATTCGCTTGTTTGGTAGTGTTATCTCTTTCTTTATCTGAGTATTATTTCTCAAGCTAAAATCGACTATTATCACTTGAGGCGTGGAAGAGATCTCTGAAATAATCATAAAAATATTGCATTCTCCTCGATTGGATTTGAACCAACTTCACCTTTGACTGTTTCTATTAGCATACCGCCAAGTATTTGGGAAAATGTTTAGATAGACGACAGAATTTTGGAAGACTTATGAAACATTTAGTTGAATATTGTTTAAAACGCTTAATTGTTATCAAGCGAGCGAGCATACCTAAATGGTGTTCACATCCGGGCGTAACTGATATGACACAAAAGGTGTTAGTATATTCTCCAAAATTGCACATGTTAGTGTGTTTGGAAACTGATCGAAAACGGCCTTCAGCCAGATAATGCAAGTTGAGAATGCATGTGCCAGAGTGGTATTAGGTGCTATAATTAATCTACTCCAATACACGCACTCTGTGATCTGAAATGGGTGATTCACCTCTTCATTATAAGAGCGCGGATTGAAATAATGTGACTTTTGAACGAATGAAAAGTGAATATGTTGGGTATGTTATCGCTCATACAGTTGCTAGTGTGAATGGAAACAAAGTAGGTGTTGGATGGAGGATATGTTCCAGGTATGAATATTTACGAATTGATGACAGCATCTGTATCGAGAATGTTGATCGGTATTTTAGAAGGAATTAAGTTGGGCATACATGTGGAGAAGAAGAAAATAGCAATATTTTCGGATTCTCAGAGTGGAGTGCTACTCTTTATCAATGGCGATCGAGAGGGATATGTGAATGCGAATATCATCCAGTGGATACTCTGCCATAGGCAGATTGAAGGTAAGAAAGGGCTGATATGCGTCCTAAACGGGGTAGTGTGAGTGATACAGTGAAAATATTTGCCAAAAGGGATGTAAGAGATATAGTTCGAGTGTTGCAGGTGAATGTATGGAATAAATGGATGCATAACTTTCAAAATTTAAGTTCAATGAACGGAAGGAAGTACACATTTTTATTATGTAGTCAAGGGTGACACAAGTTAAGCCTTAAAATGTTACAATTTGAACCAAAACGTTTAAATGGTTGTAAGATCTCAGGTAGACACGGTTAGGGTAGTTTGTGAAGAGACACTTGGCGTAGTCTATTTGTTCCAGATGCTAGTCCAATAGAATGCGCTGCATTCGTAGCTACTTATAATGGTTTGCGAATCCATTTCCCGTATAAGCATTTTAAAATCTGTCTCTAAAACTATCAAATCGTTCATAGACATCTGCTATCTGTCAAATTCATGAATACAATGATGCATATATTCTGTTTACAATTATTCTTATAAATATATCAGAGTGCTTATCCAGTGCAGGAATACTGTTTACAACTCTGGTTAATTAACTTGCTTTAACTACAAACATAATAAGAGCACCGAGATAAGAGCACACATGTTGATTGTAATAAACATAAGAAACTAGATTTGAACAGTTGGAATGATACACTTGCTGTAGCTAAATATTTATCATGCCGGATATTCGCATACATATAGATTGAATACAAAATGTTCATGTTACAAGACTGACATTAGTATTTATAAAAATGGCGATGTTGACGAAAGCATGCTGCTCTGTCGAACTGGCCACCGGTAATATTTTTCTCGGCTGGATGAATGCATTATTTGGTTTTATGTTGCTCATAATATTGATCTGTCGACTACCTGATTTGTATGTTACATCGTACGAAATATGTTTATTCTATTTCATCGAATCGATTGTTCAGCTCTATGTGTCGGTTCTTTTGTTGCGCGGTGTTATGACGGTAAATTTTAATCAAATCACGTTAGTAAATATATTCAATTCGTTGTCTAATCGATATATGTGTGTCTTTGTGCCAACAGAAGAATCGTGCGTTTTTAGTCCCATGGCTGATCGTGACACTGATCAACATTATAATTGTAAACGTGTTTCTAGGTCATGTGCTCAAATTAGATGTGTGGTGTGTCGTTGTGATCGTGATTGTGGTTGATTTGATAATTATTTATTTATGGATTTATGGATACACACTATCGTGAACTAGAACAGGAGCATGTAAAGTTTAAATTGCATTTTGATTATGTTTAAAATAAATATTTTGTGTCTTTTAAATTTAGAATTTTATTTGGTATGTAAAAATATGGTTTAGTGATTTGTTATATTTGTTGGAGATGTTGAGTGAGTGATCGATTTTTAGACAGTCTTTTAATATTTTTAATTTGTTCGTAGTACGAGAAAACCCAAAGCCAAAGGTAACCGATAATAAAATCCAAAATAATTACCACCATGCAATACTGGATCACGAACATAGTATTTTCGACTAGAAATCCCACCGATATATGCAATGTTACTAAACCGATTGCACTAGTCATTAACCAAGGTAGTAAATAGTAGCGATTTTCCTGAAACGATATAACAGCTATTAGTATGAAATAATATATAAACTTTGGTATAGAGCTTGCAATACCGTTAATACAGCTTTTACTACCAGACAGGACCATATAATATGGCATATTGATGAGAAGAAGCATAGTAAGAATATTCGAGCAGTCAGATATGCACTCATATATAGATGGATATACAAAAAACATTCCAGTAATCCAAACAATATGCCAAACCATCCAATTACACTTGTACCAATATAAAGCGGCCAACAGCAGCACGCTTTTCGTAAAACAGGCATTTTGTAAAATTACGCTCAATCAAAAATTCGACGTGATACTAAAAGTATTTTCATACCTACTCCCATTATTTATGCAAAATTGTAATCAGAAATGTTGAAGTTCTTATCTACAAAATTCATGGAAATCCCCTATTCTGGATAAAGTTTATGTGCGAGTTTATACCTACTGGTTTAGGAGATCGGATCTGGTTAAGCAGAAGCTGATTTGTAAAATATGTGGGAAAATATTGTATGTACAGTAAATATCACTATGGTAATGGAAGGTGGGTCGAATGCAGTTGATATGATATATGATATGATATGATATGATAGGAGAAGTACAAGCCAACCAGTTACGTTGATTTGAAGAACATATTTGAGAATTATTTATTCCAAAATTATGCGGGCTAGGCCCTGCTTGCATCTCAACATATAAGGTTGAGGAAAAGGAATGTTAATCACAGAAACGATTAGTTATTGTTATCGCTATTTCCATCCCACCACCAGTTACGCGAGGGTTGTTACGTATTAATGACCCGACAGCAATATATGTGTGATGATCTATTTAAGCTCAGTTATGTTCTTGAGTGAAATTATAAATAAATCGGTATATTGTTGTCATTATTAGCTACCTATGTGTCATTCACTCTTATCTGTTTATATTGGAATATTATAAATTAAGTTCCATTCATATCATTATTAGTTATATGAGTAGATCATAATTTTTTTTTTTTTTATATATATTAAGCTTTAATTGGGTGCAGGGCGGAGTTTTAGACAGTCCTAGCTCCTTGTAACTGTCAGAGCTCCTGCACCCAACGCGCGGTCCTTCAAGTAAAGGTTGATAGCTGCCTTAAACTTGTGCATTCTATAATCCAACGGAAACTGAAAACCGGATAACGAATTCCACTTCCTGGATGTTCGATGAATGAATTCGCGCTTTGTACCTTCAGTTCGAGGTTTCGGCAGCTTCACCGTAAACCTATGCGCATTGACCGTTCCTCGTGTTACCCGTCCTGGCGTAACTAATGGTGGTATTTTCTCCTTTAATTCTGCAGGACATTTACCATTTATTAATCTATAGAACACGCATAGTTCTGCAACATCTCTGCGGTGCTGTAGGCTGTCTAGATCTTTCGTAAGTCTGGAGTTTCGTATTATTCGTATGGCACGCCGCTGAACTCTATCCAGCAACTGGAGAGCAGTGCCATATGCTCCACCCCAAACTTGACAGCAATATTCTATACACGGTCTAATAAAGGTTTTATATATCTGGAGAACCTGATGCGATTTAAAAAACCGTCTGCATCTATTGAGGAACCCGAGTTTACGTGAAGCTGATTTGGCCAATGCGATAATGTGTTCATTCCATTTTAAATTGTTACTAATTTGAACACCAAGCAGACGAATTGAGTCACAACCCACGAGAACGTGGCCTTTTACCACAAAAGGGTATTCGTTGCGACTTCTTTTACGTGAGAACGTGCATATTTGTGTTTTTTTCTCGTTGAATTTGACCTGATTTTTAATTCCCCACTCAAATATTGTACTTAAATCGGAATTAAGCGAAGTGACAACTTCCAGCCGTTTACCGTTGAACTCTGAAGGAGTAGGCTCGACCTCGAATGAAATAGAAGAGTGCAATGTTGCATCATCGGCAAAACTGTGGATAGGGTTCACAGTGCTATCCAACAAGTCATTAATGTATAACAAAAACAAAGTTGGTGACAAAACTGATCCCTGAGGGACTCCGGCATTTGAGGAGTGTGTCGTTGATGATCTCCCATTTAGCACAACGTTGATCTTTCGGTCTTTGAGAAAGCTTTTTATCCACTTGATGGTCATCGAATCTAAGCCGTATGCCACAAGTTTACAAATGAGATTCTCATGCCAAACCTTGTCAAAGGCCTTGGATATATCCAAAGCGATTGCAAAGGCTTCTCCATGGTGCTCAAGGGCGAGATTCCATTTGTTTGTAACATACGTCAAAAGATCGGTTCTGGAACGGCTTTCACGGAAGCCATATTGTTTATCTGAAATTATTTTATTAATCTCAAGATAATTCACCAGTTGTTGGTTAATGCATTTCTCAAAAACTTTAGCCACGGCTGACACAATTGGTATTGGCCGGTAGTTTGTAGGGTCAGTTTTATCACAACCACGTTTAAGGACCGGTTGCACCATCGCACTCTTCCAGGCGTTCGGGTATTTACCTTGCTTATAAGAAAGGAGAAAAATTTTAGTTAATATTGGAGCCAAGTCACTGGCAAACTCCTTCAATATTCGAACAGGAATTCCGTCAGGTCCAGTGGCCTTATTTATGTCCATTGTCTTCAGGTTCCTGAAGACAATTTCCTCCGAGATGTTGACAGGATCCATTTTGGTACCACAATACGGAATTGACGGAGGTGTAACTCCATCGGGGACAACTAAGGTCGAGTTCGAAGTGAAGACGTTTGCCAGTAAGTCGGCCTGCAAATATGGATCCACCACCAAAGCACCGTCTTCACATTTCATTGCTGAAATAGATGTTTTAGAAATATTGGCAACCGATGCGGCCATCTGGTAAAAGTTGCGATCGGAGATTTTCAACTCGGAAGCCTTAGCGGCTTTCTTGTTGTCAGCTCTTTTCGCTTCCTTCGCACAGATTTTTTACAGATGTTACGTGTGGCCTTATATTCGTCAAACGAAATTTCGTTGCGCTTATATTTCTTGTGAGCAGATTTATTTTGTCTGGCGGCTTTGGCGGCTTCTTTTGAAAAAAATTTAAAATTAGGATTAGGATTGGAAAAGGATGATGGGATATATTTACTCATTCCATGTAGAACGCTTTCGGTGAAATTGGAAACGGCGTCGTCTATTTGATTGTTATAAAAACAATGGCTCTCCCACGGGAAATTATATTGTTAGGGTCTTTATCTGGATAGCTGCTATTATGGTGAACGATTCCATCGATTAAAGATATTTATTGATTTATTGATTATATAGTAACTGTACAATTGTTTAAGCAAGAGAATCGTTTGATCGTAAATACCATCCAGCAGCTATTCTTTTAGTTCTCTATTATGTTTCAAAAATCTTAAATAATCTTAAACGAAATTTTAAATAAATTATCGTTATAATCCTCTCAAATAAATTCCCCTCTGAGGTATGCATCTAAGCTACAAACACAACATTATCAGCTATTATTTATATTCCATATCATTTTTTTCAACTTTATGATAATCTTCTCCATTAACCCCATCTGATATGATATGATGACAGGAGTAGCACAAGCCAACCAACCAGGGTGATCTTAGGTACGTTACCACAATCTTGGAGGGCACCCAGCAGAGCTCCAAAAGTTCCAGAAAGTTTAAAAGTATGTAAGAGGATTATCTATGCAGCAAAGTAGTCGCATACTAAAGTAAACAAACCCTCTGGTCAAGACCACCGACGAATACCCATTCAATCTAAAGCATGTACCCATTCAATCTAAAGCATTACTCGTAGTTAGAAATTAAGAATAATATAGAGAGCGAATTATTGGATGGGCATGGGGTAACCAAACGAAACAAAACGAAAGACTCGTCGAATGCGATCGTTTTCAACAGAATATTGAGATGTGAATATGTGATATAAAATGTTCTATATAAGATACCAACACAAGCTTTTAACATCACACATGACACACACAACCAAAAAGGTGGGTCGGATTCAGTTACATCTTTTTTATAAAAATTTAGAGGGCAACTAAAATTGATAAAAGTAATAGACTTAAGTCACAAATATTTTTTTTACAATGACAACAACTAAATAGTATTTTTTTAGGCTTAGTATTTAGACAATTCACGATGGTTTAACGTCAGAACAACGTTCTTGTTTATGAATAAGTCAGTTTTGGTTTTAGACACGTCAACGTGATTCTACTCTCTTCACTCGTAAATGTCTGAGTTATCACAAGTCGAATTGACAATTTCTCTAGCTTATTTCTCTAGACGATCGTTTTATGGTAAAGCTTTGTGGTTTATGAGTCACATTAGTATTTATGCCACTATATGAAGTAAACCAATTAATCCATTTATAATTGGTGTTCATAATTTCCCAAATGAACGCACTTTTTCGACCCACTGTTTTATTATTGGATATTCATTACCCGACTAGAGTGCGTAGAAGTCGATCTAATGTGACTATTACTGCTGTACCTGAAAGTGTACGTGAAGACCGCAATAAATTAGTCTGTCGTAGTTCACCTCTGGTCTCTCATATGGCACATTGTTTCATATTTTGAAGACAGATCTTGGTTGAAGTGGTAGAATTGAAACCGGTTGACCTTCCCTTTGCGTCGTCGATTTGGTTAATGGGCGTCCGAAGTTTGGAAAATTGATGAAGCTTATTTTTGGTTGAATGGATACGCCAACAAACACAATTGTCGTATTTGGGCTGATGAACAGAACGAAGAGATTGAAACTAAATGCTCGAAACAGTGTTGGGAAATTGAACCCATAGAATGGATTATCTAAGAGCTAGTCGCGGACAACATTCAAAAGAAATTCTTCCCACCTTTTTCCAATTTCTGATTTTAATGCGTTTTATTTCAAAAAATTTACCGGAAGCTCTTATTGGATCACCCATTATGTGATGATACTCGTATTTGATGAGTGAAAAAGTTCATCGTCGCTTTCACTGAAACACTTTATAAGTGACTTATAAGTGAGAGACAAACATCTCACGTAATTCATTTGGGAGTGTTGTCAAGACTATAATGCTGTTTGTGGTACACCCAACGAATGTTTTGCAACTCTGACCGAGATAATCTACTACGCTGTCTTACCAACATTATACTTTATCGTTGAAATATACAATATAAGCCAGTGTGTTCTAAATATTTTTTTTTTTGGAAACCACTAAATTTAATTGGCTAACCCTATGTGGTCAAATTCAAATACATTCTAATACACGATACATTATAAACTGAGTATTTTGGGTTATCAATATACATAATTCGTTGATAATCAAATATTTGAAGTTTCTTAATTCGTTAGTGTTGAATGTTTGTACGAAAGTCTATTTGGTTAAAAATCAGTTTTTGGTAAATAAAATGGAAAGTCGAAATGTAAGCGCAACGAAAATCTTCGATTTTTCAAATGCCGGTGCTAAAACAAATTTGTATCGATGGGGAGTCACGTGTTTAAGTGCATTTTTTGTCGGTGTTACGATAAATATTGGTCTTGGAAATCGCACATCAGCCTCTGTACCAATATATATCTCTGTGACTGTGATTCATGTGCTAGTCTCGATCATTTTAATAAAAGGCATATTGTCGGTAATATATGTATAAGCGTGATAATATTTAAGTGATAAGAAATTATAATATTTTTGTTTTTTATTTGCATTTATAGGATAACCGCCGTTTTGTATCTATTTGGTTATGGTTTGCAGCATTCAATTTAATTCTGCTAAATATAATCTATATTTGGTTGAATTTATCACGTCAAATGCGAACTAGTTTTATGTTTTTGGCATTAGCAAACATATTTGGAATATTTTTTTGGTTCTTGACGTATTCGTACTATTTAACAATGCCATTGACGGTTGATGTTATGTTCCTTGCAACACAAGTTCATATGTAACTATATAATTTCTAAATAAAATAAGAAATTGTGAATTTTAAGTGGCACGTTTCATTTACAACATAAGACTATGTTTAGTTAGAACTCTATAATCGCATAGTAAGATTATCGAAAAGTATGTGTAAATAAACGCGCATCGAAATAGACAGCTGTAACTTTGGTCTGTATAGGTATGGTCCATGTTAATGTACTATTTAAATTTGTCTCAGAGAAACATGAAATTATATGGTCGGAGAGCTGTAGGATGTTAAACTCTAGTGTGTATCCATATACTTTATGAGAAGTCTGGCAAAATGCTAACAGAGGGCGCCACAATCGTAAATCCCAGATCTCTTCTTCAACACCGCCTGTCACTGGACCAAATTAAAATTTTCAGATAGATCTGTCATTTAGTTCAGTTTGGACAGCCATTGAAAACAGACAACCCATTGTTTTTTGCAAACATGGATAAAGTAAAGATCGTGTTCTAATTAAAAAATAATTTATTGCGTGGAAAAACAGCCACAACTAATATCAAACGTTTAGCAGGCCCAAATAAATTTTCCACACCAATAATGGTAGACAAAATATATGATACGGTATTGCAAGACCACAGAGTGAAAGTGCGCGAGATAGCTGAGATAGTAGGCATTTCAGATAACCGTATGCCCAATATATTACACAAACATTTGAATATAGAAGAGTTATCCGCCCGTTTGGTGCCGCGTTTGCTTACAATCGACCAAAAATGCCCACGTGTGACAACTTCAGAGGCAGGTTTCACTATACACCGGAGAACAAAGAACAGTGTAAACAGTGAACTATCGCATGTGCGCCGAAGAAGGGTAAGGCAGTTTTATCGACCAACAAGATCATGGCTCCAGTTTTGTGGGATGAATCCACATCGATGACCTTCAAAAGAGATCAGTCAACGGTGAATATTACTGAAACTTATTGGACCGTTTCGACGAAGAAATAAGTTCCCTTTCAACAAGACAATGTACGGGTATATACGTGTGTAATTGCCATGGCCAACATCCATGACTCTTCGAATAGCTTCCATATTCTCCATACTTAGCCACTTGTAACTATTTTCTGTTTCTTAACTTGAAGAAATAGCTTGTTGAAGAGATTAGAGACGAAATGGCTTGTTGGAGAGATCAGAGAAATTATATTATTTGGAAGGGATCAAAAAATTGGAAAAACGTTGAAGTAAGTGTTTCGATCGAGGAAGAAGGCGAATATTACTGCTACTTATTGAACAGTTTCAACGTCGTTTTGGTGAAAAAATAAGTTACTTCCATGCAGACAATGTACGAGTTCACACGTGTGTAGTTGCCATGGTCAAAACCGATCAATTACGCTTTGAATTGCTTCCACATCTGCGATATTCTCCGGAGTATTCCTAAAAAATGGCTCGACGGAAAGAGATTCGGTTCTAATAAGGAGCCGAATCTGTTTCCACCAAAGTTGAAGTTTGAACGGTTGAAGAAATCATATTATTCGGAAGGGGTCGAAAAATGTTTGACTAAGTGTTTCGAGTGTTTCGAGACAAGGCGACTAAGTTGAAAATAAAGTATTTTTTGGCGGAACATATTTTACCTTGTTTCATTTTTACCAGAATTCTCACTCCGCCCTTAAAGTATGTTAAAGTATATTTTGATGCAAATTCGAGTTCCCGGAATATTTATACTCAAAATCGCTTTGGCTTTTATGTCTCAACAATTTTGGGTAATTGGATGTGTTAGGCAGCATCGACAACCGAGGTTTTCAATACTTCCCAGACACTGTTCACTTCTTCAGATTGGTAATTAGATCGCAAAATGCTACTGCTGACAAGATTTTGATATTTTCGTTGCGTTTCTTCATTTCTCAGACCTTCACAGAAGACTCGGGAACATACATCCCCTGCCCTCCTTGACTTGTACAAAAATGTCCATCGTAGCTTTGTAGTGACCATGTAATGGTCACTGCCTACAAATTTTGTTGACGATCAAAAAGATCTCACGTCTTGGACAACACGCGCCAAATGGATGGTTTTATGAGGAAAGAATGTACTTGCTACTTTGAGATCATGAGCGATCGCAAAGTACATCATTCTTTCTCCATTTTCTGTTGCAGTTTCGTGTCGGGAGTAGGATCTTTATTGTTACATAAGTCGTTGTGATTTCTGCCAACTCTAACATTAAAGTCACCAATCACCAATCCGACATCGTGCTCAGGTATAGAGCCCATCAGATTATCCAAATTATTGTAAAATGAGTCTTTAGATTGGTGTTGGCTTTCATCAGTGGGCGCTTGCACACATACAATTGACAGGTTGAATAATCTCATCTAATTCGACTATCGGAAGTTCAACACAGCCTTTTTTGACTCAATAAGAAATCCAACTCCAAGATTTTTGAGGTCATCTCCATTGTGTAGCAATGTATTGGGACACAGGGTCTTCACTTTAGGTCATCGAGTTTCTTGTTGACACTTTTAGGTTATCGAGTGAACGCGCCAGGTTCTACGTGACAGCGCGTTCCACGTGCAGATTCTCAAAATCGTGTCCGGGTACTTAAGCGGAGGTCATTGTTGTTTTGGCGGTATCCGATTTGCTTTAGTTAGTTGACATTTTAGTCATCTCCTACGGCCAGCTCTGGATAGTGTGGTGGTATTCTATGGGTCTTATGTTTTATTCGAAATATTTACGAAACATGTTCCCACACACAGGGCCCCACCCACATCAACATAAGACAAACAACACAGATTTTATCAATATTTTTATTATTAATACAATAGATTTTTAAAATAAATTACAAATATAAGAATACATAATCCATCCAAGTCTAACTACAGTGTTTTGAAAAATGAAAATACACATAACCAAAAATATATTGATATTGCAGCATACACTACAAACCCAAATACATATTCTCCAGTTGAACCCTCATCTAATATAATCAGTAAAACCATAATAGCATAAACTATGATGCCAACAATAATAACGACAACCCATGGTAGTACCAAATTTTTGTTTTGCTGTAAAATTAATAAAACCATATATAATCACACCGGCATAAATAAACATATTAATCAAACTCACTTTAAGGGTTCCAAGGATCAAACAGATCGAGACCACAAGAAGTATAATCGTTATTATAATTCGAAGTAAAATTGGATTGTTAATATGAACTTTATCGACGAACACGCTTAACAGGACTTGAAGTAATATCAAACTGTATAATACGGTGCAGACCCATGCTATTATAGTTGAACCAAGTTTTAGGTCTAAACAACAAAACGCTTTTTGAAGTACGAACATTTTTCTGGCACCAGTTTTAATGAACGGATGAAATATATGATCAAAATAATGCCAGCCGACACAGCCTACCTTAAATTTGATGCAAATTTTGGAATATCTTTCGACTCCTTTGATTAACGCGAAATAATTAAATTATGTACAACTGAGTATTGAGATAATGGTTTCTAAACTGTTCAAGTACCAAACATTATTTGAGGATAATTTAAGACTAAATTTTATTTCAAGATTCATTGATTGTCTACCATACGTACTATACATGATTTAAATTAATTTACTGCTTCTACACCAAATACACGGGATGAGTTGACTAAACTTCCAATTTAAGCATTAACAGTTGCCACATGTTGTTGGTACGGTTAGGGTTCGATTGCCCCAAACAACACGTTTATTCGCTTTCTTGTACTTCATAACTTTTTTAAGGAGTTGTGTGCAAACTACCTATTTGTCATTGTTGTCTCTTTCACATACACACACATGCCTATCCACTTTTGTAATATGAATAGACACACAACCAGAAATATACTATGATTACATCACAAAATAGTAACAGTTCTAGTGTTACACTTCTTGTTATACTATCTGAACATATCACAAGAAGTAAAATATGTAGGAATAGAGTGATGATGATGGTAACGATAAGCCATACTTGCAAAAATATTTTGCGCATTTCAGTTTTCTGGAAAGATGTTTAATGGATAAAGTTATAATATCAACTGATAGTGACATTAATAGTTACCTTAAGGACGGTGAATACCAAAAGTATCGAAACTATAAGCTGTATAGTCGATGCTATAATTAGACATATAACCGAATAATTAATCTCGTACTTATATAAAATTACAGTTAAAAGTTGATATAATATTTCGGCTAATGATACTAAAAAGCTGAAGACTCCAATTAATGCCGCGCCAGTATCCAATTCCAACCAAATACAGGCTGACTGAAATAAATATTTATCCATAATTTTGATGATGTTTATATCAAAGGGAACTGAAATTTAAAATTTTACCCAGTAATTTTACTACTACCTTTGAGCTCACAAAAAATGTTGGGCCTACGCTAGATACAATTAAACCTGTTAAAAACAGGTCATTCAATAAGTCATAGTACGATTTCTCTTTCTCGAAAATAGGCCTCAGTTTCAGCGATTACGTCGTCATTGAACTTAAGTTTCTTTCCCGTAAGCATTCTCTTGAGATGTGGAAACAGGAAAAAGTTGCTGGGGGCTAAATCTATCATCGATCTGTGAAACGGTCTTGGTGAAACAAGACTTTTTTCTTTTCCAAATGTGGCCATTTCTTTGCGATTTCAGCTTTCCTTCGATTCGTCTTGGATTCGGTTCGTCGACTGATGTCCACTCAGCTCACTGTCTTTTCGATTTTGATGTGTAATGGCAAAAACACTACCACCTGATATCTTTACAATGACAACTAGCTCAATTCACAACCAATTTGTATTTTTTTTTATGTTTTCTGGAAAAACAGACTCATTTGGCCCTCCACGGCGCTTTGCATCATTTGCACTGGTACGACCGCATTTAATTTCAGCAATCCACTTCTCTACCATTTGTCTCGATGGAGCAGAGTTCGGGTAGTGTCAGATTGCTGTCAAATTTATACAGGTATCGTTTGAAGGTTAGTACTAAATAAAAATGATATAGAAAAAAATTCTAGTAACGCCATCTATGTGTCATCCTACGGACTTATTGAATGACACTGTATTAAAAGTTTAAATTTTCTGAAAAAACTTTATTTATTACTTTGGTATAAGATGTTGAATATAATACCAATCGAATAAGATCGAAAAGACAGTTCCACAAGGTTTACCTGTCAGCAAGAACTGGTTTATTTCTCCTTGTGATTGTAAACCGAGTCTGCGCTTAATTATGGATTACATTTCGTTGCTCAACATCAAGACGAAATTCTCCATCAAACCTATTATTTTTGGGCTTAGTTTTCACCATACCAAAAGCTGGGTGGCATCGACAACCTAGGACACTGTTCACTTCTTCAGACTGGTAATTCGATACTTGAACAACCCAAGGCCGCTCTTGGGAACATACAGGAGTACTGATTTATATTGTTATAAAGTCGGTTTGATTTCTGCCAGCTCTAGCATTAACGTTACCAATTATCCATCTGACATCATGTTCAGGGTATAGGCCCGTCGGATTATCCAGATTATTGTAAAATGAGTTTTTATCCTAAGGTTGGCTTACATAAGTAATGCGCATGCACCCATACAATAGACAGGTTGGATTATCGACTGTTTACGCATTTGATTGTCGACTGCTTGGAAATCCAACACATCATTTTTTACCTGTCGCCACTTGTTCGCCATCAAGTTTCTTATAGAGCAGCGAGTTCCATCCGATTTACTCTTTAGTACATGTGATAAAACCGTCAAACGCCCCAGGTTAAATACATTCATTAACTTATTACCAGTAAGTGGAGTTTTCGAAGGGTAGGTACATAATAATGCCCAGAATTCATAACTTGTCAAAATTGCTTGGAAGCAAATCTATGTACAACACTACATGGTGGGAAGGTTAGCCAACCTGAGCACAGTACTGGATAATAAATGCTAACGATACAATTCATTATATTATATGCATAAGTGCATAACTTGTACCAGAGCAAGGAAACAACCTACTTACCAGCTAATGGGTATTTTACCCAAAGAACGAGTAATACCAGCACTCTCGTTTACAAACAGCGGGGTAGGGCCGGAACAAAAGAATATGCTTAACCACAAGCCATTCATCTAGAAGAGAAGCTCAGCAGCAGCAAGTTGCAATTAAAAGTAAAACAGCACAAAACTGATCGTTATTTTATTCTGTTGTGAATAAAACAACACTTCCACAAAATGATTTGAACTCATACATTAACCTTTGAAGAGGTTTTAGCTCAAATTGAGGCAACTCTAGGCCACTAGCACCTCTCTTGATGATGATGGATTTTGAAGTCCAACACATTTCCTGATAAGGACTGCAATTATTTCAACACCACAACTTGATTATACGAGTATAAATATCGTGACAAGGTGGAACTTGCTAACCAGGCACAGCCAAGAATTTTGGCTGAGTTTGGCTTGCAAGTTTCACGAATTACCTATCACGATTACAGCAGAGGTCAAAATATAATAGTTGCAAGAACAACCTGGACCACAAGATGGACTGATCAGAGTAGTCACACTTAAATACAAAAATATCACATTTAAAATAAATATTACCCAACAGGCTGCCTACCTTTCACCTCCATCAACATAAACTGCAAGAATAGTAAATCTGAGCAACTACAAAGTTCCGAAGAAATTCTGCCAAAAATAATAACCACTCAGGAAAACAAGCAGCAGTTTATGGGATCCAAGCTACTCTAGTCCGGAGAAGATTACCACAATCCGTAAGATAAATCATCTGGCATTAGCGATATTTTCCATTTGCTATATATTTGGGCAAACACAAGCTGAGGTCAAGTTTACCCCATTTAACTATTCGGCAGGAATTTATTTCGAGGATCTAGGCAAACTCGAACTGGTGGCAATGAGTTATCAAGAAGTTCATGATTACACGATGTCCTAATTAACTATAGAAATTTTCATTTCATATTTAACTCCACCGTCCAGTTCTGATCTTCAATTATACACCCATCTAAAATAATGTTGTGTTTCTAATTACGATGGTTGCCCATTCATCCTGTTAATACTTTACAATGCTACTCGTCCATGAGTTTAGCTATGAAGTAAGTCAAAGGCAGCCAAGGGGTCAAATAAAAATACTAACCGGAGCCTAAAAATCATTTATTGCTTGTTGCAGCTACCTCCCGTATACAACATGTGCAAGAACTGGTAAGCTATCTATTCTTTCCATGACTTTTAGAATTGCAGAATATTCTCCTTTTATATGCCGGTTAAAACCCGTTAAGTTTAATTGCATGATGAAGTTAGTTCTGTTCCAGTCATCATCAATGGCATTCAGCTACGAATATTGTCTTCAACAAAATATATCGACAATCCTAAGAACGCTTTCTGTTCAATGACTTCATAAGGGTGAAAAAAATTAAACGACATGATTCTTGGACTATACTCATTTGAGTCAAAGTGAGCATCTTCAAGACGAAATCTCTATGTTCTTGAGTGAATCGAAATTAATCTGGTGCAATGGAAGTATCAATGCCCTGCAATCAATAGATTTTCAAAACCGAGTTCCAAGTGCCGATTCATAATCTCGTGTCCGGGTACTTATAGGAACCAAACAAGTAGCAATACTTATTTATTTTTGTGTATGTCACAACAATTTGTTTTAGCACCGTAGTATTTCCAACTCTTTCCCTTATACCGAGAACTGTTAAGAGAGTATATAGCCGATTAAAGAGGATATAAATTAAATAAATTGTATATAGGTACTTGTAATTATATAAAACGACTTTGTGTTATCAGTATGCATATCAGATATAGCAATTTAATCAGTACTTAACATTTCCTCTGTCAGTTCAAACAACTGTAGAACTCTATAAAGTAGGCTTATCTATATAGTAGGCTTATCAGAACGTAACCAATAAAATTATATTATATTTTGAAGAGAGAGAGAGATGAAGAGAAAGAGAGAGAGAGAGAAAGAGACAGTTAGAGAGAGCAAGAGAGATAGATAAAAGAGAGAGAGAGAAAGAGACATTTAGAGATACAGAAAAAAAACAGAGGGAGAGACAAAGAGAGATCGAGTGAGTTAAGATGTAGCCTCTCCATGGATCATCACTTGCTCGTTTCTTACCTCTTTAAATTTTAAATCGTTTTAACACAAAAATCACGACTCTAACATTAGTTAGAAGCGAATACGATGGAAGAACAAGATAGCTATAATATGTACTAATCTTGTAAGAATAACTAATTAAAATGACCAAAAAGGTAAAATAATTAAAACACAATTCACGTATAACTATACTAATTTCGATTTATTAGACGAAAGCATAAGGATAACCTCTCCCAATCTGAATGTTATGCTTAGTTAAATTATTTAGTAATAATTGAGTTGAAATGCGCCAACATGGGTTATAATTTGTGCAATATAATTGAGTATCAAATATAAAATAAGTGTTCACCATTATCAGTTTTGAATAGGTGTTCCAAAATGCCTGTACTTAAAAAAGCATGCTGCTGTGCTAACCTACAAATCGGAACCATTGTAATAGGATGGTTGGGATCTATACAAATTGTATGGGCTATAATTACCACTTTGTTAGAATGGGCACTGGAACGCCAATCATTTCATACATTTAGTATTCTACAAGTTGGTTTGTTAATTGTAATCGGAGCGATACAGTTTTTTTTACACCTATGTTTAATTATTGGTGGACAAACGGTAATTTTATCATATATAATATGTTATATTTAAATGTTATATTGACGTCATTATTATTTACAGAATAGTCGAAAACACTTAGTACCTTGGTTGGCGGTTATTCCTATAGAAGTGCTTCTTTTGAATGTGGCCTATTCATACTTGCTAGTAATTGGAGCGCCATGGGGACCGTTTGTCGTGCAAATGGTGTTTGGAACCGGATTAGCTGTATATTTGTGGTTGATAGTTTTCTCGTACTATCAAGAACTCAAAGATTCACAGAATATCAATAGGCGTGATGTGAATATTGATATTTAATTTTGTATAATTACTGACACACATGGCGAAGATAAGTAATTATTTTTTAAATAAATATAATTAATTTTAATAATCACTAGTTTTTAATTATAATTTGACTGTGTTAGGCATCCAAACGGCGCTTGGTTATATATAAGCATTTTCGATATATCAATATATTTTATGTTCATCCAAATATGTTTTAATATCAAACGTCATGCAATTACGAATTAATCATATTAATCATTGTATTCTGTTCTGGAATGTGACTTAACGACACCACGAATCTCCGAATCGCCGAACTTCGAGATAGAGGCAAAGAACTTTCCTGCTAGATTTGATGGCATACCCTGACGCATATTGATATTGCCAGGTTCATAATTTCATTGTAAAATTCTTTAAAAGTTTCCTTATAGGAACCGTCTGTTTACGCCAATCTAATTCTCGTCGGATATTTGCATCTGTCGATCTTTGAATTGTTCGATTAGAGAATTTCTTAATCGTGGCCATGAAACGTTTTTTGTTCGTTCTATAAAGTTCCAATAAAAATCTAGTGCAACACCGTTTTGTAGGAAACTTGAGTCATTTACAAGTCAATTTATTTTAATGTTATGTGAATACGCTAGATGCTCCACCTAGATGGAAAATACTACCTTTTCCTTCATTGTAGTGCGTACAGTCAGCCAAGCCATCTGCAGTAAAGTCTGGAAGCAGTTTAATCGTACTCTCTGCAAAAAGTCAATAGTTGCTGTCTTAACTCTACAAAATGATGGGGCAGTATTTAGTAGTTATAGGCCAACAGTAATACCCTCTACCCCTTCTGCAAGCAATAATGAAAATTTAACAGGCAATGTTTGGGGTTGAATCGTTCGACGTTATTCTAAAATGAGTACGGTTTTATCTCAATTTGATTTACATTTGGACTTTCTCTTATCTGACTGTCATTGAATTCTGAAACTGCGGTCAAAGTTTCGTGTATCCTTGTTAGTAAAGTTTTGATATTTAGTTATTGTGTTAACACCTTTTTGAAAAAGTTTATTCTCCAAAACTGGTAGTTCTTGACAAATAAATACTGGCGGTAATTGAAAATATAAAAAATCGTTTAGGAAATCCAGCAACAGTTCATGCATATGGTATATTGGAGAATGTCATCAAAACTAGGATGAAGATTTAAGAATAATTTTTATTTTTTTATTTTTGGGTTACATCATCTGTCACACGCCTCAAACTATAAGTTGTTAAGAGAATTTGAAGAACTCGGATCTTGACTACTAACCGTTACAAGATTCTAGTTCATGTCACCTTTGTAGACACGAAAGGCCAAAAGATATACACCGGCATCAGTGTTAAATTTCGGTAAGGTACACTGTGAAGATGACCTCGGAAATATTCAAGTTGGTTTTTACATTGGGCCACGGATAAAAAAAAGGAAATGTTGGATGGAAATCAATCAGAAGTCGATACAGAAGTCAAGGAGGACAGGGGGATATACAACGCGATTCTCCTATGAAGATCTGATAAATGAAGAAACGCAACGAAACTATCAAGTTCTTGTCAGCAGTAGCATTTTGCGATCTAATTACCAATCTGAAGAAGTGAATCGTGTCTGGGAAGTAAAGACTACGCCATATTACTAAAATGTACGATACACGCTTCAACAACGCATTGAAATTGTTAAAATTCACGAACATTTTGCAGTCACAGTTCACAGAACTAAAGCACTTTTAGGTAGTCGTAAAGCACCTTCTCGACTGGCAATTGTGTTACTGGTAAAAAAATTTAAGCTGTTGTGACAAGTAGTGATGTGAAGAATCGAACTCTCAAGAACAACTTGAGAGTATTGTTGATGTAGCCCGTAGTGTTGAAGAAACCTCAGGTTTGTCGATCTTGGAATTAGACATTCCACAAACGACATAATTAATGCTTTTTAAGTTTAGTTAACACAAAAGCTCAAGCCGGTTGGGAACCATAAGTCTTCAAATTCATCAAAATGAGTCGGATTTTCATCGAAAAGTAATCTTCAGTTATGAGTTTCACGTTCACCTCGCAGGCTACGTTAATAAGCAGAATTGCCGTATTTTGGGCTCAAAAAACCCAAGAATGATTGGTGACGAGCCTCTCCATCCTCAACGTGTCACTATTTGGTGCCGTTTTTATTGGACCTTATATACTTTTCGAAAATGAGGTTGGTGCAACTGTTACGGTTAATGGATTGTGCTACCGAGCTATGATAAAATAGAAGATATTGAAGAAGACAATGTTTATTTTCAGCAAGACGGTGCTACGTGCCACACAAGCAACGAAACAATCGCAACTTTGCAAGAAATGTTTTCTGACCCTGTTATTTCTTGAAGAGGAGATCACAATTGGCTACCGCGAGATTTTGTTATTTAAGACCTTTAGACTTCGGAGCCACGTAGAGGATGCAAAACCGGAAGAAATATTGAAAACCGGTTTTTCGGTTTTAACGAAACCAAAACCGGGATTCCGGTTTTCAATACCGAACATGCAAAACCTTAACCTATGGTTTCCACTTGGAATGCATTGCAAATATTTGCAAAGGGAAATTTTGTTTTTTTCTGTTAGTTTCTGTGACTGTATTAGTATAAAATACTTTATATTTCATATTTGAAAATAAGAGACCGACAATTTATTTATCTGTTTTATTTTGGGTAGCGCACTTTTCATCTTAAATACAATTCCACAGCATAAATAGGATAACGATATTTGCCCCTTGAACAATATTTTTAAAATGAAAACAAATTTTTGACAGTATTTAATGCAGGATTAAACAAAAGTTCTGGGGACCGAGCTTTGCTCGGAAAAAGAAAGAAAGTAATCATAACTATTCCAAGTATTTGGACGTCATTCATATTAAAAATTCGTTTTTCCTAAACGAATTTTCCCAAAGTCGTGACCTATCTAGATCTATCCGTTGTTGAGAAAAAATGTACAGATAAATAAATAAATATACATACAATTATTGTTCGTTTATGCCTTAATGGTAGAAACACATGAGCAAAACGCTGTACAGAATTCCAACTGGATTACCGACATTCATATATGATCCGTATATGAATGTCGGTAATCCAATTAGAATGGTGTACAGCGTTCTGCTCATCTGTTTCTACCATTAATTTTAACAAGTTTGTAGCAAAAGCATCGCACGTCGTCATGGCTACGCGACGTCATCAAAAAATAAAAAGAAATCAAAATTAAGAAATTCAATCAAAAATTCAGCGAAAAGTGGTTACTATGATCAAAAAAATTTATTCAGATTCGCAAATTTTTTCAGAAGCCGAAAAAGCCCTCTCAGCTTCTACACTTGTTGGCCGGATTGTAAGCAACGCATTATACATTTGCGGGATATATTTTCATCTGGATCCTTCTTCCTCGTACTAGGTCATTTCTTTTTTTAATAAGCTAATATTATCTTGTGATTTCTTTAAATTTTACCGATAGCCAGATCAAGCTTATTTTTCAATTTATGGTTTCTAGATTCTTTTTGTGTCTCTTCGATTTCTTTTGTATCATCACTATTCTCACTGTGCATCTTCACACTACGGTAACTTGTATCCGGTAACTACTTCGTTATACCCCCTTTACCTACCGCAAAAGTTTTTTTGCGGATTCATTTTTCAACCAAAATTTTCGTAGCTTGAAAAAATTGCAACACACCAACACAAATAATAATGAAATAGAAATATTCTCAAGGACAATTTGTTGTATTTAGTTTAATTTTGTTTTTGAATATTACTTGTGTTGGTAGAAAATTATACAAGTTACCGGATACAAATAAAATGTGTGCGGACTTGAAGGGTGTAAAAAAAAAGTTACGAATAGAAAAGTTACATACGTGTAAAGATGCTCATTGGTCAATTTTCATTGGGACTCATTTACAGAATGAAGGTTTATATTAATATATCGATGACTTTTAAGTGAGCTCCATTCATCACATGTAACACTGAAACCCATAATTATAGTTTTTTTGCTTTGCAAATTCAGTCTTGTATTTTTTTCTTATTGTTTCAGCATACTTGACTACCATAGCTCTAATAGTATTTGCTGATTTTGGAACATCACCCAAATTAAACGCATTTAAACTCTTGCGAAGGAGTTCGGATGATAAGCACACATCTCAGCCATCACTCTTTTTAACGTTGTTTTTTTGGTTGTTTTAAAATATTTTTTAATTTGAGAATGAGAACAGGAGGAATGTCATGGCACAATTTCGTTATTGTTAGAGTTGTCCGAGCATCCTGCACTGGGTCTTTTCAATATATTCAATTTATGTATGGTTCTTGCATGGGTATGACGATTTTTAAAATAGTCGACATATTAATTATTTATAATCGTATTTAAATTGAAAAATTAAAAATTCATCAAGCACCTCAAAAGTGAAGACAATTCTTCCATTTGGCATTTTAATATTTTTAAAAGAACTTGATGGAGGTTTTGCAAAATGTATAATCTTTATACATCAGATTATACATTTTGCATATTCTACATTTAGAACATTATACATTTTATACATTTTATAATCAGATTATACATTTTATAATCAGATTATACATTTTGCAAAACCTCCATCAAGTTCTTTTAAAAATATTAAAATGCCAAATGGAAGAGTTGTCTTCACTTTTGAGGTGCTTGATGAATTTTTAATTTTTCAATTTAAATACGATTATAAATAATTAACATGTCGAATATTTTAAAAATCTAAAATGACGTACCTATAAAATATTTTTGTCACTGCAATCTTATTAACGCAATGTTATTTTAAAGGGTATGCCACATGCAAATACAAAAACGAACAATTCGGTCGGCTTGTCGGTGAAACACGCCACATGGTAAAAAATAAAACGACCGACAAATGACGTCATAGTATAAACAAAAAATTAAAGCTGTCATTTGGTTGCTATAATTCAAGTGTTCAATTACAATAAAAGTGTTATTATTGTGATTTAAAGCGAAAATTTTCATCATGGTGTATTCCAGAACATTAAAAGTTAAATTAACTTTATATTCAGCGTTATATTTTTATAATAAAGACAGACGCAAAAGATATTGGATTCATCCGATAAATCAAAGCAGAAAGCGAGCAGGAGAGTACTTCACAATAGTGAAATTATTGCACCGGTATCCTGAAAAATATTTTAATTATTTTCGAATGTCAAAAGAACATTTTGATTATTTATATTCAAAAGTTTCAAAGAATATAAAACCATCCATAAGGGCTTTTCGAAGAGATACGATTTCAGCTAAAGAAAAATTGGTGATTACTTTGAGGTATGTATCTTATTTTATAATTATGTAATAAAAAATTGTTTAATAGTATAAGATAATTATTTAAGCTGGATTTTTCTTGTTTATTTAGATTTTTGGCAACAGGCTGTAGTTTTAGTGATTTATCAGTAAGATTTTTAATGGGGCGGTCTACTATAGAGAAATGCATATATCAGACTATACTCACCATCAACAAATGTTTAATATCAATAGCACTACCCAAACCAACAATAAATGATTGGATACGTATAGCGAATGATTTTCACCAAAGATGGAACTTCCCGAATTGTTTAGGCGCAGTCGATGACAAACACATCGATACGTTTGCTCCAAATAACTCTGGAAGTTTGAATTATAATTATAAAAAGCGATTTTCAATAGTACTCATGGCTATCGTTGACGCAGAATATAAATTTATAAGCGTAGACATTGGAGCTTATGGATCTAATTCTGATTCTGCCGTGTTTAAGAATTCAGAGTTTGGCCAGAGGTGGTTAAACAATCCAGAAACTTTAAATATTCCAACTGATGAATGCTTGCCTAAAACCACTACCATTGTTCCCTACGTTTTGATAGGAGATGAAGCTTTTTCATTAAAACCTACACTTTTAACGCCATATCCAGGCAAAAATTTACCACAAATTCGAAGAATATTTAACTATAGGTATTAAAAATATTAAATCATTTTTTTGTTTATTTTATTAATTGAGCCTTTTGTTTATTTCAGATTATCACGAGCAAGAAGGATTGTGGAAAATGCGTTTGGTATTTTATCAAATAAATGGAGGATACTGTTGAAAAGATAGAAGTGAAACATCACCAAACAATGAATAGGATCGTGATGTCCTGTGTAATTTTACATAATATTGTCAAAACAGATGTCAATTTATTGAAAAATATCGAACAAAATATTAGTAATGCAGAGGCCCCTTTGGACACATCAAACAGACGTACAGTTGTCGCTTCACAAGGGTATGACATTCGAGAAAAATTTGCAAATTGGTGTGTCAGTGAGGGAGATGTGCCATTTTCAGACTTTTCAAGAACTTTCGAAATTTGTTCCCAACTATCGCTTTTTTTGTTTCGATTTTTGTAGTCCGGAGTTCTTTTATTATAAAGACATGGATGAGCCTCTACTTCTATTATTAATTTTGTTTCAAATTCTTCCTGAAATATTTTTAGACAAATGTATCAAATTATTTTTAATAAAAATGCAAAAATAAACATATATAATCAAATATGTTAAATTACTTACCATATTCATATTGAAAAATTACAATCTACGCAGTAGTATTTCACACATATACATACATACATAATACGAAGTGAGGTTATGTTATCACCGATAAAAAAAATCGGCCAAAATTCGGGTGGGTGCGGAAATCGTTTTAGTAATTTTTGCATTTGAAACCGAAAAAAATTATCGAATTTTCCTCGTCGGACGACGAAATTTTAAAATGAATATTATTAAATTAAAATCTACTAATTTTGTAATTTTGATTGCAAATTATGATATAATTCAAATATTCAAACCATTTGGCATTAATTTATATATAGTATATATTATAATTTTATCATAAAATGTAAATGTCGGTTTAAAAAATCGGTCGTACGATTTGCATGTGGCAACGCCTTAACACTTCCTTAAGTCAAAACGCATATTCACTTTTAAAACAAAGAAATAAATTCTAGAATATCGTTACCGTATTACCATATTTATCTTTGTCTTTCATTAGACCAAAATATGAGAATAATATTAGATTTTGAAACCGCATTTTCGCAATGCTCACACTATAACACAATAGAAAGTGGCGGAAAGAAGAAAGAATTCATGAATTATGAATAATGGAGTATTTTATCCTTTCATTTTTGCTCATTTCACTTGTTTATGATGTTATCATACTTTTCTCTTCCATCTATTGCAATTATATTATGCGATGAAGTAGTTTCTTCCTTTCTTCATTTTCCATTTCACTTCTTTATCATGCGATCATACTTTTATCTTCCAACTATTGCAATTTTAATTGAAAATTAATATACCGAAAAACCGAAATTGAACGAAAGAAAACCGGTATTGAAAATTGTATCAAATTGGTACGGGATCCCGGTTTTGCATGCACTAGAGCCACGTGAAAGATAAGGTTTATGCCAATTCTCGGTTCAAGACCTTTAAGATGGAATTTGAAAAGTTATAGAAAACATACATGTGCAAATGTGCGAATTGGTGATGAAACCTCTTATTGGAAAACCCGTTATATAAATAATCGATCATTGTTAGTTGGGTTCTTAATTCAGACCGCGGTTACAATAAGACTCTTTGTAATTTATGATAATATAGAGTTAAACAAATATACGGTATAAAGATAAAAACTTTATGTATTCCGGGTTTATCGATAACATCCAGATGTTATAACTCAATTTTTAATTCATTAATCAATTGATAAATTATTCGATACGATGCCGTTACTAAAGCAAAAAGACGCAATTCTGTTATTTGGCTGGATAGGATGTGTTCTCCATAGTTTATTATTAATTATGAATTTCATCTTGAGAAAATACAAACCAAATTTATCGTTTGATTTATTACCGGTGATTGTGCTTTGTGTATCACTTTTGGTTAATCTTTTATTAATTATGACAATTTATCGAGGACCTGTAAGTGTTTGTGTATATATTTGCTAATCATTTAATAAGCTCAATGAACTTTTCTACATATATAGCCCAACAAAAAATATATGGTGTCGTGGCTGTGTTTTAATGCTTTAGGTGTGTTCGCGTTAACTGGTCTGCTGATATTTATAATTATTGACAATAATGTACGGTATTACATAATCGCCTTATTCTGTATTGGAGATGTATGGTGGATTTACGCTTGGCTGTGTATTTATTCATACTATAAGAAATCGCAAGAAAACTCAGATATTGAATCAAAATCAAATGACTCTAAATAGAGTTTCATAAAAAATATATATAATTACTAAATTTATATTAATAAATGTTTTGTACCTCAACATTATGATCAATAAAGTATATTCCAATAAGAGGTTTCATTTTGATATTTGATTGTTTATTTCATTGTAAAGATGTATTTCATTGTTTTCCAAAACCTGGCTGTGTCTTCGATAACTTCTCGAATTTCATCTTTAGGGTCTTGAGTCGATTGTGGAGTGTAGACATAGACCAAATCATAAAATCTCGGTTGGCAATTGTGATCACCTCTTCGATAAATTCACGGTCAGGAAACTTCTCCGGCCATAAAAAATCATTAATCATAACTGGGTAGCGTAGTCCATATACCGTCAGCCCAAAATCCGCACCAAACAGTGACACGTTGAGGTTGGAGAGACTTTTCAACAATCATTTTTTGAGCCCCAAATGCGACAATTCTGCTTATTTAAGTATCCTTCAAGATGAAAATGGGCCTCATCACTGAAGATCGTTTCTCAATAATAATATGGATCATTTTGATGCATTTGGAGAACCCAATCAGCGAAGATATACGACGTTTAAGGTGATCGACTAGTTCGAGCTCTTCTGTTAACTGAACTCTTGTGTCAAAATTGACAGCTGCCCAAATAGTATACTCAAAATGAAATCTCTTACTGGAAAACCATTTACTTCCATTAATATTATTCTGAATGTGTATTTGACAATATTATCATCTATCTGGTTCTGTTTAAATGTCTTCCTGATATATAAAACATCTTGACTGACAGCATAGCGCGACATATTTTCCTCCTGCTCGTTTTACTTCTACATGTTGTAGGTCATTTTTAATGTTGTAGATGCGATTTCTTTCTTCTGCCATTATCATCAATATGGGAAAAAAGCAAGTTCAGATACCGTTCTGTACCGTACTATAAACCCTTAGTGCCTCCGACCATTTTCTGTACTTCTTATTCCTTATCCAAGCGGGCCATATTTCGCACTCATCAAGTACACCAGGGTCTACTCCATCAACAATCTCAGATTGCCGGCCTTCCGACATTTGTCATTAGCCTATTAAGTCAATGATTCACTTTCTGCATTTTCCGAGGAGTGTGTAATTTACTGGCCAAAATGTAGCAGTTGCATCTTATTCTCCAGTTACATCTTAATCGTTTCCCACCTAGAACAACACGTTGGTCGCTATCGGTATCCCAGTAAGCAGGACAAGTTCTATTTCCCCGCAACTGGGGTCAAACCATGATCATTTAGTCTTCGGTTGGTTCTCCGCATAAATTGGATGAGTGTCCTTTGTGCATCATCGGAATCTCAAGTGATAATATCCGCCACGATATCGTCTGCATACATCTACCAAGAAAGTATAATCTGGTATTTCCATGAGTAATATATCATCATAAGATACATTCCATAGATCAGGGCCGGAGATAGATTATTGTGATACTTTCATGGGAATTTCGTTTGGATCTTCAGGTCCTGTGTCTTAAATGGGGCATTAGTGTATTGTATCTCTTCGACTGCGGCTATCTTCGTTTCATCAGGACAAGGTGGTTTAGGAAGAGAGAGTACACAATCTGCCATATTTTCGCTGCATCCATTACATGACTGGGTGCTTGTGATCCGAGCTAACGTATATAAGTAGCAATTACCCTTATTGACAGGAATAGAACCTATTTCAAGGAGCTTTTACATTTATAGGCTTATGGTGCTTGAAACTAAATGCTAATTTAAAATAATTTAAAAATAAGGATAAAAATAAATGACAGATGAAAGAGGGATTTTCCATCTTCTGATTGAGGTCGATGACGCAAATAAATAAGAAACTTTTAAAGAATATTGGGGAAAGACTTAAGACTTAACGATAAAACTAATACAAGTAATTCTCTCCCTACCCCAGTTACAATCCTTCATTTTAGGTACAGCTTGTTCGGCGGCCTTTCGCTTGAGGAGTGTTGGGGCGTGGAATGCTCTCGGCACTAGTTCAGGCCATAGATCTATTCTTAATGAATTTAAACTGGCTATGCCAGAACTTGACATGGTAACTGATAGGCATCTGCCTGTCTTTAATTTCCATAGATCATTTGAGGTGTTTCACCCGATTTTCTCAAACAGATATCCGAATCGCTTGTATTCTTTTCTGATGGCTCTGCCACTGAACAGGGAACGGGCTTTGGTTACTACTGTCCTTCGCATGATCTGAGAATCTCTGGAAGTCTGGGGATCTACTGTATTATTCATCAAGCGGAATTAATTGCGATTACTCACTGCGTGATGTCAGCTTTTAATCTCGTGGCCGACGACAAAGCGATTATATTTTGTACGGATAGTAAGACTGTACTTAACTCCTTCAGCAACCCTCTAACCAGCTCTAAACTGGTACTGGATTGTAAGAAATTTCTAAATCTCCTTGGTCGTAACAACAAGGTAACGGTCATGTGGGTTCCTGCCCATTGGTCAGCTACCGCTACTTGTCGTAAAGCGAAATACTTTATCAGAGGGATTAACTCTAACCTGACAAATTACGTTCTTTCATTGAAAAAGGACAACTTGAGAATTTTAGTCTCTATACTTACTGGCCATGGCCGTTTCAAAAGCCACCTTCATCGCATGGGACTGGCCAATGATGCCGTATGCGACGAATGTCTGGAAGATGTTGACGATAGTTTACACTTCATCAGCAGTTGTCCAGCTTACGACCGTATGAGATCTCTTGTGTTTAGTTGCAGGTTTCTTCCTGTAAATTTACTGTCTTCTCTGTCCTGATTCAAACTGCTTCAGTTTGCTAAGGTTGCAGAACGCGTCTGCGCGCTTTGATGTAATCCTAGGTTTGCACCATGGGCATTGAGTGCGGAACCTTATAGGGTTCCAACCAACTTTAATAATGATAATAAATAATATACAAGTGGTGTTCAAGAGTACGAACTCAATATCTGAACTGATTGTCGTGGAATTGTTCAACCTCAACACAATTGTAAATTATTGGATCTACATTAAACATAGTATCAGCGCTGTCACGAGCACCACCTTTCGAAGATTTTGGGTACGATTCCATTCGGTGGTGATTCTCCACAAATCACGATTGGATAAGTGTAAGTGGGTCGAACCGTGAGTCCTAGCTTCGCTGGCTTTGAGTTCTGGAATAATTTCCGAGATGTTAATGAGGATCCATCCTATGAGGGATTCACCATGGCCATATGCAGAGATTAAAGAAAAATCGTTCACCTTAGGAGTAGATTGCATTAATACAGAGTTCTTGATATTCGGAGGACAACTTTGTGGAACAGTCTTTTCGACCTTGTTCGATTGGTATGGTGAAATAAAGTTATATGCCTGAAGAATGGAAAGTGGTCGCGTTAGCTCTCCTTTGCATAGCATACAATCTACTGTCACACTTTATCTTAGAAAGAAGTACTCCTCTGGTGGAGATAATTTTCGGTGACTATACCAAGAAGGATTTTGTCCAAATCGTTCCGCCACTAATCGAGTTTTCTCCCTAAGGATGATTCTTTCCAATTAGTACGAAACATCTCACGATGTACATCAGGTATTCCTAGACGTCAAGCAAGCCTATGACTCGATCAATCGAGAGGCTATACCAAACAAATACGTACATCTGTGTAAAATAACAGTAACGCAATCAGAATGCTGTGTCAAGGTTGAGAACAGGCTTTCGAGAATTTTTGGTGTTCGAAGAGGAGAAGTGCTGTCTCCGATAGTTTTTAATCTCATGTTGGAATATATCATTCGTAAAAGTGAAACACCACGAAACAATATCTTATTCCGAAAATGTAGATGCGATATCTGTGTGACTGGATTAAATGGCAACGGAGTGAAAGAAATGCTTGGAACGAAATACATGAAATCAAAGGCTAGCGAGTAAGAGAGCCGCCTTTCGGTAGGCGAAGAGATCGCTGTCGGCGACGGTGGCTCTACGGCATACATAGCGATCTGGAAACTTTTAATCGTTTACAACAGTATGAAGAGCTGGTTCGCGATCGAAACCGATGGAGTCAGATGGTTGACACAGTATGGGCCAATAATGGCCTGTAAAACGCTAAAAAAAAATTGTTATATTATACGGTTGCATAAATGCTGGACATAAAGCCAAATCGTATATACTCGTAGTTAATATTTTTCTTATATTATTCTTATGTTGGCAAGGTTATACAAAATTCTCACTTTATATACCAATACAATTCACTCAACGTATACAACTTTAAAGCTGGTTGAATAAAACAAATTGTCTTCATATATAAATTCGTTGGACAAATTCTGGGATTTTTTGATGACGTGCGTCGATTAAGATGAAAAACAAAAACCAAACACTACTCTTGGTAAATCGTAACCGAATGCAAAAAACAAAATTTACAGTAAGTAGTAAGACATGAAGAGTGTATATAGTCTAAAGTTGGATTCAAGCTTTGAATTGTGATATAGTGGATTGACAAAAATAATGCTTCTATTAAAGAAAGCCTGTTGTTGTTTGAAACTAAGAACTGGTGTTTACTTAATTGGGTGGATGGGCTGTATACTAACCATTCTTCAATTCGTGATAATGATGATCGATATAATGCGAGGACGAAATAGTTTATTCGAAGGATTGAGTGTGTTAAATTATATAATGATTGCGGTACAGTTTGGGGTTAATTATGAACTAATCGTAGCTATACGTAAAGTATGTATTTTGACAGATGACGTATTTATGGAAGATTAAATTTATAATAATAATTATTCGCAGAATGATCGACGTCATTTATTGCCATGGTTGTGCTTTTGTATATTAAGCGTATTATTGTTTACTGGTTTGACAGTTTGTAATGTTTTGGTGGCAGAAACTACATCGGAAGATATGACAATCACATTGACAGTAATGTTTGTTCTAGTTGGTTGGTGGTTATATCAGTGGTTGTGCGTTAATTCATATTACCACGAACTTAGATTGATTGATGTTATTGTTTAATAAATTAATTAATTTAATTAAAATACTATCAAATACAGCAACTATTTAAATTTAATAAGTTTTTAATTAATGCAATTAAACTTAATCTCGAACATGTGTCTTATCCGCCAGATGAAAAGGATAGAACAGAGAGACTTCTCTTTGCTATGCGAATGGTATGTTACTTTTAACATATCGTTACACAAACTCTAAGTGAGTTATAATGCAGACTACCAGAAAAATAACAACAATTCTGGCAAGATCAACGCTTGTGTATGTTTGTAGTTCGCTAGCCGGTTTCGATCTGATGATGACGCCATTTTGAAGGACTGTGTGATGTGATCCAAAAGATCAAATCCATGTCATCAGGCATCAGGCATGCCGTACTATGGATATTCGTATATGTACCGGTCAGTAGTGACGCGATAGTCCTAGCGAATTACAAGAACTTAAATCGAAATATCGATTTTATTAATTTATTGATTGTGACTTGATGATGATTGTTATTTGCGAATTATTTGAGTTACTACTTACTCTGAACTCTATAATATTACTCTCCTCGCAAGATAATTCCCCCTGGGTGTCCCTCATTCGCCCACAAACAACCACAGAGAAAGACTATTCCAGTGTTGGAAGCTAATTTTTGCTGTGTTAGGTTAGGCCGCAGCAGGAGGGAAGGGTGAATTTTTTTTGGGGATGTGTCAGAAGATATTGACGTGTGATATTCCTTAAACAGGGCCGTTGTGGCCACCAATGTAAATGGGTGATTCGAGTAACCTTGTATGTTGTTATTCGCTAGGCCGGTTTCGGTCTGATGATGACGTCATTGACTGACTGTGATCAAAAAGATCAAATCCATCCCATCAGTCATATGCTACCGGACTTGATGTTCGTACTGTGCTATTCGTTTATGGCACACGTTCAGTTGAAATATTGATTTTATAGATTTGATTTTGCGAATTATTTGAATTACTTCTGAACGCCAACATTACTCACCCCATTAAATTACCCTCCGTTTTTGATTATGATTATTCTATGACGGTAACATCATGGTGTAACATTTGGTGTGATAAGGCTTGTTGCGACATGAAACGAACCTGACTTCATGCTGTATATATTTTGTGAGGGCCCCGCCTTCGTCCACCTTAGTCTTTCTTGGTTTGGCTATAATTCAGCATGAAACGAACGTCTTGGAAATATATGAGCATTGAAAGCGTAAAACAAACAACTCCCATTTAGAGAAGGGAGCCAACACAATTCCATTATGGGAAATTGATTATTGCCGTGTAAGGTTAGGTGAAGGTGGTAGGATGAAATTTTGAGAGGTTATGTCAGACGATATTGATGATGATTTTGAGAATATATTGATTAATGAGTTCGATTCCCGCCGTTGACTAAAAATTAACATGCAACCGGATGACATAAAAAACGCGTTTGAGTGTAAAAACATTCGTTGGGCTGACCACCTACAATGTGCACCAATCGTTAAAACTGGTAAGGTCTCAGTTAAGACACTGTAATTGCCGTTTACGGAATCTAAGCCATAGATTATTTTTATTTTTGTGTTTCCTAAAACAGGGCCGTTCGGGTCACCATAATGTAATGCGTGAAGCTTGTAATTCGAGTAACGTTGTATTGTCTAGTTCGCTTGGCTGATTCCGATCTGATGATGACGCCATTGAACGAATGACTGTGTTATCGAAAAGATCCAAATCAATCTACAACATGAAACGAACTTGACTCGCATACTGCTTTTTGGAGGTATCTTTTTTGTTGCTTAGAAAGAACTTTCTGGAACTATCCGAGGCTTAAAAGTGTGGAACGGACAGCATAGAGAGGCATACTACAATTCCTTTGTGGGAAGTTAATTTTTACCGGGTAAGGTTAAGGCAGGATGGTAGGATAAAATTTTAGGAGGTTGTGCCAGATTTTGAGTTCCCTAATAAACAGATCCGTTGAGGTCACCAATAAGTAAATGAACGAGGTTATAAATCCGACGAGTTATATACACGAGGTTATAAATCGAAATACCAATCTTATTATAATGGATTGATTGATTGTGGCTTTGTTGATAACTGTGTATTTGCGAATTATTTGAGTTACTTCTGAACGCAACATTACTCCTCCGCAAGTGAATTCTCTCCCTCCGTTTTTGATTATGATTATTCTATGCTCTAATACGTTGGGGGTGCCTGATTTCGCCCGCTTTGTGATTAGGCTTGTTGTGAAATGAAACGAACCTGACTGCATGTTGTCTAGTCTTTGTTACTTTGGCTGTGTTGCAGCATGAACGAACTTCCTGGAAATATGTGGGAAGTTAATTTTTGGCCCTGTTCGGTTAGGCTGGGGGATAGGATGAAATTTGTAGAGGTTGTGTTAGAATATATTGACAAATACTGTTCCCTACAGAGCCGTTGGAGTCACCAATGTTTATGATTTTTGAATATTAATTTAGAAAAATCGATCTGATGGCTGTGACTCATCGAGCATATATGCCACCGGACTTGATGTTCGTACTGTGTGATGTACGTGGAGTCGTGACGTGACCGTACTATCGAACTACAAGAACATAACTCGAATGATTGCGAATTATTTGACTTACTTATGCACGCAACATTACTCTTCCCCGCAAAGTGATTCCCCTTCTCCCTCTGTTTTTTTGATTATGATTAGGATTTTTGCAGCATGAAACGAACCCCCTGAAAATATCTGAGCCCTGACAGCGCGAAACGGATAACCACCATAGAGAGAAAATCAATTCCATTGCGGGAAGTTATTTTTTGCCGTGTAAGGTTGGCAGAAGGTAGAAAACAATTTTGGGAAGAGTGTTAGGGGTCACCAAAAGCGTGAGGCTTTATTATTTTTGAAGTTTATTGTTGTCTGAATTGTAATTCAAGTTGTTTCTTGTATGTCGCAATTAGCTATGCCGGATTCATCTGATCATGACGTCATTGAATGACTGTGTGATGGAAAATAGGCAAATCCATCTCATCAGGCATATGCTACAGGACTTGATATATTCGTACTATTGTGCGATTCGTATACCATATGCATATTCCCCCATGGTGGGAAGTTATTTTTGCCGTGTTAGGATTAGTTTGGCAGGATGGTAAGGGGAATTTTGCTTTCGGGTGCTTGTGTATAAAAAAGATATTAACGTGTAATGTTCCCTAAAAATGGGGCAGCTGTTCGAGTCATCAGTGTAAAGCGAGTAAGCTTTATGGTTTTGACTAGTAGTTAAAGTGAGTTGTAATGCGAGAGTAATTGTTGCTGATATGTTATAGTTCGCTAGGCCAGTTTTGATTTGATCATGACGTCATTGAATGACTGTGTGATCGAAAAAACAAATCCAACTCATCAGTCATATGCTACCAGGCTTGATGTTTGTACTGTGTGATTCGTATATCTACGTTCAGTCGTGATGCCACAGTGCTAGCGAATTACAAGAACTTAACTCGAAAAATCGTTTTTATTAATGGATTGATTGTGGTGTGATAATAATTGTATTTGTGAATTATTTGAGTTACTTTTGAACGCCACAGTCTTAGATTTTGTTATATGGTATGTTCGAACATTGTTAAAAACCAATTACCATAAATATTATTTAATTAGTTATTAATGTGATGTCTATCAGTAAAATTTACAATTAGGCTGTCGGCGTTATAAATCCATATTTTTGTTAGTTTTTATTTGAATGTCACATCGAATGCATGTACACCAGCCAACGATAAATATAATTTTAAAATGAAAATTCCAATTTTTAAAAAATCACTATTTTGCCTGGATTTGACAATTGGGGCGGCGGTGATCGGGTGGCTCGGTTCAATAATCTCAATACTCGATATAACCGTGTCGATTTACAAATTAACTGGAATTGATGTATCGCTCGATTTACAAACTGGGTTTCATGTGGTCTTGTCAATACTCTTTTTGGCGGCTTCGATATGCTTAATGATGGCTACACAAAATGTAGGTAACGGATTCAGTGTTTAGTATAATAAACTATAATAAATATTTTTGTATATGTTCAGGAGAGCCGCCGACTGGTCATTTCATGGTTAGTGACCACTGTATTTATAGGAATTGCTACTAATGTGATGTTTGTCTATTTTGGGCTCGATGCAATGTCTGGATATACTATTTTGAGTTTAGTGATCTGCGATCTGCTTCTGATTTACGTGTGGTTGTGCATTTACTCGTACTATCATGATTTAAAGACTGGATATTAATTATTTATATGTTTAATTTAGAAATTAAAGTTAATCGTATTATAAAGTCAGTGTTTTACTATCTACCTTCGTTGTTAACTTGTATAAGATTTTGTTGAATCTGATTTTAATACTCTGTTTGACTCCATCGTTTAACATTACGTGCTAGCTCTTTATATTGTTGTGAACAATAAGAAGAATCCAGATCGCTCTCTAGAAGAATTAGCATTAAAGCCACCAATCGGTTGGCGTACATAAGTGGATACATGTACGTATGACAGGTTGGCTAAGCTTACACATTCGATTATCGACTACCTGGAAGTCCAACACAGCCTTTGTAACCTGTGGACCAAAGAGAAATCCAAAATCACGATTTCTGAGGCCATTTTTAGCAGTGTATAGTCTCAGGATATATGGGCTCCACTTTAAGGCCATCGATTTTGTTGGACAGCTACGAGTTCCAGCCGATATGTTTTATAAATGTGATAAGGCTTTAGTTGGTGTCCGGGTACTTGAACGGGGGTTCGTTGTTATTTTGGTGGTATCCGACTTTGTTTTGTTTGTTAACGATTTTAACATTTAAAGCCCTGCGATCCAACCAGATAGTGCCCTCACCAACAGGGAAATTTCGATTTTTTTTGAAGTTGGGATGAAAAATCAATTTTTGCATCTGATGTTTTGTTGCAGCCAGATTTTCAGTTCGAAATATTTGGCAAGAATAACGGTTCTTCATTAGTAAATCAATACACAGTAACAAAAATATATTCCTATTACTAAATTTACTACAGCCAGCATTTGATAAATGTACCATATGACACTTCCTACAGCATTACAAATATAAAAGAACGTTACAATGATCAGATTACAAATAATATGTCCATATTGCCACGGCAAGATAAGTTTTACCTTTTCCTAGGGAGTAAAATGTTTGAATAAATACTTACACATCTGGAAGTGATTGTCATATACTTACCAACTGTGCACATGTGATCAGTAGACAAATAGAAACCGCAATCAAAATCAAATTGTATGAAATTACAAGATATTCCAGTACAAAATGTTTCTTAAGAAAGCATAGATTGAGTATCGTTATGATCCCATTGGCAATCGAGAGACAGCCTAAAATAAAAGTTCCAAAATACAGTAGAATACAAAAGCAGCACATTTTGAGAATTGACATTTTGTATAAATGTCAACATACTTCAAAAATAAACAAAACAATATTGTTCTCTGTCTCATCGCATGCTATTGCTCGCAGTGTTTGACATATTCAAAATTTGACCACTCCTGTCAAATACCAAAATTCCCCAGTGGCCCTATTCTGGTTTTCCCAGGGAATTGGGAATTGGGAATTTTTGACGTTTTTATAACAGTTGGGAATTATTTTTTCCAAAAGTGTATTCTGGCTATTGGGAAAAATATTTTGTTTGGAAAAAATAATTCCCAATTATAACAGTTTTGACGTTTATTTTTCCCTATTAAAATTGTTGGGAATTCATATTTCTTATGGTAAAATACTCATAATCATAATACTAGAGTATAAATTTAAATTTTTTTTATTATTTATTATAGGCAAAAACACTATAATAAATAATATTTGTTTTTAAATTTGGTCTTATCTGCCCTAAAATATAAAAAAATTAGCTCATTCATAAATACTTATAATCATAATAAATAAAGAATGTAGAAAATAATTCCGACCCTAAAAAATTTTTAATTGTTTTTCAAAAGCGAAAACACCTATTATTTTTTTAAATTTGTTATTCATCCGTCAATATTTAAATCATATTCAAATATAAAAACATAGCGCACCATGAAAAAAACCATGAAAAAGGTACTCTAGTGGCGAACATTTAAAACTATTTGTTTCACAGAGGGGAAATAATTCCCAGCACGCCAGAATACACTTTTGGGAATTGGGGAATAAAATATTGGGAATTATTATAGTTGGGAATTGGGAATTTTTTTTTCCCAATTCCCAATTCCCAGGGAAAACCAGAATAGGGCCACAGGAGGCCGAAACGCATTTTGTTTGGAAACGATTTTTGAATAAGTCGGACGTTTTACTATACGGTCATAATGTTTTATCTAAATTTATGTTGTTTTCATTTGAGTCTCGCAAATGGTGCTGTAATTTTAGGAAGCATGGGCTTTGCCAGTTCCGGAGTAACTATTGTAAACATTTTGTTGAAAGAAAAACGAACATTAACAGACTATTTTGAAATTGGTGGTTACTGTGTTTTCCTTTTGATTTGTGTTACTTTAATAATGGCGGTCCATTTTGTAAGTTGAACGTGTCATAAATCGAGGGAGTTTATCTAATGTTGTTCTTTTTATTTTGCAGAAGAAACCGTATTTAGTGTTCCCGTGGCTGGTGGGTCATTTAGCTTATTTAATTATTGCGGTTATTTATATAGGGTTCCTTGCAATAAATAATGACTACTGGATACCATTGTTAGTTGTTATTGGACTCATAATAATCCTCGGAGTGTACTTTTGGTTTTGTGTTCTGTCCTATTATCATTCCTTAATGAAAGATAAATTCATCGATATTACTAAATAAAACCTTCGATACACGTAATATTGTATTTCAGTTAACAAAGCTTTGGTTATAGCACCCACCACGTTTTCTTCCTTCCACAGATGAGAGACATCCCTCTACTAATTTTGGTGGTTCAACATCGCATGCGCTGACAAAGCACAGTGTAATTTTGGATTTTTTTTAGCATTTTAGTCCTGTAATTATTTTAGCATTGCCCAAGGGATAATTGAAACTGTTTTCTGCGTGACGGGTTCGAAATTTACCATCGTGGATTGTATACAGGATATTCATGAACATCTTAGATATGGATGTATGAAGTGTAGCCATATCTAAGATGTTCATGAATATGCTGTATGGCCAGCGAGACGTTTGTCTACTACGTGAATTGTCTCTAATCATTCCATTATCATGATCGGTTTAGAATGCTCCTCACCTGAGACAGAAGCACCCACGTGTTGCGAAGACAACAGATGTACCATCCGGTTTTTTAGGAATGTATGATGCGATAGAAATGGATTTTGTGAAAGCAAATATTGAAGAATGATCGATTTTGTATATACTTTACATTCATTTGGCGTATCCGTTTTATTTTTCCTTGCTGTTCCAAGCAGAACTTAAGAAGATACTCTGCTAGATCAAAACACGTGAAAAAATATCAGTGGTTATGCCTGTGCCAGATCCAAACAGAGGTTTAGCTTACCCAATTATATAAGTATGAGGTTTTGACATCAGATGCTGCCCAAATCTTTATATCACATTTTCCCGGTTTTGGTTTTATATATTGCCGGAATGGGCATTATCCATGAAATCTTACTATTATTTTATCAATCGTTTCTTCATCAAAAGGTATCCCAGATATTTCTAATGGCAGAAAGTTTGTCTGGCTGTCGTCTCGCACTTCTGCTAGTTTTGTCAAATCGAAGGTATCGAGTTGCTGATAGAAGCACCCCAAAAATGCATTGAGCTCAGTGACCTTTACTGCATTCCATTTGCTTTGCTTATGAGGAAATCTTTCATTGTATACTGATCTAAAGCTCGTTGTGCTTCCTCGTCAGTATGATTAACCAACATCATTTCGTTCATGCGGTGTTATTAGATTATTAAATCTATATATATCAATAGTTTCAGTTGCAGAACTCATATAACTGGTCACATCCGGCCTCAGGTTCAAAATATTTCTCTTCAACCGTCGCGCCTATGGAAATGGCGTACCGGACCAAACTCGACCTGACTTTGCAACACAATGTTTGGAATTCTCAGAATTAATACCCCCATAGCCGTTAGTTGGGAAAGCGTAATCAGATTTCGATTTCTTCATCTATTTGTGAATCTCCTGGATCAGGTACGAAGTCTGGGTCATCATCCCTATCTACAGTCGCTTCTGAATCAAATTGTCCATCAAATTCACTTTCACTGTCAGACAAGGAATGAAAATATTCAACAGTATATATATATATATATATATATATATATATATATATATATATATATATATATATATATATATATATATATATATAAATATATAAATATATATATATATATATATATATATATATATATATATATATATATATATATATATATATATATATATATATATATATATATATATATATATTGTTAGCCTATTTGTTTGTTGCCATAAAATTTTTTGATCTCCGATTTGAATCTAACCCGGTACAGATATGCGGTGCCACTTACTCTCAATATTCAACGAATGATATCGATCGAAATGTTCCCTATGGTACTAAAATATAAGATATCAACCATTATCGTCGTCTACTAGAGCAACGTGTATAACTAACATTTTAGTTGCTTTCCAATCGACAAACCGATAGTACCCGCTAGAGTTAGGTTCTTGTCTTTGCTAAATATACCATAGTAAATTTAGCAAGGATAAGAACCGAACTACTAGCGGTTAATCGATTGGAAAGCAACTTGTGTTTAATATTGTATTGAACTAATTCCGATAACGAAATTGTTTTTAGTTTGAAATTAAACAGATGATTCAATTTATTGTTTAAAATTTATATTTAGAATAATCAACAATTAATTTACTAGTTTAAAATAATGACTTGCATGCCACTAACCAAGGGCATCCATTTTTTTATAATATGAATAAACGCTCAACCAAAGGTGAAACACAATCAAGGTAGCCACAAATGCTGTGTAAATGTATTTTGGAAGCTCTCCAAAATGTATGCCCAGCTTGATGAATATAATAATCAAAAAAATGAGATTGATGATCGTTGTGATCAGCCACGGGATTAAAAGACGTTTATTTTTCTACACAAAACAACAATATTAGAGTTGATCATAATATTTAATGAAACCAAAATACATACACTAAGTACAGCTGCAATCACACATAGAGCAACTATGAAATACAATAGAAATGTAATCAATATAGTGACAGAATCGAAGTCGAAATCACTCTCTCCCTTGGCTAGTAGATTTATATTATATCCCAATTCCAATGCGGATATTATAACGCTAAGGCATCCAATGATAGCCACACCAAATTCCAGCTCGATACAACAGCAACACTTAGCTAAAACTATCATTTTTATAGATAGCACAGTGATTATATATAATGTGTGAGTGGTTTAGAGGATCACTATAAACTGAGTATATATACAGTTTATTAATTTCGTTTTAAATCCAAACCCTAATCGATAAATGGTCTACTATTTATATCGTTCGAACTTAGATAGGCTGGAAAATGTTGTTGAGTTTTGTATCATATCGAATTATGTTAATTACAATTAAACATAATCGTCTAACAAACACGAATAGATCGTAAATGAATTGTTAGGTATATTGTTCGGTTCCCTAATATTGTAACAAATTCAAACTTAGTCTCCACTTTGAGGACAAAATGTTCAGGAAAAATATGCTTTTGCACCTCCCTCGGCACCAACTAAGTTTGATTTATAGTGTCACACTGATACTTGATCAAAATGTTCTTTAATAGATTGGATTGCAACGTCTAGCAGACTATTGTAAACCTATGTACTTCAAATTTCAGAACTAAATCTTCCATATGATCATCTGCTGCATATGAGAAATTCTTTGTTCGTTTCCTTATCCGCACTTCTTCAAACTTAGCCTCTAAGCCAAATATGTATGCTAATTCACGAGCCTTAAAAAGGTTATATTATTTCATATCAATTCCGAGGGTTTTTAATAGCATGATTTTTTTTTTTTTTTTTTTTTTAACGGTTTTTACAGGCCATTATTGGCCCGTACCGTGTCAACAATTTGACTCCATCGGTTTCGATCACGAGCCATCGTCGCCAACAGCGGCCTCTTCACCTACCGAAAGGCGGTTCTCCCTTAAAGGTTCGCTGTATCATTCGGTTCGGATCAGCACGCAGAACGTGTCCGAGCCAGCGTACTCGCTGTCCTTTAATTTCATGCACGATATCAGGAATTTGCATTAAATTCCTGATCTCGTGATTGAAAAGAACTCGGTAAGTGCATCGAAGTCGCGTTTTGGACCATATATCACACGCATGATTCTTCTCGCAAATGTTAGAAGCCATCTTTCGTATTCATCCGTCAAGGTCCAACTCTCACATTAATACATGACAACGGGTCTGATCAACACTCTGTACAGTTTCAGCTTATCCGTATTTGCAAGATATTTTGATTTCAGCAGTGGACGTAGAGGATACAAAGCCCGATTGCCAGCGGCAAAGCGGACCTTGATATCCTCTCCCACACTACTATCGTGAGTGATGAGAGATCCAAGATACTTGAATCTCATCACTCCTTCAAACGTGTGGTTACCACTACTGAAATCAATTGCGTCTTGGTCTCTAAAACCCGAGATTAGATATTTGGTTTTTGACTCGTTGATTTTGAGACCAACAGAAGCTGAACACTGTTCCAGTGGATCAAGTATCTCTTTCACTCCGTTGCCATTTAATCCAATCACACAGATATCATCTGCATAAGCAAGAAGTTGATTGGATTGTCGGAATAAGATGTTGTCCTGAGGTGTTTCACTTTTACGAAGGATGTATTCCAACATGAGATTAAAAAGTATCGGGGACAGCGCATCTCCTTGTCGAACACCGGAATTGATTGCAAAAGTTCTCGATAGCCTGTTCTCAACTTTGACACAGCATTGTGACTGCGTTACTGTCTTTTTACACAGATATACATATTTTATCGGTATTCCTAAATATTCAAGCGTATACCATAATCTCTCTCGATTGATCGAGTCATAGGCTTGCTTGAAATCCATGAATACCTGGTGTACATCACGAGATGTTTCGTAGTACTTGGAAAGATTCATCCGTAGTGAAAAAACTTGATCAGTGACTGACCGATTTGGACGGAATTCTTCCCAAGATTATGTATGACAGTAACTTGTATGCTGTACAAAGGAGAGCTTTACCGCGATAGTTCTCACATTTCAAGCGATCACCCTTCTTGAAAATTGGGCATAACGCGGCCACTTTCCATTCTTCGGGCATAATTTCATTTCGCCATACCAATCGAACAAGGTCGAAAAGACAGTTCCACAAAGTTAGCCCTCCGAATATCAAGAGCTCTGAATTAATGCAATCAACTCCCGGTGAACAATTTTTCTTTAATTTCTGCATGGCCATTGTGAATTCCTCATAGGATGGATCCTCAATGAACATCTCCACGGTCTGTATTTGAGGGTATTCAAACACAGCTTGTGACACATGTGGAACATTAAGTAAATCAGAGAAATGTTCACGCCATGTATCGAGTACCGCATCGACGTTAACACAGAGGTTTCCATCCTGGTCCGAATGGCAGTTGACCGAGATCTTAAGGTATGGTGTAATTCGGTGATTCCTTTAAAGAAACCACGCGAATTGTGCTCATTGCTGAGTTGTTGTACTCTTAAGACCTTAGCCTTCCACCATTCTCGCTTCTTCAGTCTACAAATGCGTTTAGCTGTCCTCCTAGCGAGAACTGCTTTGTTTTTCCTTGCGATTGTAAACCGAGTTGCGCTTCATTATAGGCTAAATTTCGTTGCTCAACAGCAACACGACACTCCTCATCAAACCAATCATTTTTGGGCTTAGTTTTCACTATACCGAGAGTGTGCTGGGCAGCATCGACAACCGAGGTTTTCAATACTTCCCAGACACTGTTCACATCATCAGATTGGTAATTGGATTGCATAATGCTATTGCTGACAAGATTCTGATATTTTCGTTGCGTTTCTTCATTTATCAGACCTTCACAGGAGAATCGCGTTGTATATTCTCCTGTCCTCCCTGACTTGTACGAAAATTTTCATCGTAGCTTTGCAGCAACCATAAAATGGTCACTGCCTACGAATTTTGTTGACGACCGATACGATCTCACGTCTTGAACAACTCGAGCTCGGTCTTTTGAAATCAACACATGGTCAATTTGGCTTCGGGATGTTTTACGTGGATGTGTCCATGTTTCCAAATGGATGTTTTTATAGGGAAAGAATGTACTTGCCACTTTGAGATCATGAGCGAACGCAAAGTACATCATTCTTTCCCCATTCTCGGTCGCAGTTTCATGTCGGGAGTACGAACCTATATTGTTACATAAGTCGGTCTGATTTCTGCCAGCTCTAGCATTAAAGTCACCAATCACCAATTTGACATCGTGCTTCGGTATAGAACCCATCAGATTATCCAGATTATTGTAAAATGAGTCTTTATTCTGGGATTGGCTTACATCAGTGGGCGCATGTATACAGACAATTGACAGGTTGGCTAATCTCATGTGCAAGCGAAGCTTACACATTCGATTATCGACTGCTTGAAAGTCCAAGACAGCCTTTTTTACCTGTGGCCCAATGAGAAATCCAACCCCAAGATTTCCGAGGTCATCTCTACTGTGTAGCAACGTATAGCCTTGGGACACATGGTCTCCACTTTTAGGCCATCGAGTTTCTTGGAGAGCTACGAGTTCCAGCCGATACTCTTTCATGCATGTGATAAGGCCGTCCAACGCGCCAGGTTTTCTTAATGACTGCACGTTCCACGTGCCGATCTTCAATCTCGTGTCCGGGTACTTAAGCGGGGTTCGTTTTTTTTGTTGTTTTGGTGGTATCCGATTTTTTTATTTTTGTTGACATTTTTAACATTTTCATGGTTTTACGGATGCGGGTCGTCAGCTCAGCGATCCAACCAGAATTAGTCGCCTCCTACGACAAGCTCTGGATACTGTGGTGGTATTCTATGGATCTCATGTTTCGTTCGTAATATTTACGAAACACGAATGCCCCCAACCACAGGGCCGTAGCATGATTACAGTTTTAATTGTTTCAACTGCCGCGGATATTGAAATTTTGGGACTTTGCATTAAGAGACTGTTCGGTTAATTTCTGTTAATAAATTATACCAAAGAATGGTGGTGCTAATAAATTTATAGTTTCTTAATTTGCCGACTAACGTTTTGGCATCAAATTGTGGTTATTGTCATGCGCCCAAGTTAATGTTGTACCAGATCGATAAGTGCTTTGTATATTTCATCAATTTTGAAGCGAAGTAGTTAAATAGCATTAATTCTGCTTTCCCATCTAGTGTAACAGAAAGGTTTAAGTGTGATGTAGATGCTGAGAAAAAATTATACTGGCACTGGAAGGTACCAAAAAATTAATTATTTCAATATTTAAACCGGCCAAATCTTTAAAACTAGATTTATTGAATGGTATGAGCATGAGACTAGTAATGCTCGTGAGTTTATATCACAAATTTGTCACTGGAGACCAACATGCTTGCGTCTTTCAAATTGGTACCACTATCGTATCTTTGACCTATACATTTTATGTCTAGCCCCATATTTTCACTCAAAAATATTGCAGCAAGTCCAGGTCCAAAAAAATATTCCTCTACTAGATGTCAATTGCCATTTATGACTGATGTTTGGAGTGGCATCTATGAAACAGAAAAAAATTCTAATCTGTTTTGGGGTAATAGCTCACTAAGATCGTTTTGGATTCGTGGACTAGATAATGTACACTTGTTTCCTTACATTTTATCCGATGAAGATGTTCTTTGAGTACAGATCATATAACCCTAAACATATCACAAATTTTAAGAAAACACCATCGTTCTTTTCATAAACCATACTTGAACTCCCACGTCGAGGTAATTTTAGCTCCACCAATGCTTACAAAAATTTGAGTTAACGTTTCAAAAACGTTACGCCACCGTTGTTTTTCATTTTTTAATGACGTTTGTAATCTGCATCAATGGTTTGGTTTGCTCGTTATTTTTCTCGTGAACAGTTTATTGAATAGACTAGCCATGTCTTTTTAATAAGTTCTCAATTGGATAATATTAATTCCGAATATATGAGTATAAATCGCCTGCCACTATACCATCTATAGGAAGTGACAACGTTTTTGAAATGTGTATTTGCCCTTGTTCAATATGTATTGCTTAATTTTGACAGTTACAATTTTTGGTCAGTTTGCAGGACCCAAACCAATATTTGAAACGTTCAATTTTGTGCTGGACTCAATCTCACAAACCTCCTTCTCTTCTTCTAATGTAGGTTTGTTAATTTCAACATTGCTCTGGCCTTCTTCATTAATGTTGTTGTTGGTTATCAACAACTTAGATAGTGCTTACAGCCTGCTTCGAATGTAACTAGGGACGGCCCTGTAAATATATATATATATATATATATATATATATATATATATATATATATATATATATATATATATATATATATATATATATATTATATATTATCGTTTGGCTATTCATCGATTAGGGGTTGGATTTAAAACGAAATTAATAAACTGTATATACTCAGTTTATAGTGATCCTCTAAACCGTACACATTATATATAATCACTGTGCTATAAAAATGCTAATTTTAGATAAGTGTTGCTGCTTTGTCGAGCTGGAAATTGGTGTGACTATCATTGGATCTCTTGGTGTCATATTATCTGCATGGCTATTGGGATCTAATATAAATCTACTAGCCAGGGGAGATGGTGTTTTCGACTTCGCTTCTTTCGCTACATTAATAACATTACTACTGTATTTCATAGTTGCTCTATGTTTGATTGCAGCTGTACTTAATGTAAGTATTTTGGTTTCATTAAATATTATGTTTGACTCTAATATTGTTGTTTTGTGTAGAAAAATAAACGTCTTTTAATCCCGTGGCTGATCATAACGATCATCAATCTCACTTTTATGATTATTATATACATCCAGTTGGGCATTCATCTTGGGGAGTTTCGTCTATATCTTTACACAGCGTTTGTGGTTAGCATGATTGTGTTACACTTTTGGTTGAGCGTTTATTCATATTATAAAAAATTGGATGCCCTTGGTTAGTGGCATGCAAGTCATCATTTTAAACTAGTAAAATAATTGTTGATTATTCTAAATATAAATTTTAATTAATAAATTGAATCATCTGCTTAATTTCAAACTAAAAACAATTCCGCATATTGATTTATCATATAAAAAATTTATGCGAAATATATAGCTCCAGCAGTTGACGGTAACGATTATATTCATGATTCTTTACATAATTATGACAATCAATCCAAGAACGTAATTCCCACGAGTTGACGAAATCCGACAGACAGAGAAGAACGTATTAATAGTCAGAATTAATTCGAACCAAAAATAATTGAAAAACAAATGATGCAGATCAAACCTACTGTTAATCCTTAGATAAGTGTTTGGATCTAACCCGAGCTGTTGACACCAAGTTTATACTGTTATAATACAATTGCATTTCATATTTTCTATGAAATAGGTAATTTGTTCCATAGAGAACATTTCCACCGATATTGTTCGTTAAAAATTGACAGTTAAAGTATGAGAGAAAATGGCAATCAAAAAAACGCCAAAAAGCAGGTCAAAACCAATAAAATTCTGAAACTGATTGCACAGCGCTTATTTTTACGTGGTACCGCATGTCTGTGCCGAATTTCATTCAAATCGGAGACCAAAAATTTTTATAGCAAAAAAAACAGATAGGCTAACCACTGTCTGTTTTTTCAAAAAAATTAAAAAACCATTTTCTCGATTTTATGTTTGATATCGATTTATATATCGATAATAAACATATAAGCACCATAGAGAACATTTCAATCGGTATCGTTCGTTAAATATTGACAGTTAAATTTGGAGAGAAAATGACAAACAAAAAAGCGCCAAATTGGCGTGATTGATAATTATTGTATTACAGAATTAGTTATTTGGTTGCTTCTGAACGCCAATAATATCCTACCCCACAAGTGTACTGCAGCAATGCGTTAGGTCCCAGGGGATGGGGATTAATTTGGCATTATGCTGGATTTGTGAGGGTCCCTAAATTAACCCACCTCACGTTATTAGCGCTTAACCTTAAAAGTGATAGCGATATTTAACTGTGTTGCAGCATTGCCATGAGAAGCCTCAATAGACTAAAATAGACAGACATTGTGTCAGAAGTTATATTAAGTTTGCTAAGTTTAGATTAGACAGAAGTAATATTAAAATTAACAAATTATATTCCATTAAGGGGATCTAGACTACAAAGTTTCATTTTGACAACAGGTATAAGAAAAGTAAGTTGTGTTAGTTAGGAAAGGTCGATCCGCGGTAATAGACGCCTGACAAATCGTTACTAAACTACGGTACTTCTAATCTGAAATCGACAATCCGTAGTTTCCAGTCTGCAATACCTATCTGCACTTATCTTTATAAATTTATTAATTTGCAGCTCAGGAATCTGTCACGATTATAGTTTGATTATTTACCTAAGAAATCATTGTAAGACTATAATTTTTAATCTCAAGACAATACTAAATAGGAAACCCCAATTTTTAATTTCTAATCTGCGATCACTTTATCATCAATTCACCTGTCATGTATAACAAAATCTGGCTAGATGAAGGCCAGCCATTCTAATGTTTAGCTGAGAGATACATCTACTTAGTGATAAACAGTTTCAGGAAATCTAGGTTACAAATTTCACCCAGCTTAGTGTTAAAATTTGCCCAGTAATGCACTGGTTACGACCAAATGTATAAAAAAGTTCTTGAAATTAATAATTGACGTCGCCTAAATGCAGACCCAATAGAATATATTTTACACGTTTGTTGTTAGTGTAATTGGTGCAATAAAAAAACTTTTCTATCGATTTCTAAAATTTTTTGTTGAAAACTTTTTCCTACGTCACAGAAATCGAGTCGAAGCCAACATTTAGGCGTTAAAATTGATGATGATTTTATCATTGATGATCGTTGGATTTCCGGATTGTACCGGAACCCTAAAAGGTTATTTGGACACATTCTTGTATTGTTTGGCTATGATGCTTGAGGTATATGAGCTTGTTTGTTTGAACTAAGAAGTTAAGGTTCTGGATCAAACAATCACTCAAATGATTAGTGCATTTTGCTAATTGGCATGATATCGATCGATAATTTTCGAACAAATATTCCCATGTCGTCAAACTGTGAGTAACCAAATTCAATCACCCTGCATATGGTTTTATAATATCAGTCATTTTACTGCTGACAAATGTATTCACTTAATTTATCAGTTTTTTGTTTCGTGGATCTGTCTGTTGATAAAATAAACCAATTTCGAATAATATAAAAACTGGATATGTACCATTCAGTTGGTTTTATTTAACATAAATTATTGTTTCACGAGCAGTATATGCAATACAATGGCAACTTTAAATTATTTTTGTTTTTGCCTGCCATTACGAGTATTAATCGGGATTTTAGCGTGGTTCGGAATTATCACATATGCCATTATCATTTTTACATTGTTGTTTTCCTCTACCATTATAAAAAATGAAATGTTGGCATTGTTATTCGTTCTTGCCTTGCTTTCGCTAATAATTTCGTTTTGCCTAGTTGTGAGCATAGAAGCTGTAAGTATAGAAATACTTGTCAAATTTGTCAACCTAATAATTTTGTTAAATGTCTTTTTTTTTTAGAAAAATCGGAGTTTTTTATTACCCTGGTTAGTGTCTCAGGTTGTGTTTATTATTGTTGTCAATGTGTTATTTATATTTGTGTACGAACATAAGAAACAAGGTGGACTCTTAATGCTGTTTGATATATGGAATTGTTATATTTGGGTGTGTGTCCATTCGTATTATAAATCAATGGGTACATAACCACATGATATATCATTTAAATAAAATAAGTGTGTTTATTGAGCTATTTACGTCATTTTAATTATATATATCGAATTTTCGCCATTACTCTGTTGAAACATACTCTCTCAAAACTGGCTATTAATAAAATTGTGTTAGGGCAATATCAAATCCAAATATGGAAATCGATTACATCTATACTTTGGGTCGATGTTCTAGGTGAATCGAATCGTTAGCCGTAATCGGTTGACAACGGAATAAAGTACTTACCTTTATGATTAATGTAAGGATATATCTATTGGTTATCAATCATTGGTCTCAACTATCATAAGTATTATATCAATAATGCTGTTAAGTGTTTATAGGGGAAAAATAATTAAATAATTGGTGAATATTTCAGGGATACAGAGATTGACGATAATTATGATGGTTTAATATTTATTTTTAAAAATTCTATTTCAAACAAATAAAATAATTACTTCATTAAATCTTACCCACTTTACTATTCTAAACAAGTGCATCCAATTCTTGATAGTATGAATAAACACACAACCAAAAGTATACCACCAATGCATCTACTAGCAAAGTACTAATAATTAATATTTCTTTTTCTTCTGCATGACTCACTGTCATTATCATTGTAATGTTCATAAAAATCAAATTGATGATGGAAATTACCAACCAGGGCAATAATAATCGCTTGTTTTTCTAATATAAAAATATAAATAAAATATGTTTAAATATCGAACATAAAATGTCTAAAGTTCAATACTTACACTCTGTGTAGCTTTAATTAGACACACGGCCACTATGCAGTGTAACACCATCGAAATAAGGTTAATTGATATGTTTGCGTCGAGATGGTGACTCGTGGCTAATGCAACTATAATGTTAACAATATTCAATCCGCTGAGTACTGCGCCGAGCCATCCTAAAACTGCTACACCATCTTTAAGTGTCAAACAGCAACAACACGTAGTTAAAATTGTCATTTTGATCGATATACGAAATTTAAATGTGATATGACTTAATTGAACACTATCTAATAACACTATACAACTAGTCAAATATTTAAGTTGTTTAAATACAATTTTGTTATCTAATTTTAAATAATAATTATAATATTGTTTTCATTCGAAAAGTATTATCAGGAAGAAAAATTACCGATCTCTAATATTACAATCCACATATACATTTGTAAAATGTTGTTTGATTACTAAAATAACCACCAATAATCACTAATGCAATATCTAGTTTAGTCATAGAGTTTACAATAGCAATTGTGAAATACCTAGTAAAAGTAACAATCTCGGTTGTTGCATGAAATTCTGTCTCTTTCTCACATGATTGGCCGATGAATTCTGCACTCCAACAGGGGGTCATAGATGTCTGTTCATTTACACCATCGATCGCCATTTGGTCGGTGTTGCATGATGTTGTAGTATACTAAATAACAAGATTGGTTGTTAATAATATGGCCTTAGCGATCGATATTGTTTCCCAACTTGGTTTATATTGTGATCGGTTCATGTAGTCGAGGTAGTAGAAAAGATCAGGTCTCCTACCTGATCGTATTATATTTTTATCTGAATATTTTTACTATATATTGCTTATTACCTAATATTTTTCTATCAAAATAACCTCTATATTCCACGGAGTTAATCCTCTAGAAACGTTTCTATAGAAATATTGGAAGATCTAGTATCTACCCTAGCCCTTCGTCCTTCCCCCGTTACTCAGGCTCGATTGACTCATAGTGACATTTACTCGCAGACTTAAACTCTCCCGCCCGAAATTCTACAAATCAAGTTCAAAATATCCGATAGCCTAAAGGTCATCAGTTGATAATCAAATAAAAATGTTGATATAAAGCAGTGCAGTCTATGGGGAGAGTATGCAGGACTGGAGCATAAGATGTGTTCAATAGTTTCTTCTTCTCTTTCGCATTTTGTGTTCCGGATTTATATTAGGAACATTTTATTTTTCAGGCAATAATGTCCCGTAAGAATATTCAGCAACAACTACATAGTGTGTCACTCATAGTTCAAGAAGTAATTTACTGAATGATTGTTCCAAAGATTCTCTTCAGAGCATCACAATTGACTCAGGCTCTCATAAGCATCATTCATTTGCAGCAAATATTAGACATGGACGGTAAGCAAGCCGGAATGTGCAATCACAGATTCGAACAAACTTTATCCTCAATGTTTCAGAGCTCCTAAACATCGAGTTCGATACCAACAAATAGCAATATTTTCACTATCTACAACTGGCAGGTTTCCAATACAATAAGCCCAACAGTATTGACGTAATAATCGGGGTTGACTATCATCCCTTAATTCTGAACAACAACGTCAATAGAGGTCGCCCACAGGATTCAATCGCTCAAGAAATTGAACTGGGTTGGATCATAATGGGAAACACAGACAACAACCAAAAAGATAAAACGATGTCATTGGTCACCACTCAAACAATTGAGCATCAATTAGACCTAATAATAGAAAATTATACCATTCTGCAAGAAACGACACACACTTAAGGGGTCTATTATGAAATAAATTCGAGTCGTATTTTTACGTTAATGGAAAATTTTGATTTATGTCATGTAAATAGCATTCGGATTTTGAGTTGTACGTTCGGGTAAAATCCGATTTGATTTTGCTGTTTTATTTCATAATAGCACGGATGTAATGGAAAAATTCGAAGCAATCGCCAAAAGACTATTTGCTGTGACAACGACGCGACTGGACCAGATGGTATACGACTACAATACGACTTGTCCTTCAGTTACAGATCTCTCTCCTCTGGTTCCTTTTCACTATGTCTCCATCCAAAATGTTACCTTTCCTCGAGCTAAATCATTTTATTTCTTCCACATTAAAAAACGACAAATTTAGTTTTGATTCAGTTAATAATATTTTTTTATTCATAATTTAACATAGTAATTTTAAAAACTTATTGTAATTAATTTGAAACAAACAAAAAAAATCTATAATTTTAAAAATAATAACAATACAATTATAATTTAATTACCAAACAATTTTTTAATGGTTTTGAGCCAAGAAGCAATACTAAGTTTTTTTAAAGTACATAAAGATGAAGAAATGATTTTAAACGATAGTGAATAAATTAAATTTTAATTTTAAAAATTGAATTTATTATAAAGTACATTACATAATGAGATTTGGTTTTATTCAATAATTATATATATATATTTTTAAAAAGAAATATGAATAATAATTAATAAGTACAAATAATATATAATATATATTTCAACTTTGGATTAAAAATTTATAATTAATAATTTTTATGAAATCCTTATCATGTCTAATTAAATTATTTAATTTAGATACATAATTTATAAACATATCCATAAATTTTAAAAAACGAACCTGGTTAAATATTTTTTAAATACAATATATGTTCTTAATTTTTGGAGACAAACTAATTAAAAAATATATAATTAATTTGTGTGTATGAAAAAAAAAATAAGTTTGTGACAAAATATGTATTTTATTATATTTATAATTTAAAATTATTTATTTTTAATTAATTAAAATAAAAAAGTTATATTTATTTTATCTTCGTTGCTGTTCAAAGCTCAGTACTCATTTCACCAATCATTGTGCTCTGTAAGTAAATTAAAAATAATATTATTTAATAACAAATAACGATATAAAAAAAATAAAATAAATTAAACAATAACAAAATTAAAATTGAATTAAATTGTATCTATAAATAACGATTGGTCGCAAATAAATAAATAAATGGTAATTAAATGTAATATTATTTTTTAATTATATTAAACTACTGTATTTGGAAATAATATATATATTTTTTTATTTTATTTAAATAAAAGAAATTATTGTTGCTATTTTTAAATATAAAATTGAATAAATAAAAAACCAAAATTGTAATTATTGATTTTTTAAATATTTTATTTATTACACATTAATTAAAGTGATATTGGAAATTAAAAATTTATTTGGGCTTTTTTGTGAAGTGGATGATGGACTAATTATAAATAAATATGTATTAAATATTAACATAATTTAATAATTAATTAAGGGAGATGTATTGATGTTTGCCGTAAGTGAATTTTTTTTTGATAAATTTTAAAGACAAATGTGAAAGAGAATTTTTGGATTGATTACGAATTCTAAAAATATATCCAATCGCGTTATAATGTGTGATTTTTAATTCAAAAACATATTTTTCTATAAAAAATATATTTTTAATTAAAAACAACAACAATAATTAATTTTAATCACAAATTTTTTCTTTGAAAAATTATACTTTTATGTATGTGTTTAGAAATATAAAGGGTTTTCCAGTAAGAGGTTTCATTTTGAAGAGTCTGCTATTTGGGCGCTGTCAATTTTGAATCGATCATCTTTTGAAATTTGACAAATAAAAACTACGTCATTACTATTACGATACACGCTTCAACAACGCATTGAATTCGTGAAGTTGTCGAGGAAATACAGCCGCAGAAGTTCGAATTGTTGATGGAAAATTTCATGAAATGGATATGGTGGTGCGGGTGTAGCCGTGGTGGCCATTAGGCTTCCTCTTTATAATGAAATAAATTATTGATTAAAAAATACTAATTTTTTAAATATCAATTTGAAACCTCTTATTGCAAAACCGTTTATGATAACATTATAGTAAAAAGCTCTTAATTAAAAATGAACTGTTTGGGGTGGGTTCATGTTAAAATGAAACCATTTGAATTATTAATTAAATCTGAAAATAATATTATATGTAATTAAATGAAACTACGTTATAATTAAAATATGTATATAGATGTGTTAGTTATATTGTATTATAATATTACTCTACTAGTATTGAGGGGGGTGGTGTGCATTCTAAAAATAAAATCTAACCAAAAATACTTGATAGCCCCACCACGTGTTATTTCAATATATATATAATTTCTATTCTACGAAATATAACAACACTAAATAGTTTTTTCAACATCATGTCTGTACCTATAGAGATAAAAAAATAGTTTTAACGTGCGTTCGATCATCAACGTCAAACTGGGAATCATAAAATAAAATTTTTATATTTTTAACATACTTAGCACTAAACTTACCGTCGACTACTTTGTATTATTGGTGTTAAGATAAGTTCTAAACTGTTGGAACGTGATTGTATCATTTTATCATTGTTTCGATTTGTCTTATTCTCCAATTCTGATATACAATTATTATCAGTCATATCCTCAAAATTTGTGTTTAAATTCTGTCATATTTTTTTATTTTGTCGTTTTGATAAAAAATTAGAAAATGAAAAAAAAATTTTGCAATTTGATAATTTTTATAATTTTTTTTTTTTTGGGTATATTTAATTATATATACAATTACGATTTTTTGGTTAATGACAAAAGAAAACAAAACAAAAAACATTAACACATAACACCCAGCATATAATTTGAGATTTTCGTCGAGGTTTCATGCTAGGTATATGGGTGGTTAACAACACATCACAATATATAATTATTAACAATAAAACATAACATAACGTGCTTCATGCGGATTATATAAAACGACTAAACCTCAGATCTTGTTGGATCTCCTGTAACAATAAATTTGTACACTACCTGGTTTGTAAACCACTGCCCAACGTTGATTCAGTTCACCAACAGATCATTAACACGGATCCCTCCAATCAAAACAAACGAAACTTCGAAGGTATCAGGCCAGTAACATTGAGAGAACTCAAAGCTGAAATTAAGAACATAAAAGCAAAGAAAGCTCCTGGTTACGATCTGATAACAGGGTATATAATAAAGGAGCTGTCCTCAAGAAAATATATGTACGAATGCAGTGGAAAGTAGCAGAAGTAATAATGATTCCGAAACCGGAAATTTCACTTTTACATACTCTAGCGAAATTGTTTGAGAGGATGTTGCTCTTAAGATTAAAAAGAACCATAGAACAAAGTAACACTATCGTAGATTATTAGTTTGGCTTCTACAAAAAAACAACACAATAAATAGAGAAAAGATGTGGCGTAGGCCTTCGAAAAGCTCTGGCAGGGGTTTACTCTTCAAATGAAATATGAAGAAGTATATTTCGAGCTAAACAAGATTTCGGCCAGATTTCCTGCAGGGTAAGATTTTTGGACCTATTCTTTACCTGCTCTACACAAGAAATTTACCTCTCAATTAAACGAAGTTACCGTCAGCTACAAATCTCTAAACATTGACGGTCAGAAAATTTCTTATGCAAATAAAGCTAAATACTAGAAATGACCTTATATATTAGGCTCAGATGGAGAGATCATGTTAAAAAGAAAAAAGATAAACTTAATATCAAATATCGAAAAATGAATAGGCTGCTCGGGCAAAAACTCGGAATTGTCAATCGAAAATAATTTGCTATTATATCAACAGATGCTAAAGCCTGTATAACCTTAAGAAATACAGCACTGGCGCTGCACAAAGAAAACCAACACCAAAATAATACAATTTTTTTTTAAATAATACAAAACAAAGTGCTACGAGATATAATTGCTCCGTGGTACGTAAGGAATGGTGACACCCATAGGTACCTAAATATCTAGACGGTTCAAGAAGAAATAAAAATAATGAAGCAAACCATGGACGAAGAGCTTCGTTATATGTTGGACACTTTACATGCAGTAAGAAGATTGAAAATAACGAAACCCGTTGATTTAATGGATTAAGGTGCAAAGACTATTTCAGTAAATAACCTTAAAATGGAGTTGGTCAATAAGCCGCTTCAGGACTAAAATAAGAAAAGACTAAATGAATTGTATTCAGTTCTAAGCAACGGATAAAGTTATCAGTTTAAACATATTTGCGTTTGTCTTTCTGTGAGCTAAGAATTATATCACAATACCAAAGCTCTGCCTCTGAAGTTGATTAGATTGCAGCTAGCTCATTATATCGTTTATATTTATAAAATTTACTTCAAAGTTTATGCACTGTGTTTTTTATTTATGTCTTTAATAAGAGTACTTGTGCTGTGAAAGACTGGGATACAGTACCTGCGAGAGCTTTTGATTTAACGACAACAATTCTTGGATAAAATAATACTGTATGCAGTTGCAAAATCAAGAGATTATAAACAATTTATTGATGTATTGCTGGTAACAAGCATTTAGGGGCAATATACATTTCTGTTTGAAAGCTTGATTTTTTACATCGATCACTTTTTTTACATTGATAACTTTATTGGTGGTAGAATCCGTTACTTCGTTTTATAGTTGTGGATCATGGATGAGCCAAAAGCTTAATAAAATTTGGGAACCAACCAGAATGGTGCCAAATTATGATGTTCGTTATTATGACATTTTTCTATTCGCATAATCAATCTAATTGTCTTGTGTTGTAATCTTTCGTCAAACGGAAAAAAGTTTTACTTCAAAGGAAATCTACTCATCCTAGAATTTCTTTGATTTAATATTTGTTGTTGATCTTCTTCTTTGTAGTCGTTATTGTCATTAAGTCTACATTTTATCATCGAAATCAATCATACATTTATTAATGTTCGGGTGTATAGAGATACGACAGACATTTACGTAGAATGTATGTCTCATTAAACCTTTTATTGAATTATTCATGCTGTAACCATATATCATATTGGTTAGCAAGGGTGCATCACTTAACAGACAGTATAGTAGATTTCATCATAATCTTATGAGCTTTATACGTGCACTCTCATACACAAAAAATTGTTCAATCGAATACGTACATATGTAGACGTATAGACGAGTAGAACGAATATGGATTTTATTGTCGCATAGCCAAATAAAAATTATATTAAATTTGCATACAAGAATTTTACTGTGGTTCTGACTTAATTTTTTCCCATTTTTACCTTGGTATATACCAATGTATGTGTATTTGAATTTCAAAATGATTCGAAAATGAAATAAATTTAAATATTTCATTTTTAGAAAATATTTTAGTTGTTTTATGTTTGTAGTACAAAATAATTCTCGATATGGTATCTATATCAACCACCCACACCCCGCTATCCCAACGAACGACGAGTATATACTTGTAATAATAATCATTCGATATTTTGACAGTATTGTGAATTTATAAATATAAATTTTTTTCAAAATAATTGTTATTGTTGAATCGAGAAATATTGAATTTTTATGAAGCTTTTCTGTTTTGCATATCGTAAGATGATGTTGAAATAACGAAAATGTATTAGGATTCATATTTTTTGTTCGTAATAATCATGAATAATATTATTAATAATTGAGTTCGTTTATGTTTAGAATTTACATATTATTGAAGCTATCATTCCTTATAGTCCGGACTCAAGAATAAGGATCGGAACGTGCAATAACTTAGAACTCGTGATCTAAACATTGCTACCTAGAAGAGTTGACCTTGGGAGTTTTGGAGTTGAATTTTTAATTGAGCCACAGGTAAAACAAGGTTTTGTGGAACTTCCAAGCAGTCGATAATCGAATGTGTAAGCTTCGCTTGCACAAAAATTAACCAACCTGTCAATGGTCGGTGTCTATTGCCTACTCATGTAAGCCAACCACAGCATAAAACTCAGTTTACAATAATTCATATAATCTGATGGGTTCTGCACGATGTCAGATTGGTGATTGGTGACTTTCTTCCGTCCGTACTCCCAACATGAAACTGTGACAGGTACTTGCTTTCCTCATAAAAACATCCATTTTAAAATAAAAGTTGTAATTGAATATTTTTGAATACAGACCACAGATATGTGCAATGAGGTTCCATAGCATGAGGAATTCACCATGGCCATGCAGAGGTTAAAGAAATGTCATTCTCTTGGAGTTGATTGCATTAATTCGGAGCTCTTGATATTCGGAGAATTAATTTGGCGGAGTTGTCTTTTCGACCTTATTCGATTGGTATGGCAAAATGAAGTTATACCTGAAGAATGGAAAGTGGCTGCGATATGCACAATACTATAGAAGTGTGATCGCTGAAAATGCGAGCATACAAGTCACTGTCGCACATTATAATGGGAAGAATTATCCCTCTGGCAGAGGAAATTATCGTTGACAACCAAGAAGGATTCCGTTCAAATCGATCAGTGACTGATCAAGTTTTTTCTCTACGTATGTTTCTTTCCAAGGATTATGAGGCACGTCGCGATGTAGACCAGGAGTTCCTAGATTTCAAGCAAGCCTATGACTCAATCGATCGAGGGAGATTAAATATTTAGGAATACCAAAAAAATATGTACATCTGTGTAAGAGTTTTGCGTATGCAGATGATATCTGTGTGATTGAATTAAATGGCAACACAGAGCGAAAGAGATCTACTAGAACAGTGTTCAGCCTCGATTGGTTTCGAAATAAACGAGACCACACCCAAATATCCGACCTCTGGGTTTGGATACCAAGACGCAATTGTTTTTAGTAATAGCATCTCATATTATTATTAAAGTTGGTTGGAACCCTATAAGGTTCCGCACTCAATGCCACAAACGGCCCATGGTGCAAACCTAGGATTACATCAAAGCGTTCTGCAACCTTAGCAAACTGAAGCAGTTTGAACCAGGGCAGAGAAGACAGTAGATTTACAGGAATAAACCTGCAGCTAAACACAAGAGATCTCATACGGTCGTAAGCTGGACAACTGCTGATGAAGTGTAAACTATTGTTAACATCTTCCAGACATTCGTCGCATACGGCATCACTGGCCGGTCCCATGCGATGAAGGTGGCTTTTGAAACGGCCATGGCCAGTAAGTATAGAGACTAAAATTCTCAAGTGTTAGAGTTAATCCCTCTGATAAAGTATTTCATCTTACGACAAGTAGCGGTAGCTGACCACGTTCGCTTTAGATTCGATAGGGTAACTGTTTTAATTGTTTTTTTCACTATATAAGTAGGTAAAGGCGCAGCTGGTTCAGGACCTACGAAATATAGGTGAGAACCAGTTTTAGCCAAACAGTCTGCAATTTTGTTGCCCTCAATGTCACAATGGGCAGGAACCCACATGACCGTTACCTTGTTGTTACGACCAAGGAGATTTATAAATTTCTTACAATCCAGTACCAGTTTAGAGCTGGTTAGAGGGTTGTTCAAGGAGTTAAGGACAGTTTTACTCTTCGTACAAAATATAATCTCTTTGTCGTCGGCCACGAGATTAAAAGCTGACATCACGCAGTGAGTAATCGCAATTAATTCGGCTTGATGAATAGTATAGTAGATCCCCAGACTTCCAGAGATTCTCAGCATCTCATAACTCACGATAATGGTGTGGGCGAGGATATCAAGGTTCGCCTTGCCACTTGTAATCTGATATATAATCCACTAAGTCCACTTTTGAGATCAAAATATCTTGAAAATGCGGCTTAGCTGAATTTTTAAAGAGTGTCGATTAAACCCGTTTTCATATATGAGAGTTGAGCCTTGACGGATGAATACTAAAGATGGCTTTTAACATTCGACAGAAGAATCATACTTGTGATATATGGTCAAAAAGTTTCTGACATCGTACATGAAATCAAAGTAGGTTGGCTCGGTCACGTTTTTGCGTGCTGATCCGAACATAATAATTCATCTGTCTTTAAAGGGAGAACCGATGGAGTCAGATTTTTAAGATAGGCCAACAATGAATGGTAAAAACTTTGAGTTCTGAATTAATCAGAATGGGGTTGTTATTTGTGGGTCTGTTACCATCGAAAAACATAAAACAATTTTCTGATTTTGATAAGTTAGTAGGGGAACATAAAATTTGCTGCTTTTGGTTTATATCTGTCGTGTTATTATCTTATATAATATTTACACTTAAGATGTAAACCGCCCTTATATAACCAGAAATTTATTTGTTGAATATAAATCGTTATATGTGTTATGTATAATATAAATTATCGTGCCAATAATCTCGATATATAAAATTCAACAAGTCGACACCCATATCCCTATATATTGTCTCTATTTAGTTAGTACATATGTACATATATATAGTCGTATATGACTCTCGATTCGATAAACATATTTTTCCTAAACAGACAAATATAAAATAAATCAATAAAATAAATAACAAACGAAATAATAAAAATAACAATCAAAAATAAATAAATTAAGTTATTTTCAATTACATAATTGTAAATATTTATATAACTCGATTTAATATCTCGACATTCGCACGCCGAGCTTTTTTGTGCTTAAAACAAAACCCAATTGAAAGTGAATGAAGGCTGTTGTGTGTATACGAAAAGTCGAGTATAGTCAAGCAGCATCTCGAACGGGATGAAATACAATACGTAAAATACCGAACGAGGAGATGTAGTACCATGTATAAATACACAAATATTTGAGTTATGCAGAACATTTCCCAGCACCCGTGTATCACATATACATTTAGAGAGGAAAATATTTGATTGAAATCTGTTTTGTTGAATAATAACAACACAGCATAGAACAAAAAGGATGCTCTGGGGAAGAGTCTCAATCTATGTCTATATTATATGTGGGAGTTCTCCTATAATAATTTTATATATAATGAAATGAAGAACGCAATTAAAAATTAGAAATAATGTTTGATATTTAATTAAATTTTTTTTTATGTATTTACTCATTATCGTTGTTGTTTGAAATGTTTGGAATATTTTAGATTAATTTGTTTATTTAGGTATATAGGCGAAATATTGTAAGGGAGGGACTCGTATTCTTATTCTTAATCATGCACATCTTTAAATATTTTTGGGTTGCAAGTAGATTCCCGTTTGGTATGGAATGAACGTTACATATTCATACTGAACGTTACATGACGATGACGTCGAAAAGAAAACGTCATTGAAGAGTGCGAAAGGACGGTTGTAATCAGCAATGAGGTAAATGGTATGAGCGTCAAGGTTAAAAGTCTGATTAATATAATAAATCGCGTATTTAGTTTGACAACCTTCCAGCTGCCAATGATATAGACAATTGTGAAATTATTGTAAACTCCATTGAATGGGCTGAGTGTATGTTATATGTGGCAATTTATACGAAACCAGCACGAGCTGGATAAAAAAACCCAAAGGTCAGAAAATGTAACAATTGTGGAGTAAATCATATTGCATAAACTAGAGAGGTTGTGTGGTGTGCAAGGAGTTAAGTAAAAAAAACAACTCCCTACAATTATCCTGTCAAAGCCAATTATTTCAATGCAAATACAAACGATGGTCATGGTATTTTAAACATTAATCAGTTCCCTCAATGAATCAATGAACAAATTGTCGAGAACAAATAAACGAGAAGTACACAATTTTTTTGATTGAAAACGATATCGATATTATGTTTTATTTCCGAAACTCACTTTAAAAATATTAGTTGCCTCCGTATCTCAAGATCATCACCATCTACGATACTAAGCATCCTAAAGTCACATGGTGGAACTGCTACCATTATCGCAAACGGAATAAGCCATTAAACTCCAAAATTATAGAGAAAAGCATATACAAGCAACTAGCATCTGTCTGGTCAAGGAGTGGTCGAGGAAATGCATCGTATCTGCGGTTTACTGCCCACCGAGAATTAAGAGCGAACAATTTGCGAATTACTCCAAAATTCTAGGAGATAAGTTCATAGGAGGAGATGACTACAACGCCAAGCATATTCAATGGGGTTCGAGTTTAATTTCTCCTAAAAGAAAAGAACTGTGGAAATATATACAAAATAAAAAGATGTACCACATACCTAATGGCCAACTGACAGGTGAAAAATACCTAGAATATTAGTAAATGCCGAAATGTGCTACGATGTCGTTTGATAACTTTCATCGTATTAATAACTTTTAAAACTAGCGCCATCTAAAGTTTAGACAAATCAACGCACTAATAAGTCTCTCTGCTGATTTTAAGAAACACAAAGTGTCTCCGAATATTCAACAGGTCTTAATGACAAAACGGCCAATATGTAGACGATGCCAACTCCACCGGTTATGTACCTTAAATCAAGGTTAAATAAAGCGATTAAAACCCTCAAAACTGTTACTAAAAGAGCTCGAAGGAGGATTTCAACATTATCTCAATGGACTAACAGCTACTGAAGCAACGAATTTCTTATTTTCGGAAGCCACACGTAAGCTGTAACGACTGTCATTCTCTCAACACTCTTATTCTATCAAACTCGGCTCTATGACGAAAGCTGGACGAAAGAGTGATAAAGAGAAAGTAAATATATTTGCTGAGCTCCACAGATTTACATGATATTCATGCAGGAGAACCTCAGCCAGGAGAACCTAGGGCCAGTGTTGTACTTGATCTATACAGCGGACCTACTCACATCAAATTGCGAAAAAGTCACAGTACACGCGGATGATACCGCAATTCTAGCTCCATACCACAACGCTGCAGTAGTAACAAGAAAATTTTGAAAAGTCGAAATATGACTAATAAAATGAAGAATTAAGGCCAATGAGCGTAAATTGGTGCACATTACATTCACACTTTGTAAACTCACCTGTCCGCCTGTCAGACGAACTAAAATACCAGGGCGCTTATTTGGATACAAGATATCGAATAATCGAACGTAGTTATCGAACAGAATAGCCCTTATTGGGCAATTCGATTATGAGCGTTATTTGTTCGATCATGATCGAGTTTATGTTCGTTAATGAACATGTATGTCATTACAAATGGAAGTCGATACTGTGTTATTTATGTGCCCAATGCAGGTAGCTCTAGCCTCTCCTCTCTACTCCCGACGGGAGTCTACGGTCTAGTTAGTCTACGGGAAACGAAAAGGACTCTGGGATACGGCTGGGGGATGAATTTATAGTAAATATAATTAACCACTTTAGTCACTCAAGCTAAAGTGGCACTGCATACGCAGATGTCTGCGTAGCTATGGGAATGCTTAGTCTCAACTTCTCTAGTATGATCACTCCGAGTTAGGTGACTTTCTAGTTTTACAACATAGCCTTCCTATGCTAGTGCAGAGATCTGTCATACGTGACTGTATTTCTCGTGTAAAGAAAATGGATCCAAACAAAGAAAACAGACAAAGTGAGAGTAATTCTTCTCAGTCAGACATTATGTAGCCGGCTAGTACAACTGGACAAATTTCGGAAATATATGAGGGCAAATTTGAGATGTTTAAGAGATCACATAGGACAAGAATATGACCGATACACGTGGTAAGTGGGGCGGAAATAAATAATGCATTGAAGCAGTGGAGATGGAACAAACGGAGCTCGTATGAGTGATCGAGCAGTTAGGAACGAAAGTCATTAGTTTAAGTGCGTTGATCAAATCTAACCCGACTGCAAAAAATCACATCAAACTTAGGGTCGAGTGCGGATGGCGATTTACAAATAAACCAACTATAAGTGGTAAGCAGGTGAGTATGATGAGTAGTATTCACTGGCTTATGCATTGGAATTGTCATTCCAATGCATAAGCCAGTGAATTATTAAATCGACTTAGATATACGCGACTAAAAAAGGGGTTCCTATCGATCTTGCCAGGTAATTCAGAGATTAAGTCTTATTAAAACTTATATTAGTTTTTAAGATTTGATTACATCTTTTTGGTTTCCTGTGTAGGAAAAATTCAACCATAAAAGTCAAATACAGTAAAAAAAAATTCCACTGACAGCTTTACTTCAATTTTTTGTAATGGTTAAATGTTGTGCAACAATTTGATTCAACAACCACAAATAACTATGTATCATGTGTGCTGTATATGGTCGATGCATACATACAAATAAGTAAACTGACAAAATACAATATAATATACTAAAGCTTTCATTAAAGTTTAGATCAACAACAATCGTGTGCACGTAATGAAATCGCAAAACTGTACCGAAATATACAAATCGGATGTCTGTATTTACAATAACGAGATATAATAAAATAAAAATTAATTAAGTTACGTGCAATATATAAAATTAACAAAAATATAAATACACACACACATGACATGCAAATTGTTGTGTATAAAGAAATTAAATAAATAAATAAAAAAAAATCGATAATTATTTATCAACTCGAAAATGCAGCACGATGCAACTCCATGCAACATAAATCCTTTGATGCGATTTCCATGCGATAATAATCGGTCTGTTATTGTGTAGGTATTATGTAGGGTTGTACTTACATTTTTATTTGATTGATAAAATTTTGTGTTGCAATCGGAACGATTCGTTATCATATTATTCTTAGTACTACTATTATTACAACTATCACCACCCGATTCTAAATACAGTAGAGGGCCTAAATTACGTGATTGCGTATTATTGTTACTGTACACGTTTGGTGTGTGTGTCATATTATGATAGTAATTTGTTGCCTTTTTTGTATAGTTCTCTAAATAGCTACCGGCGTTCGTTGTCGTACTATTATTTTGATGTATCGATGCCGGCATATTTTTACGATAACTATTATTTTGGCCGTTTGGACTTTGTCCAGCTATGTACGATACAAAATCGGCACTAATCGATGGTAAATTTTTATTCACAAAACTATTATCCGAAGCATAGTAAGAGTTGCCATTTGTTAAAATTGACGATTTATTGTTTGTCGATTTTGTGTGATGTGCGACTGTCGACGATGATGACGATGATGATTTGCGACGTGATACTGGTACACCGATATCGGATTTTGTACCACGTGACGTATATTTTATAATCCCATCACCATTGTGAATCGATGCAGACGATAGAGGTCGTGTTTCTAAATACCCATTGGGTGATAGACCAACACCACCACAGCCGTTAACACCTGAAATACGGCTCAAACTAAATGTGTACTGATTATTTTGGAATATAGTGTTACTTAGTAAGCGATTATTATTCATATGATTACTATTCATGTAATTGTTATTATTATTAACGTTATTATTATTATTATTATTATTATTATTATTATTCATATTACAAGAAACATTAGAATTAGAATTATGTACAGATGGCGTAGTCTGATTTTTGTATTGCTGTCGACTAGGATGTAAAGGTGGTTTCCTATTACTCACGGATTGTAGTTGTGTCGCTGACGATGATAAATGGCCGCCGCCCGATCGATGGGTCACATGTCCCCCATTAGATGTCACCGAAGCGCCCGATGATTTATTGGTTCCATATTTTGTACTATCACTTGATCTACACATGGAATCATATAAATAAATCTTGAGATGATAATTTATAGAAATTGGTAACTAGGTGGCATACCTTTCAGAGGAATAGGCATAATCTTGATCCGCTCCTAGCCCAGAATCCGTATGCTCATGTGAAACTCGCAACCCGGAACTGTCGAGTGGACTCAAACTCGATCCGGATGGTGAAATGAAATCTCCCATGCTCATACTTGACATTATCCTGTTGGAAAATTAAAGACGCAAAATTTGGTTCATAATCAGGGAAAAGTACAAATTTTCAGGTAATACAATCGATAAGTCGGAGACGATCTAGATAAAGTGTCGTGTTTCTAATATTTTGAATATATAAATTTAGAGCTTCATACGTCATAGAGAGCTTTGACGTGACAGTTCATATTTCCTCAATCAGACATGGACACTTACCTAATTAAACTCGAATTTTTATCACAGTCTTTGGATGAACTAATTGTACTAGCAGATCTAATGGATCCATTGACTGGGGCACCCGACTCGTCTTTCATATATATCCTATATTAACCAAAAATCCGTTAAAACGTAACCGGAAATATACTAAAAGCGTTTATCCCCACACAAGCACACTTACCCTCTTATCCTATCGACACGATCTTTGGCTTGACTATTTTTATGTACTTTCAAGGAATTACGACCCAACCGCTTGGCATTTGTGTGTGTTTCTACCACCGTATATGGAATCTCTTTTAATTGGTCCTCCGTCATTCCGGCCGTATCGACCAAATCAAATTGTAAATGTTTTTCTAGTTCGCTTGACCAAATTTTCGATCGCGAATCAGATGGTGAACGATGTTTTCGATGCTTCCGTCGGCCTGTATTCGTGTGATAGCCATCGGTTTCGGAACTTTGATATTTCGTTGTCATATTGTTACTCTTGAGTACTGAAGCTTGTTGCACCGAACTAGCACCATACGATTCAGCTTGTCGTCGCTGTACTTCACGCCATTGATGGCCGGAATCAACGAGTTCAGTCGATCCGTTCGATGTACGATGACCCGAGTAGTTACGTGTTCGGGTACTATCATTTTCGGAGCCCGAATCATTTCGCCGATGTTTTGATCGCTGTCGACGATGCTTTCGATGCGAATTGTGTGACCGTCCTGATCGGCCACTGCCCCGCGATAATTCACTTTCATTGTCGGACGTTCGTTTGCTTCGATTACGATGACGCCGGCCGGATTTTGATTCGGTCGATGAGTGGCTCTCAACGGAACTCGATCGAAAACGCTGCGCTGAAGCGCTATGATCGCGTGTCGAGGCCGATCTTACTGAGCGGGGACTAGCTGTGATACCGAATAAACCACGTTGCTGGGATCGGGCCCATGGTGCACTGCGAGTACTTCGAGGCGAATCCGGAGCATTACTATTATTATTATTATTGTTATTATTCCGATTTATACTATTTGTGTTGTTGTTGTTGATTGTGCGTGAGTTTAAGGCTGCTGGAATGCTTGTTGTTGAACGATATGGGCTGTCGCTAAGAATATACAAAAGTTATTAAGTATTTTGTATAATAAAACTCGGTCGCAAATTTAACTCACGATTGCGCTGGTTGTGGTATTGAAATTGATTTGATCTCATGTTTTCCCATTCTACTGTCTAGCGTTTTACAGTCTAGCAGTTCATCGATCACCCGTCTCGGTTGCCGCTTCGATGGTGTACGGGTAAAAGTAGGAGGCGTCCTCGATTGAGATATAGCATCTTTTACCGCTTGTTTTTCAGTACGACCACTAAAATGTAATGCAAAAACGTATTAATATTGTGCTGCAGCTCGCTTAAGGTCGAAAGTAATATGGAAAATTAGAATTTCAATTGATTGGTTAACATGCATGATTTAAGAAACCGATAGTAGCTTATACCGAACAAGTGCACGTATTTTAGATGAATCAATTAAAATTTTAACTGGTACCTATACCGAAATCGTGAACCAAGTGAAAATAGTTCACTGGCGCCAGTCTGCGGTTGCATTGGTGCAACACGGACCAGTCGAAAAAATGCATGATGTTCAACGCAGCATTTCCACAGATGTTTACATGCTGATTTGCGCGGTGTTTCGAAACCATACGTACTAACTTCGTTCTGAAAGTGTTAAAACGATATATTTAATAATTGGTTCGGTGTTGACGTGCCGCAATTTTACATTTTTATCACAAACTCTTAACATAAAATATCGTCCCTTAAAATATACTTTAGCTATGCGAGGCCAATAATAATGAGCGACCGTTGTCTTATTACGCAAAACAACAATACCGCTCGGGGTTAAACCTAAAAAATATTCAACACTATCCTCTCCGAGTACCGGATGTAAATCGACCCCGTACAAATCATGCCACTTCACTTTATCTAAATAATTTAGTTCCGCATTCGACGGTGATATTCCTTTCAGTTGTTGATGCAATTCGGAAACTCGTAGCTCTAGGTCGCGCGTCTGATTTGTAAGCAACCGAAATTCCGACACATATCCAGGTGAATGCCTTCGCGAGTCATAGTCACCGAGTTCAGCTGAAATGTACAAAAAAAAAATCAAATTAAATTTGTTTTCCTTATAATTTGCCATGGGATGTAGGTGGTACAATATAGGGCCACAAATGGGATACATTTATGTATTGAAATTAAATCTTTTATTGGGGTATGGGGAGAGGTTCGTAACACAGCTAAGGACGTATACAAAAAGGATAATATTATTTTAGGGATATAAGATTATATACATAAATGAAATTCGCTTTGCTCGATTTATATTTATACGATTTGCATTGTGAACGTATTTAAAGGATATTCAAATTTGTAAATTTGGTGCGATGGTAAATACACGCCGGAAAACCCAAAACCAAACAACAACAACAACTAAATGGAAAATGAATATAAATAAATAAATTAGGTTTCCTTTTTTTTATTATAATTCGTGTGGCCCTTTTATCTAATGCTCTATGCACAACTAAACCGACTTTGTTTTTCAGTTGTAGAAATTGTCGTGGAGTGAGGTAGGGATACGTTGGTCGTGGATAATATACTTACACTGTATATCTAAGATGTTTTTTATGATCTACGCTCATTGAAATTATGTTAATGGCATTAAAATTATATTTGGGGGTGAAATTGTGACACAAGATGAGTTTGAATAATGTTTGTATGGAAAACAATCCGTGGTTAAGTTTAGTAAAACCTCCTTAACAGAACATCGGGTGTCGTAATCGTCTCATTTAATCACTGACATCAATTTATTTATTTATTTATTTATTATTGAAACTAGTCTTTCCAGACAACTATCAATTTATATCTGAATTCTTAAAAACTAAACTATAATGTGGTCACTGTTGATCCAGCAATGTACCAGTGCCTGTTCGTTGATTAGCTTCTGTTCACATACTTACGAGCTGGAAGGGTTTGGTTCTTTTTGGTCTGCTAACCAAATGTTCATTATTCAGTAGCCGATAGGCTTCGGCATTGACATGTTCCATTAGCCTTGATTTATGCTTTGTTGCAAATATTTTTATTTTGTGTTTTATATCGGGATCTCCAAATCCAAAGTTTGATGTTAATATTCTTAGTACAACCCCAAAGCTGAATGCCATATAGGCAGATAGGCTTTAGAACCTGATTGTAAACCAGGATTTTGTTACATATGCTTAATTGCGACTTTCGTCCAATTAGCCAGTACGATTGTCTATATTTAAGATGAAGCTCTTTCCTTTTCTTCTTCACCCGCTCTCTCCATTTAAGCTTAACATGCTTGGGCAGATTTTAATTCATTAAGTTTGATTTTCCATCGCTTGGTCCACTGACGAATTTCATGACTTCCACATTGAAGTTTATTCGCTGCCTTCTTCACAGTTTGCCCTGTTGCTATAGTATAGCGATGTCGTCAGCAAACGTTGCTATGCCTACGTGGTCGGACTGTGATATATCACTTTTATATAGTAAGTATAGGGCTGGGCGCTTGAGGGACTCCTCCAATTTTCTTGTTTTGCTCTTAAAAGTCTTTCAGGTAAATATAATCTTAAAAGATTAACATATAGTTCCCGAAGCATAACTTTTAAGTTTATCTATTAAACCCTCGTCCATACCTTATCGAAAGCTGCTGCCACATCCAGAAATAAGCTCGAACAAATTTGTTTATCTTCTAACGCCTTTTCTATAATATCTGTAGTTTGTGATTCGGTATTAGGTTTCTTCTTTCTATTATTGGGCGGTTTACCGGGTTCTTGTAACATAATAACTTCCGCAACTTTCCAGGCAGAATAAACATGCCATAATCTAATAACAGCATTAAGCAAGTGAGTTAGTTTAGCGATAGCTTTCTTTAATAATTATTTTAGAATTTCTCACGTTATAAGGTCATACCTAGCGATCTTTGCAAACTTCAGATTGAGTTTATGTCCCTAGTAACTTCGTTCTGGGTTATAAGAGGAATTCTACCCCCATAGTTATTGCTTCCATTATAATATCCGATTCGCTCTCTTTCGGTTTTAAAATATCAGCCAGATGATTAGCAAATTCTTTAGCATTAGCACGAGCCAATACTTCGCTTAATAGAATGTTGTTGCCTTCCATAGTGAGTAGTTCGTATCTTCATCAGCGGTCAATTTTCCAAGATATAAAGAAAACGACTTTTCATTTAGCTTCTGAATTTCTCGCTTAAGCTGTTGTTATTTGTTGTCATTTTCTCCTAGCTTTCCGTTTTTCTAAAACGAGATTCCGAATTTCTCTTGGGTAACTTTTACCAATCGTTCTGAATGTTGTTCCGTTAGTATTATTCCAAGCGGCTATCTGAATGATATTAGTGAAGCTTTCGAGTCGTGTTTGTAGGTTAATATTGATTTCTAATTCAGATCTGAAACTCTCCCAATCAGTAGTTTTATTGGCAAGCGTTGGTCTCGTTTCCTTTCTAATTATCTTGTCGCTTACGGAAAGTATTACTGCAGAATGATCAGAGTCCACATCTAAATTATCTTCTACTTCAATAAAATTTGATGAAACTTGTTTTCATATAAAGAAATCCAGTAGATCAGGAAATTATCTGCATCCGTGGGATAATATGTTGGCTTGCCAGTGGAATGGACGTTACATCCTAATTCTACTATTGAATTTCTAAGTTCGTTACCTTTGGTTGTTGTTAGCCTACAGTTTTGCATAAAAATCCATTGAGATTCAAGTAATCCGGTTTCTACAGGTTATATCTAGATGACATCACCTTAAGCATACGAAGTACATCTCTTGCAACCATACAATCATATTTATATATTTCTTCAAACGAACAACTCTGTTTTGCAAGCATATCGGCTCTTTCATTACCTTCAATTTGTAGGTGTGAAGTTATCCATTGAAGAATGACCTTCCCACAAAATTGAAGGTACTCATACAGATTATCTACACACACATTCCCCTGGGTACCCCCTCCTTGTTTTATTAATTTTAATCCACTTAGAGAGTCAGAGAAAATAACTACTCTCCTCCTCCCTTCATTCATAGCCAACTTGATTCCTTTAACTATTCCAATCAACTAGCCATTCATTATACAGATACTGTCATTTAGTCTCAACACCTTCTCTTTTTTTAACGATGGCATGTAGATTCCTACACCCACTCGATCCTGACTTACACTAGCATCTGTATAAACCTCAACGTGTGCAAAATATTTCATTTTGCACCGATAACTCTTTCATCATCGCCTTTGTTGTGTCTCCAAAATCCAAGCTCACCACAAGATTGTTTGGGGAAATTTTTTCACTTACCGGTCGAATTTTGGAAATTATTTGAATATTTTCCTCAATGACTTTTGACCGGTTGTTACTTTGGTGATTTGTTCCCCCTCGCAATGTTGTTATTATTTCATTTACCAAACAGTTATTTTTTGTAAGCATTCGTACAGTTTCATGCACAGTAATAAAGTCTCTTTTCACGTTCAAAGGTGAGTCACCCATTTCAGACCACAGAGTATGTTTTGAGGTCGAATTAATCGCCCCCAATACAACTCTGGCTCATGCGTTCTCAACTTTCAACAATTTTTCAAATCGACCCTTTGATCCGTCACCATACACGCTTCAACCATACGAAATTTTGGAGGACACAAGCGCTTTTCGCATTATATCGGTCACATGCGGGCGAGCTCCCCACTTCGGTTTGACATCGTCGGTAGTTTGCAGGATGGGCTTGTGCACTATTTGAATACTTTGCTGCAGTAATCTTGGGTTTGTCACAAGAATTAGGTTAATGTTTCTCAGAACATTTAACACATCTAGGTTCATGTTGGCAGAACTTTTGAGTGTGACCATATCGCTAACAACGTTTACATTGCGGAATTATACGGTTACTTCTAACCGCTTCAATTTTTACACACATATGGCTCATAAATTTGTTGAATATCTTCTTTGCTTTTGTTATCGAAGGTCAGCATGTATAACGGAAGAGGAATTCTTAGTCCTTCATCCCCTTTCTTAGTCTTTTTAATTTTGTTGGTGACATCAAACATTTTAAAACCCCTTTCACTCAGTTCTCTTTTAATATCTAATATCTGGGTCGCATGATTGGTGTACATTTCTAAAGATAACCTTTTTTGTATTTTAAGAGTATCCGCATGCTATTTCGTGTGCTATTATTTCCTCTTCTATGGCTTAGAGGCCGTAAACGGCCCTTACCGCGTCTCAACTGAGACCTTACGAACGATTGGTGCACATTGTAGGTGGTCAAGCCCAACGAATGATTTTACACACAAACGCGTTTTTATGTCATCCGGTTGCATGTTAATTTTTTGATCAACGGCGGGAATCGAACTCCCGACCGCGGCATGATGAGGAACTCTCTAAACCATTAGGCTACAACCAGCGACGAATCAGGTATAGTATAATCATATCTAGTGCTTTCTTTAATCAGCTTGTAATGATTGTATTATTTTATCATTTAAATCATTCTCTGATATTTATTGGGAATTTCTGTTACTCATCTGCTGAGGCTCTTTAGGAGATCTCATCATTAGGACTTATGCTCATAAAATTGTCTGAGCCGATGGCGATAACATTTTTGTTTGGCAATGATTGACCCTCCCCAGAATCCATGGGGTCAACCTCCGAAGAGGATGGATTTTCTTGCAGGTCGGCCACCTGGGGTATTATATCCTATTGTCTTTTTCATTGCTGGTATCCTTCCTATAGCCTTTTTAGTCTACAGCCAGACTTTAAATACGATTCGACCCATTCGGTGCAGACGCAGACCAAGTATAATGATCCAAATTCTAGGTCATTCTCATTTAACGTCGCACTTGACTTTAAAAATTATATGCACTGCACATTATTTTTTTTACGAGTGCTGAAATCGAAATACAAAAATCTGAACTGTCCTGTATTTTACACCTCATATTTATGGTACAAATATAAGTTCTTGGTCCAAGTTTGACATTGGTACGACATTACTGGTTAGTTAATGTTAATTTGAATGAGGAATTAAATAATTATAGTGGGTTATCCCCGATTACCTTGTTACGCTTTTAAACCTTCCGTTAGGACATTTTGCCAGAACATAAATGCAACTATATTTTTAATTAAAACATTCTACTTGCGGTGGTGCGTTGTAGTAATTAAAATATAGAATGATCGATTGTTGTGTCCACGCTGGTATCTAACAGTGTTACCATAGTGAATGACACGGGCTCGCTTTAGTACGGCCAATTAAAATCCTAGATTTCAAATTCCATTTTTCAATTGCAGTTGAGTATATAGAACAGTTTTTTTTTAAATTAAAATACAATTATTTAATTTAAAAACAAACTATTTCATAATAACGATAGACATCATAGAGAGATGATAAATAATTTGTTTTATCCATTTTTAAATAAATTAAAATTATCTCATTTCAATAGGTTTCTAAAAACTATATAAATAGTTGATTATAATAATTATTTTTTTTTTGGATATTTTTGTATTATACGGATTTAATTAAAACATAAAACTAATAATAGATTTTAAATTATATATTTATAAACATATATGTACATTCATTATGGTGATGCTATCGTTATGGGGTTAAATATTATTTGTGATTTTTAATTTATCTAAAATTAATTATATACCCATACATAGCTCAATAGACAATTTGTTTTAAATTTAAACGAAATTAAGTCAAGTGTTAAAAGCTTTAATAATTTCTAAAAATGTAAAAAACAATTTAACCATAATGGTGATGAGGGATTTATAATGGGTCGATGCCGTATATATGTACATACGTAACCATGTATAGCTATAACAAGTTTGTATTGAGAAATGCTTAACCACAAATCTTATATAACAATAAAATTTATGTAATGTATATCTTAACATCTACAATGATACTAAATTAATAAATAATAAATTAATATAATATTTCATAGTTACGATAATTATGAAATCATACTGTGTAAATCAATTTATAAATCAGTCATCTAGAATTGGTATTACTATAAAAATGTCACGTATTCTTATTGAATCACGAATTGCCAAACAGATGAAGAAGGCAGCCACAATCAGAGATGGGGTTTTATATGTAAAAAACGTTGTTTACATTTTTTATGTAAATTATGTAAACAATCGCGTAAACTACATGTAAACAATGAAGACAACATTATTTACAGTGCCATCTATTTAAAACACCTCAAATACTATTGTCTTTAATTTTATTCATATTTTAAATATTTGGTTACATATTTTAAAAATTTGGTATTTCCTCATAAAGTCGGTGGATTATCTCATCCAGCATGCCAAAATTTGTTGTTACCTATTCGTATGGCTACCTCCTTCTTACCCGTAATAGCTGCGTTCACACCACTTGCACCTCAAACTCTCTCATTAATCGAGTTCTACTCTTTACTACATCGAATCCAATGTTATGATACTGGATCTACCGTCTCCTTCACCTTTGATCGTCAAGCTGTCTCCAACTCTGGCCAATTAATGAGACACTTTTAGTTTTGCATATTATCTCTCCTCGGCCACTCGTTTTGTCTCTTCTAAGGGTCTCGCCTTCTTACGACTTATTTGCCAGCATTGCCTTGAGGTGTGTCCTGTTTTGTCACAAATCCAACATATGATTTTATCATTTCCATCCCGGAAACTCGCTGTCCGCAAATTACCTTTTATCCTGGTGTTATTTCTTGACCTTGACAATACTACCCCACGTCTCGTAATCGGATCCCGTATTCCATCGGTGAAAGAGTCGATCTTGATCTGTTCAGTATATTCACTCGCCATGTTATAGTGGGCGAGGTGCACTAACGGCTTGATATCGGCTGCATATTTCTACAGGTGGCTTTAATTTAATTGATCTGTTTGGTCCGGCAATTTAGGCACGGGAATTGGTTTCTAGATCCATTATATCCTCCTCGAGTTTCAGGAATCGTTGAATCGTCTCCTGCTCTTTCAAATTACTGATATATTTTACGAGACTTTCTGTATTCTGTATTTGTTCGGCCGACTTTCATGCACTTCTGTTCGGTTCGCATTTGCTCGTTCAAGCTTTCTTGGTCGGTAATTATTTGTTGCTGTCCCGTTATCATTTCGGTTTAGAGGCCTCCGATCATTTGTTATATTTGAAGTTGCGTTTGAACTTGTATTTGTTGCATGGCAGCCATTAATTATCCCATATCGAATCCTCCAGAAGTTGTTGGAGTATAGTTTCGTTAACGGTGATTTTATTATCTTTCGCTTTGCTCGTTCCAATGACCAATAATGTAGTTGGTTGCGTTGCTGCTTCAACCTGTTGATCCGGGTCAACATTTTCGTCCATCAAAACTGCACGTAGTCTTCTGCAATTGTTACGATTTAGCCGGTTTTTTGTGTAACGAAAAATATTAACACTTTTAAATTTTTAACATTTTAAAAAAGATGACACTCCGAATGGTGTTGTCTTCGTTTTTTACATGTAATTTAGGTTTTCTGTAATTTACATAAAAAAAAGTAAACAACGTTTTTACATGTAAAATCCCAACTGTGGTATGAGCATATCAGCAGTGAAGAGATTTTTTAACCTTCACTCCAGCCAGTATAGTCGAGAAAATGTGCACATTTCTATAGTTAATTTTTTCACATTTCTATTCATAAAATAGTAAGAATTTTTTTAATAGATGTTGCTTTAGCTACAATTAGATTTGATAAGAGATGGCGCGTCAGAAACAAAAAAAATATTTTTACATGTAGAATGTAAAAGATAACCTTATGTAAATTACACGTTTTTTACATGTAAAAACCTATGTAAAATACGTCGTGTAGTTTACACGCCCTGCTGTGTCCGCAATAAATGCGAATCTAGGCACGTTAAAATGGTCGAGCAGAGAATGGTGGTGAGTGTTCAATTGAACAAGACTGTGGATACCAAGATACAGGTTAAGAAAGTTTAGCTTTCAGATTTTCTTAGATATTGGTTACGAGTTTTTAATTAATTTTTTTATTCCAATTAGTTCCGAGGACCATAAATTAAGAATCACTGAGAGTCAACAAATTTGTAAAATTAGTTTTAATTCTACTTAGGTTTTGTTTATATTAATGTCATGTATATAATGAGTATATATAGAGTTTTAAGAATAATCTTTTCTGTATTAAGCCTTCCATGAATTATTACAATAAAATCGCTAATAAACTGAACTTTTGCGTATCCCAACGAATAATTTCAACCCATTAAAAATCATCTCCATTTTAATTAAAAAAAAAGATATAATGGTGTTTTTGTTGCGTGGATTTTAAGGCTTAAATTTTGATTACGGTCTGGCTGTGTGGGAGACAAAAAAAATAAGCACTGTTTGATAAGATTTTGTTTTTTAATCTTTGGATTATACTCCGAGATAATTATTGTATTGATTTTTATTTTGTTTTCGCAATTAAATTATCATAAAAAAAATACCTTGTTATACGTGGACACCCTTAAACCTGTACTAATTTGTTTTAAATCCTCATTTATAATACTCTTAGGCCTCATGAATATGAACGTGTGTCTTGAGGCAACCTAGAATCATTTTGAAAGGTTACTTAACATAATTACATCTAACCATTGACCTTACGTAAATTGCGTTTAATTACGATTGGAACCAAAATCCAATGATTGTGTTATGTGAACATAACTCATCTGTCAAAATATTAATCTTTAAGATCTTATAGTAAGCCGAAAACCTATATATACATTCCTAGAGCAACATCAAAAATTAATTAATTGTACAAGACGCGTAGATGTAATAACAAAAAATAGTGAGCAACCTTCAATTTACCCAAGAATTACAGCAATTACCTTTTAAAAACGATATATATATATATATATATATATATATATATATATATATATATATATATATATATATATATATATATATATATATATATAAATTAATCAAATTCATTAAATCTTAATAACGAATATTATTCGTTAATAATAAAAGTAAATTGTATTAAAAATTTTATAAATGCCTATTTCTCTACACTGATCGGACGATGCGTTACAGACTTGCAAGGTGTGTTAATTACATTCGAGGTAAAGATACATATGTACATGAAACAAAGTACAATAATAATGTTATATAAACGTTTTAATGGATTCATTTCTCAAATTTAATTACACTTATCATAACAGACACATCATCGGAAATCGCACCAAAAGCCATCATTATATACTTAAATGAGAAATACCTACTAAAATTACTTTATTACTTTAATAAATTGTAATCAAAATTATTTTTTTTTATTAAAGTGGTAATAGCACTACATTTAATAATAATGCAGTTGGAAATATAATTAATTAAATTAAGATATTTGGTTTTGTAATATTGTGCATTTAAAATTGGTCAATACATAATATGAGCGCTGTCTTGGTAGATGACCAACATCCGTAAAAAAAATTTGAACCACCGCTTAAGTACACGGACACGAGATTAACGATAGACAGTTAGATAACCTGGAATGTAAGATTCGGTCTCACGACGGCCTAAACCCAGCTCACGTTTACCTGCATGGGTGAACAATCAAACGCTTGGTGAATTTTGCTTCACAACGATATGAAGAGCCGACATCGAAGAGCCGATGTAATATATAATGATATGAATATGAAGATATTCATATCATTATATATTATAATGATATGATGAGATATGAAGAGCCGAGGTTATACCGAGTCTTTCATCAAAATCCACCCTAACCACTTTACTGATTTAACCATTTGAATTCTTTTACCACTTACCATCTTCAAGGGTGGTCTTCTGATATCTAATGAACCTTTCAATTGGATAATAACAGTCTTAGAGGAGGATAGCTCCATCTTATTGCACTTGCACCAATCCACCATTCTGTCTATTGCATTTTGTGCTTTCTCTTGAATGCTTAGTTTTGAATTACCGGCAAAGAGCATGATCTTATCGTCCGCGAATGCTACCTCTTGGACAACATCTTGCATGCTACTGTTGAAAACTATATTCCATAGGTGAGGACCCAAGATTGACCCCTGAGGGCAGCCTTTATTAACACTTTTAGAAAGTATAGCTATTTATGATTGAGTATAAATTAAATGGACAATCCATTCTTTTTAATTCTTTCATAATTGTAGGCCACCACAGATTGTCAAAAGCTCCTGATATGTCTAGGAATACACCTAGGACATACTTACGCTCTGTTTCTTTTACAATTTTTACCATACTCATTATAGCATTTTCGTGGATCTATTCTCTCTAAAGCCCAATTGCTTATCACTATACCTTCCACTAGCATTGAATAGGTACATCAACCTTTCAATAATTAATTTCTCAAGTAATTTACCTAAGACTGGTAATAGCATGATTGATCTATATGCTTTGGGGTCAGTGTGGTCTCTATCACCGTCCTTTTGATTATAATAATTTTGCCGTCCAATATTTGGGGAATATTCCCTTATCTAGACAAGCATTCATGAAGTTAGTGATACTTGGTCCAATAATTGGCCAAGATCTTTGTACTACTTCCACATCGATGTTGTCTAGGCCTGCAGCCTTTCCTTTTTTCATAGACATGATGGCTATCGTGGTTTCATCACTGGTAAAGTGTTCCACCCGATTCGCGTTTGGTGCAGTATTTCGATGAGCACGGCATATTATTTACTCACTTGAGTATATAGGAACATTGTCATTGTCATTGTTGTTGAGGACGTTTTTTATTAATGGGAATGGCACCCAGGCCAAGCCTATATCCGATTTCCACTGCGTCTTTCGTATCTTTTTGTTATGCTCATTTTCGGTATGCTTAGCCAGGTAAGAACCTGTTTCCATCCCTGCCGCGTGGAGGCGCATACTCGTCTACTATCTTCTTAGTCATTTTCTGTTTAATTGGACACATATATATTCATATATATACACCCAGCGTCATGTGCTTAGTTAAGATTAATAATTAACTTGTTTTTACTTCTAAGGGTTCATGGTTAAACCAAGCTTTTCACTCTCCTAGTCATATTAGAATGCTGAAGGATTTTTCCTTACGTTAATAATTTATACTCAAAGTATTGATTTGATTTGTCACTTTTCATTTTTATATGAACTGTTTATGAGAGATTAAAGCCTAGGTTAACCTGAAGCTTTCAGTCTCGTCCGTCCGTCTCGCGCTTAAGATGTCATCGCAAAATTTCTTGAACGCACTGACATGATGAGGCAACATGAGTGCCAGCTTACTAGTGTGCCAGACTACATTTATTTCATTACACAACAGCTCTCTAGCACTTTCTGCAAGAGCACATTCAAATAGGATAGAGCTGTTGCCACACTCACAACTACTTGATTTTGATAGACCAAATCTATGCATGTATTCTGCGAATTTTCCGTGCCCCGATAGAATTTGCGTGAACGGAGCACTTAATGGAACTTTGTTTTCTAGTCGAACAGCTATATTAGGCATGAAACTAAAAGTTTTTCTACCGTCATTCGACTGATTCCATCTATCTTGCCATTTTATTATAGACGCTTTACGAATATCTTTTTTGAGCTTGCTAAGGATATCCGTCGTTATTTGTTCACCGCGTATTTGAATATTTCCGTAACTGACATCTTGTCGTTTTCTTATTTTATATTTTGCAATACGTTCACTCAACATAATGTCGATTGGTATGACTCCCGCTAGAACAGTAACCGCATCTGCTGAGACTTTCCTATAAGCTTTTGTTATACCGAGAAGAATCGCTCTTTGTGCACTTATAAGTGTTCTTCTATGATGACAGTTGTGAAAATCTTGTTAATCCATTCATGCGCGTCACTACTTAGATGATGAGATATTTGGCTACCTTAAGGGAGCCATAGTTACTTCCGCCGTTTAGCCGCGCTTGAATTTCTTCACGTTGACATTCAGAGCACTGGGCAGAAATCACATTGTGTCATCACCCGCTATGGCCATCACAATAATTTGTTTAAATAAAACAGTCGGTTACTCCTGGTCCGTGCTAGTTCAAAATTAATTGTTATTTGATGGTCGTTTAAGAATAAAATTAACTTTTCTCATATTCAGCAAGAATAATCCGCAATGGCGATTTTAGGCGTATTCCTTCGAATCTGACGATAGTATATTACATACCTTCACTCAAATGAAAAACTACTGTCATATTATCACATCCTAATCAAGCCCGAGCAATCTCAATTTTCAGAGCCAATCCTTACCCTGAAGTTATGGATCTACATTAATCAATCGAATAGAGACTTTTCATCTTGTAGAACAGCTACGGATATCGGTACAGTCTGTTGAGAATTTGCGTAACCCTTCCATAGATTTTTTAGGTCCGAAGGGAGAATATGGACACAACAGTAAATGTCATGCTCTTCTAGACTTTTTACCATATCTCTACGAAAGACTTCCATGGTGAATTGGAACCGTCTTCTCTTTTGCTCGAGTTAAAAGTGGAGACCATGTGTCCCAAGACCAGACATTGCTACACAGAGGACATAATTTTGGAAATTTTGGAGGTTGATTCCTCATTTGGTCACAGGTTAAGTGGCGGACTTTAATCGAATGTGTAAGCAGTCGATAATCGAATGTGTAAGCTTAAAGAATAAAGACACATTTTAAAATAATTTGGATAATCTTATGGACCATTATCTCTCCATTGCAAAGCTACGATGGAAATTTTCGTACAAGTCAGGGAGGGTATGGGAACATAGAACATGATTCTCCTGTGAAGGTCTAATAAATGAAGAAAAATCAAGATCTTGTCAGCAATAGAATTTTACGATCTAATTATCAGGATGACGAAATAAACACTGCCTATGAATTATTGGAAATTTTGGTGGTCGATGCCGCCCAGCACACTCTCGGTATAGTGAAAACAAAGCACAAAAATAATTGGTGACGAATGTCGTCTTGCTGTTGATCAACCAAATATAATCCATACTGAAGCTCAAATTCGGTTAACAAGTAAAAATTAAGCGGCTCCTGTTAGAAGGGCAGCTGAACCTCTGTGTTAACTCGATACATGGCGTGAATGTTCGGTTGGGCTTTGAATCTTCTAAGTTTACTTCAGAAATCAAAATATCTTGCAAATGCGGATAAGCTAAAATTGTACAGAGTGTTGCCAGACCCGTGTTCATGTATGGATGTGAGAGTTTTAGCTTGACTGATATGGAGTCAGATAGATTGTTGATACGGTACGGGCCAACAATGGCCTAAACAACAATCAAACCTAAATAGGGCCGAGCAAGACTGACGAAAAGATATCATTAAAAAAAAAATAGTAGTTATATACTTACATTGCACAACATATGCTCCCAATTCTGCGGCCAATTCAAAAGAAACAGGCAGTCGACCTTGCAGCACATCTTGTTTAACTTGTAAAAATAATTGGTACCTACGTACACAAAAAAAAAAACGTAATTACCGTATCGAATTGTTGTAAATGACAATCCAATTGGACATACCTAGTAATCTCCTCCAGCAATTTACATGGATCGGCTGCATAAAATTTTACACCAAAATATAGGTCAAACGGTTCTGTTGTTGCTTTCAGTTGGCGCGATATTCGGGCCGATGGATCTAACCAATGTGTTTGATTTTCATGATCCAAATATCGAATACCGAAGTATGCGGTTTCAATTAGATTAAGGCGGGAGAATACAACATCCAATATCGATTGGCCAGGTAAGTCGTCCTGCAATAAAATAAAACATAAAATAATTAATTATGCAATTTCAAATCAAACACAATGCGCAATCAAGTTCAATTCAATTTGTGTAACAGTATTACGATAAAATTAAGTTTATTTACGGTTATGTCTTGTTCACACACACACATATGATTTGTATTTATGAAATGTCAAAATTGACACATATATAATATAAATTTAATGATCTTAGACTTGTTTAGTAATTTAATGCCTGCATGCACTTAAAATAGATGAAGTGAGAATGGAAAATATAAAAGACAATTTATTTTGGTTACTGTCTGTAGGGTTAAGAATTAATCATTCCTCATATATGTTTAATGGTTTAACTGTATATTTATTGTATGTACTTAAGTCAGATATACGAGTATGTATTATTGTATTTGCATTCTGTGTTCATTACCAATATGGAATTCCTGCATTAATTGTTTGCCTTTAGGCATTATTGCATTATATTAGTTATTGGATTAATAGTGTTAGCATTTTAATGTACTTGTGCTTTGTTTACATAATACACTAAATCATTCTTATCGATTCAAATATAAGATCAAACAAACCGAACCAATGCTGTAATATAAAATATTTATTTTGAACTTGCATCCTAATTATGAGCTCACATATGATGTATGCTATTCTGTTGTACTTTTGCTTGGTGGCTTGATTCAAGTGAGCTATAAATCCTCACCTTCAGCTTTGAACTAATATCATGGACATAAACAAGACAAGGCTTTCATGTTAACCCAGCAAACATTCCACTGGTGCCTCAAAGATTACTGGTTCATTAAAAAACCGAATGTCATCTCGTTGAATTCCCACACTCCGATGCCTGTCGTGAACGCCATTTACTTGCCAGTATGTACATTTTGGATACTATACCATATGGCACTCTACCATTTGGTATCCCACAAACTTATCAGTTAAACTGGTATCACTCCTTATCTAGCGGCTACTAGTGATCACTACCATTGTATTCCGACCATTGTATTCCCTCTGTTGATAATAGCTGGCTCAAGTAACAATCATCCTGTTGTTCTTCCTGTCCCATATTATTGCTTGTCCTTTTGCTGGAATTGAGCCTTGTTTACAATGAAGTTAGCTCAATAATTTTTCCCGAAGGTTTGAATTATAATCATTTTAAGTTGTACTAGATTTTCATTACCAAGAACCGCTTGGTATAGGTTTTAAAGGTATCGAACCATTGTCTTATAATATTAATACTATCGCGATACAATTTTTTCGGTTGATAGTTGTATGACATAAATTATCCTGACACTAACACTGTCGTGATAGAAACATTTTCTCAGGGTGACATTTAAAAAATGTCGTGATAGAAATTTTTTTGTGCTGATTTTAAAAATGTCGGGATATTTATATTTCAGTGTTGTCATCGCATTGTCTCGGAATATTTTTCGGGTAACTTCGATTTGAGAACTTTAACTGTTATATGACAATTAATTGAGTGATTATATAACAATTAATTGAAACGTTACATTTTATGGGGATAGTATAGTATTTTGGAATTCTCTTAGTGAGCGGAAACGGAATGTTGTTTCAGAAGTGTTTCAGTGAAACGTTAAGAAGTCTGTGTTTTTCATTCTGTTGAAGATAGTGCTGATGGCAATCCGGAGCTTATAGGTTTTCATTACGATGAACCGCTTATAGATTTTGAAGGTAACGAACCATTACCTTATCATTTTAATATAATGGTGACATAATTTTTTCGGAACGATAGTTCTTTGACATGAACTATCCTGATACTAAAACTGTCGTGATAGAAACATATTCTCGAGATGAGTTTTTAAAAATGTCGTGATAGACAATTTTTTTTTGGGATGAAATTGAAAAATGTCGTGATATTTAAATGTTGCCAATACATTTTCTCATTGATTGCTTGGTGTTGATAGAGCAAATTTTCCAAGTCGAGGTTTGAGAACTGTAACTTTTATGTACATAAGTCAATCTTAGGTTGAAATTTTGTGATTGTGAGATAACAGTCATCGAACTAACAAATTTAGAGTTCAATGATCTTCTGTAGAAATAAATAAAGATCGTACCTACATAAGATTGTTTATACACAATTGTGACACAATTTTTTCTGGATGGTTTTTGACATGAACTATCGTGATACTAAAACTGTCGTGATAGAAACATATTCTCGGGATGATATTTAAAAATGTCGTGATAGACAATTTTGTTTTGGAATGAAATTGAAAAATGTCGTGATATTTAAAAGTCGCCATTACATTTTCTCATTAAATGCTTGGTGTTGATAGAACAAAGTTGCCATAAGGGGGTTTGAGAATTTTAAATGTTGTATGAGTCATTCTTAAGTGGTAATTTTGAGTGATTACAGTCATCGAACTTACAAATTTAGTCGTTCAATGACCTGCTGTAGAATAAAAATATACTAGGTTTTTGACATAAACTATCGTGATACTATAACTATCGTGATAGAAACATATTCTCGGGAGGATCTTTAATATGTTGTGATAAACAATTTTTTTTGGGATGACATTAAAAAATGTCGTGATATTTAAATGTTGCCAATACATTTTCTTATTGATTGCTTGGTGTTGATAGAACAAAGTTGCAAACAAAGTATAAGGAGGTTTGAGAACTTTCTCAGGTTATTATCAGGTTTGAATTTTGATTGATAACAGTCATCAAACTTACAAATTTAATCACTCAACGATCTGCTGTAGAAAAAAAAATACTAGCTTTTTGACATGAACTATCGTGATACTAAATCTGTCGTGATAGAAACATATTCTCGAGATGATTTTTAAAAATGTCGTGACAGACAATTTTGTTTTGGGATGAAATTGGAAAATGTAGTGATATTTAAATATTGCAAATACTTTTTCTCATTGATTGCTTGGTGTTGATAGAACAAAGTTGCCATAAGGAGGTTTGAGAACTTTCTCAGGTTATTATCAGGTTGAAATTTTGAGTGATTAAGTCATCGAACTTACAAATTAGTCGTTCAATGACCTGCTGTAGAAAAAAATAAAAGGTCGCACCTGCATACATGAGACATAGAAACAGAAAACTCGAAGGACAATTTCACTTTGTACTTAATGTCATGTGTATATTGAGCACGCAGCACAGTAATAGAGTTATTGTTTGATTTTTATTGTTACTACAATTTATTTATTTATATTCATATAAATTCAATGTTTATATTTTTTGATTTGACGACGAAGAAAAGCTGTTCTGAATTTTAAATTGCCCCCGTTTATATGTACATATGTGATGTATCCATTCTTATTACAATTATTAATGATGATTCAGATGAAATTTTGTTTTGTTGCTTTTATAACATTTTGTCAGTTTTGAATGACAAAAAATGTGATTTATTACCATTTGTCACAACTGTAATTGTTGTTTTGATTGAGAATTTATTCGTACATTTATGAATGCGGTTTAATGTGTACAAGTCTGTCATCTATATATTTCTAAAGAATACTAAATAATTATATGCAAAACAGTTTAGGTTCAAGTTGGAGAGTCCAATATTTAAACGAGCTTAATATAAGAATTTGAGCTTTTACGGAAGGATTGTACATAAACATATAAGTATGTAACCTAATATATCGTATAAAGAAAGCCAAACATATGATACGAACATTCAAAACCGAATCAAAAGGTGATACAATAATTTTTCTGGCTGATTTACATTTATATGAAATGTAAGTATCAAATGAGTGACCGCACATAATGATTCAATTCATTACATATAAAAACATTGTGGTGAATGTATATAATTTGAAATCAATGTTTGATGCGATTACGCGATACACATATAGTTGAGGCGTATATACCAATCCAACCTCTGATTTATGTATCAAATTTCAAATACAGTCGCTTTATATGAACTATTCCCATGCCCTTGGGTTGTTGGTACATATATATGCCTGTGTGTGAGTGTATTACTTATCTCTAAAGAATTAGTTCGATTGTTTTGATTCATTATACACGTCAAGAGTGTGATTTAGAAATCATAAACTATATTATAAAGAGTTCTGTTCGGAAATCGTTAAATATCATTTTCAAATCATCAGTTCGACATTAAGTTATCTGGGACAGATCAAATTAAATTTATTTGGTTCGTGATTTGGCAAAAAATAAAAAGGCAACACACATTTTTCGAACCAAGACAAACACAAATCTTACAGGTTATAAAATAACATATCAAGAGTTCACATATCATTTGGACGAGTCATTTACCAAAACAAAAAGTCTAATATTGAAAGTCATCATATCGACCATTGTACATACATTACAGACACATTGTATTAAGTTGATCACATTATATGATTGGCATTGGCACCATATAATCGTTTGGTGTACAAAATAAATTGGAATTCGACTTTTTTGTGTTTGTTTCTTTGACGGGAATTTTATTTCAAAGTTAGATAACGTTTCTCGTTATACCATTATATTATATGCGTGGACAGAATGCAGGAAAATTGTAATTTAATACGTCAACATTTGCTAAAAATATTTGGTTTGTATGTAGAAAATATATTGGCAAAAAAAAATAAATTACGACCGAGCCTTATAAATATATAATCAAAATTACTAATGGTTTATGGGTGTATCATCCTTTTTACACATTTAGTTTCGTTTCAAATGATATTTATAAAATGGTTGTATAAAAAGTCTCCACGGTTTTTGTTACTATAGATGGTGTTGATGACTATATATATCGGGCAATACTCGATGGTTTCATATGCACATACGTTTTAGTTGATTAGTCACTAAAACAGAAGCAATGAAATTTTGAGAATACTGGAGCAGGAGCGGCACACAGGTTTTCAGGAAATAGAGGAAGCATTAAACGTCAACCACATGGTCGATGTTTGGATGCTACATTAATTATCGCAAACAAATTTGATAAACCGAATTGACATCAGTGAAATCAAACCATTTTCGAAGCGAATCATAACAGGCGATGCAATGGCCTGGATTGACGGCAAACAAGGCTATATTGAGTGGGAAGGGAATTACCCATCAATCCTGTACTGTGTACAAATCAACCGTTTGAACGGAGCAGGCGTTTGAAAGAGCAACCAAAATTGGATAGCAGAAAGAGAGTTGTGTTCCATCATGATGAGGCGCAGCCACACACATTTTGATGACTCGGAACAAAATGATCGAATTTGATTGGGAAGTTTTGATGCATCCATCGTACAGCCCGGACTGTAGTGCCTAGGACTGTACCTGAAAAATGTACCAAAACCTTGAATGGGGATTCCAACCTTGAATGGGGATTCTATATGGAGATTCCAATCCCCTTTAGCATAATTATAGTAGTTTTGTATTTAATTAGCGAGTGGAAATGCAAATATCTTTGGTAAGTGTTTGAGTGGAAGTTGAAAAATTCTGTGTTTTCTGTTCTGCTGAAAATAATGCAGCCTATGTTTCGAGTATGTAAGGTACGGTTTGGTGTTATTAATTCCAGATCCAATACACCTCATAGCATATTTTACGGATTTGCTGTTTGTTGTTATTTATTTTGGGACAAACTAACTGCCAACTTCTTGAGAAATTTCTTCTTTTGTTTATTTGTGAATATTCCATGTTGATTGGTTTAATTCATATAAACGATAACTAGCGGTTAATTAGTGGTTAAAAAACTAAACTGACCCATTGTGACCTCCCTTCGGCATGCGGCTAAAGGTCCGTTTTACGTGGATCCATATGCACATTGCATAGCTCTATGCTAGCTTATAGTGCTGACGTAGAAGACTACACGTCACAGAGAGTTCATTCTCACCACCGATCGTATCAGAAGGCCTTTATCAGGATTCGAACCCGGTACTTCTCGCTACAATGGTCGCAGCTTTAACCACTGCGCTATTTAGGCGGTCCTTGAGCTAATCAATCTATGGTATTCATTTATAGTAGCAGTTAATTCATTTATATAGTAGCGTGTCCAGTAGATAAAAGTAAATTGTTCTTATTGTTATTGGTAGTAAACAAAACACCACTAGCAGGTGCAATTGCTATAGTTTTGCAAAAACAGTATATATGTCTGATTTATTTGGTACATAGTACTTTAGCTAGTCCGTATAGCTTGTAAAAAAAATCCATCGTTATGTTATAGCGATTATGCAAAAACGAGTTCGGTCGACATAGTATACATCACAAGATGCTGGGATATTGCTGTTGACCTCTCTTCTTTTATAGGAAAGTTATTCCTAGCATCTAGAAGCCAGAATTTCATGTCTTTGACGTTATATATTTCCGAAAAGAACGTCTAATAACACTGACTGGGAGCCAAATTCCTCAAACACGGTTGTAAGGTTAATAATCTCTTCGGACTCCAGAGGTGCAGCAGTTAAGCTACATTTCATCTGCAACGACAATCCGTCTGGTTCAAAATCATAAATCTTGTTTATTTATTATCAAAACTGCGATAAAAACGTTGGCGAGATAATAGCCAGCAGTCGGGACACACATAAACATGAACATAAGACAAAGCCAAATTCAAATGATGTCATGCAAATATATAAATATAAACAAACAATATATAATTTCCAAACGCATTATTCGCAACAACAATCAAATAATGGGAGAGTCACATCCAATATTTTTATTTTATTTTTAATAAATAATTTATTGATCGTTTTGTAAATAGAAAATTTAATATTCGCAACAAAAATCGTATAAATGCCAATCATAAAAAATAAAATTATTTGCTCGCTCGCTGTTTCAATCGACGTATGTTTGTTGTCTTTATACTGATAGTATACGCTTCTTGGTGTAGCACAATTTGATTTATTAGGATGAGTAACCCTTTATACATATGTATTGTGCATTTTCTTCGAGTCGCAGTGATCTTTATCGTAATGCTGTTAATAGGCAGGCCTATAAGTGTATTATATTCACATACGTATAGATAACATCCCTGATTATAAATTAAATTTGATGTTTTGCAATAAAATGTGAATTCGTTTCGTATAACTCACACACACACACACACACACGCCCATCCATATACATAAATATCCAGTGTGTACATAATAAGATTTTTTTTTAATTAAACGCGAAAGAAAAGATTACAACAACAACACACAAAATGTATACAAAATCATTTATACGTATTTATGTACGAGAGAGCTATAATGTGGAAATTGTGAAACCATCTGGTAGATATGCGAATTTTTTTTTGTTTTTGTATTTTATTTACACAGCCGATTTTAGTGTGTACGAAGAACTGCTCCTCCTCATTCCCAAAGTTTTTTTTGTTTTTGGTTTGTTTTTGTGTGATGCTTTGCTGGAGATAAAAGGGGTTTCCAATGGTAATATACGCAAATACTAAATCAACCCTAATTTGAATTTATATACGTATGTTGTATTTGTATACGATTTTTGTTGGAATTTTTCATGCTTATCAACAATCACTTGGTTATAATTAAAATAAAGCAAATACACGTAGCTATATAGCATATATAGGAGCGAGAGCGATTATTGTTGTATATATATGTATGATAGCACGATATAGTGTATAAACGAGTATGTTTCCGAATAACAAATAAAGTGTAACATCAGCAAATCAAATTTGATGTATACGTAACGTATATTTGATGTTATCGGATTATATGTGTATGCCGATAATGGTCTTCGATGGGGCTATTTTATAAAATCTTCGCAGGTACTTTCTTCTCGTTATACATAGATACAAATGAATCTACATGTCTTTTCACCATTACCCTCCCGTCCCGACACAAAACTACTCAAATGACCCTGAACTAAGCTCATTAATTTACTCAATCTGTATTTGGAGAATCGAATGTACAATTCTCAATTATTTGATGTGAGGGTGATTTGATAGGTCAGTGACCCTTATATAAGATTATGTTGTTGCTGTTATGTGATGTTTAATAGCATTTCGTTATCAGGTAGCCCTCCTGCAACAGCATCGCGTTTAAGGAGACATTAACTGATCGTGGTCGTGCTTTTAAAAATCTGAGCTTGATCCACTAATAGATTCGGTTACCTTTTCCTGGTCTAAAAAAATTTCATTGATAGGTTCGTAAATCATTATAAATGCTTTGAAAGGCAAACAAGTTATTTTGAATATAACATAGCGAGACCGTCCAGGTGGCGCAGTAGTTTAAGCTGCGGAAGTTGGAGTGGGAGGTACAGGGTTAGAATAAAAGAGATTTTTCGAATACATGTGCCGACCCATCGTCTATATGTCAGTACTATAGGCTGATAGGGAGATATGCAGTTTAAGTATGCGGTAGCAGTTTTCGGAACGAATTCCGACAATAGTATTTTCTAGCAAGCTCTTAGTGTGGATTTGTTTAAGTGACTTTATGGTTAAGTATTACGGTCAAGAATTTTTATTTTAACTTAAATTTTTGGATCCTAATATTTGCTGACATTATCTTCCCTAATATTAACTCAAATGATTTGCGTATGTAGTGTAAGCAATGAATGAAGAAATGAATGATGATCTAAAGGTTGTAATAATGGTGTAGTTTTGGGCAGTTAAAAATGCGACTGCCAATAATGAAACCAATGATGAAGCCAATCATTAAATAAACTGGCAGTCATTTATGCCTTTTTGTTGGCTCCGAATGCACTGAAAGGTTACTTTTGCTGCATTCTTTCATAGATCTTTGATTTAATGATCGGTTAATAAACATTAGCGTGGTCATAACATCACCAGACTGAACAGCAATAACGTTATTCGGTCTTTAGAAACCTTAAAGAGTGCGGAGAATACAGATACTACTGAACTACTTGTTTTTAAAACGGTCACGAATTGGAATACGCAAACAATCCACCACGAAAAAACCAACTTGCAGTCGAAGAGTTAGATCTTCGAAGTATTCCTGTTTTGGCTATGGTGAAATCGATATCAAAAGAGGGGTTATTTTTGAAAATAAGGATTAAGACGAGGAAAGCGAACTAATAAAAATTACCCTGAAGAATTACGAGAAATATTTAAAACGTTAATTTGTAAGAACGTACCGCTCAATTTATCGGGATTGGACCATTTTAACGGAGACATTCAGTTACCACAAAAAATTCTTAGCTGTGAGAGTCTAAGTGCTTCATCCGATTGTGGAACACTCAAACTTATATTCGTCCCAGAAAAATATTGCAAACCCGTTTGTTTTAAAAAAAGATGATTTTATGAAATTTTTAGAAGTTTATGTTCTTTCCTCGATTTACCAAGTGCCAAATTCAGAACATTATTAGAATCCCCAAGTGGGCAGCAAGATAATACAAAAAGCGATGTCTTTCAAAATGTTAACTAAAAGCGTTTAGTTCGATCCGCGTTACTCAAAAAGTCACCCTCAATATGATCGTTTAGTCAAAAGCAGAGCTTTCCTAAAAGTTTTGCAAAGTAAATATGCCCTGATGCGTCTTAAATAGCATCTGTCTGTCGACGAGCAATTCTGTGCTTAAAAAATACGTAGTTATCTGAAACAATATCTATATAAATGGGGCTTCAAAATATTTGCCTTAACAGGAGGTGCATCAGGTAAATTATCATTTACAGGTTACATGAATAGCTTTTAAATACACTCCGGGAAGAAAACTGATTCCAGACTATCGGACGAAAAAAATCTTGGAGCGTCTGCTAACATAGTCGTCCGGTGAGGCAGGTCTATCCCGCGAGATATGAACCATTAGGTGTTTTGTGATAATTATTTCGCAGCTATCCCACAAATATTATTTCTTCGAAAAGAGGGAATTCGTTCTATTGGGATCAGCAGGTGCAACCGAATTCCCAGGATACATATAACCTTTCTGGCTTTACAGGGCTTTATATATGGTACATAAAGAAAACTTGATTTATCGGAAAAAACTAAATTAATGTTACAAACCCCTTAAGTAAATTTGTTTATCTCATCGAATGCTACCGTTTGATGAACTTTGGTTTTTATTTGTGAAAGTCACCGTTAAGGGTTGAATTTTGTGAACCGCGTTGTAGCGAAACCTCCTTATAGAGGTATCGCGTTGTTGGAGGGTTAACTGTACTCACATAACCTTATTTTTTTTGAAGACCACATTTGGAAAAGTGAAGAAAAGCTAAACATAATTATGGTAACTCTGTTTTGCACATAGAATGGATCACAATTTGGTTATGGACGTACAAATATAAGGTGTGCTGGTTGAGTGGTCATGAGTGGCCAGTTTTCTCACAAACGATAGAAAATGGAAACAAGCGGATTACACCCCCGGGTAACTTAATTGTTTGGCCATAGACCATCTCCGCAGGTGAGCACTTCAGATCTTCTTTAACCGTTGCTCGAATACCAAGTAAAACGAGTGGTAATTCGGAACTCCAATGGATTGTATTGCCTCTGGCCTTAAGAGAAGCTTTAAGTTGGCGGTGAAATCGTTCAACCATGCCATTAGCTTGAGGAAGATAAACTGTTGTCCGTATACGGTGTGAGCCAAGGAGTTTCGTTAACTCACTAAAAAGTTTGGACTCAAACTGCGTTCCTTGATCCGTAGTTATGTCAAGGGGAACGCCAAAACGTGATACATAATTTTGGACAAATGTGTTAGCTATAGTAGTTGCAGACATATCGTTCATGCAATAAGCTTCGGGCCAGCGAGTAAATATATCGACACAGGTAAGTATATAAGTATATCCATTAGATGGTGGAAGAGGTCCAACAACGTCTAAATGGATGTGTTCGAATCGACCAGGTGGGATATCGAACTGTCCATGAGGTGATTTAGTTTGCCTCTGGACTTTAGATTTTTGGCAGGCCCAATGGGTCACGTCCTTGTTAATACTAGGCCAAACGTAGCGAGCAGTAATCAATTTACGAGTAGCACGGATACCAGGATGTGAAATGCCGTGTAAAGTAGTAAAAAATATTTTGCGTAATGGTTCTGCGATATAAGGGCGATTGTTGCCTGTTGAAGTTTCGCAGTAAATTTTGATGCCAGGTAATTTAAAAAGCTTTAATTTCATATTGGAACTAGAAAGACATTCGGAACCAGAAAGAAAATTCTGAAGTTCTAGGTCTGCTTTTTGTGCTTTGATAATAGTATCAAAGTCGAAGTAAGTCTCGACTTTGGCTGAGTTTGTATTGGTCGAGCGGGGAATAACATCCGCGACCAAATTATCGGTTGTGCGGGAAAAAAACCTCCGCAACCGTATCATCTACTGTGCGGGAAAAAGCATCTGCTACTATACATTATCTTTACCGTACACATGCTGAATGTCCGTGGTAAATTGACTTATATAATCCAAATGACGTGCTTGTCTTGGATTACGTTCAGTTTTAGACTGAATTGCTCTTGTTAAAGACTTATGGTCGGTGTAAATAGTGAAATCCCGACCCTCGACAAAGTATCTAAAATGTTTAATCGATAGATAAATTGCGAGTAATTCCCGATCGAATGCGGAGTATTTACGTTCGGCATTCGTTAATTTTTTAGAGAAAAATCCCAATGGTTCCCAATTATTATTTTTTAACTGTTGCAGGACGGCGCCAACTGCCTTGCTCGATGCATCAATAGTCACGCTGAACTTAGCATCGTTCAGCGGATGAACTAATAAAGTTATATTAGCCAATTCACTTTTAAGCGAAATGAATGCATTCTGACATTCTTCGGGCCAGGAAAAATTCTTTGGCGTCTTGGGCTTCTTTAATAGAGCTGCCAAGTGTGAGTGAATTGGGGCAAGCAATTCAGCTAACTTTGGTATAAATCGGTGGTAATAATTAACCATCCCGATAAACTGCTGAATGCGCCTAATTGTAGTGGGTACTGGGAATTCCTTAATGGCATTAATTCGTTCTGGCGAAGGCAGAATACCATTAGGAGTAATCTTGTGGCTGAGGAAATCAAGAGTTGTAACTCCAAAAACACATTTTGTGCTATTGATTCGAACATCAAACTCTGCTAATCGTTTAAATAGCGTTTCCAAATGGAGTTTGTGTTGCTCCTCGTTAAGTGAAGCTACAATAATATCGTCAATATAGACGAATACGAAGTCCAAATCTCGAACGACTTCGTTAATAAAACGCTGAAACGTTTGTGCGGCGTTTCGAAGGCATTCAGGTAAATTCGCAAAGACCTAAAGGTGTGGTTATGACCGTCTTATGGACGTCTTCAGGAGCTACGGGAATAAGATGATAAGCTCTAACTAAATCGATTTTGGAGAAAATATTATTTCCATGTAAATTCATGGAAAAGTTTTGAATGTGGGGTATCGGATAGCGGTCTGGAATAGTTACCGTATTCAATCTACGATAATCACCACATGGTCTCCAATCGTTATATTTCTTCTTGACCATATGTAACGGACAAGAAACTGGGGATGCCGATGGCCGGGAAATCCCTAAATCTACCATATGCTGAAACTCTAATTTGGCAGCTTTATGGCGAATCGGATCTAGTCTTCGTGGTCTTGTTACTGGTAAATGCCCTTCAGTAACAATATGATGTACCACGGAATGACAAACTGGTGAATTATAATTTGGCTCCGCTGTTAGTGAAGGAAATTTCTTCAAAAGCGTGCCATAGCCATTGTCGATTGCGTAAAAAATCGGTGTGGGGGTATTAACACGCACCGTAGCGGCATGTATTGATAGCTGAGTCGCTGGATCAATAAGCCGTTTTCGCTTAAGGTTGACTAAACGGCCAAATTTACTTAAAAAGTCAGCGCCAATAATCGGACGATTCACTGCTGCTAAAACAAATGCATGCGTGAAATTACGTCTAAGTCCGATATTCACCTGGAGCAAATTAGTTCCATAGGTGTTAATTTTTGTACCATTGGCGGCTGCTAACACTAGATCGTGTGATTTTAAATTTACAAAAATAGACGTGGAAAAACGTCGGTCAGGGAGCACCGAAAGGCCAGCTCATGTGTCTATAAGAAAAGTCAGGTTATTAATTACGTCATTTATAAAGAGGCGGCTGTTATTTAAGGTCGAGAGTGTGACCGACTCGACCAGGGGATCTATAAGTTTTTTGGATCACTACCTGTTTGGGGCTTATAGGCATAAGGTTTAATACACATGTGAGCTCTATCTTTGTGATGTAAATGATATCAACAAAGCTGGTTCGGATTATTTGAACCAGTATTTTGCCCTCGATTATTTGAGCGAGTACGAGGTCGTGAACGTGATCGAGAGCGTGAACGTGATCTGGGTATTGGCCGTGCAAATTGTCTGCTGCGTTGGCCTGGCGCACCTATGCTTAATTGCCTGACAATTTGCTCAATTCGTGTCAAGCGAGATGATTACTCCATATACGCTGACTAGGTATGAACATTTAGACGATTGACAAGACTTTGTTATTTGTTATTACCTTTGCTAATGCTTATGCACTTCCGGCTGTTAACACCAAATAACATTAAAACAATTGCCAGTAGTAACAATATTTTTATAATAATTACTCGAAAGTGACTTCAATAAAAGTCTAGTTTAAGTAAAGGAAAACGCATTAACGCCTCAATAGACGCAAATAAAAATGATTATTGTGGCTTTCATTAACTCAGTTTTATTGCACATATTTAAGAGCTTATATATATAATTGAAAATTGCAAAGTAGTCATATATATGTACATAAAAGACGTTTAACGTGGAGGAAGGTAAAAAAAAATCTTCGTTTTAAAAAATAAGAAAAATAAAGAAAAACACTTCACATTTATATTATATTCAGAGTAATTCTGTTTTATTTTCCAAACCATCCTGCAAATCCTTTTTATTTTTATATTTATAATACCATCTCGCATTTTCATTTTATATTATTATTTGCTTTACCGTTAAAACAAATAATTATTTTTCTTTCAATAAAAACGTAAACATTGCGAGAAAATGGGGTTTCGGTTCGCTCCTAGTGAAATGAAGGGATAAAAATCTGAGTGCGAATATGAACATAAAATTATAGAAATGAATTTTTATTGTATCATACAATGTATGTATGTACAAGGAGGTTTGTTTATAATGTGAATACATATATTTGAAATGAATTGAATAAATAGGAAAGGCAATGTAATATAGCTGTTATATACATATTATATATGCTCATATATAGTCATGCTGTTATGAAAAATAATCTTATAAGCAATTAGTGTTTTTCTTATGTTATTTAGATTGTGTGTATACAGTTGGTTAAATACAAATTTAATTTCAGCTTGTGATTGAATTTACAAAAACAGAACATCATCTATTTGTTCGCATGACAAGGTAATTATTTTAAGCATATCAATTGCAGATCGGAAGATCGTTTCTCTATATACACTGGGTATATTGCTTTGTCTGGGTATGATACAGAATTGAGTAAGAGATAGGTATAATGTTGTATTGCTGAGAACACACTCTAGTTGGGCTAGGTTCTTTTAGTCCAACTAGAGTGTGCCCTAAGCAACTAATTATACGGCTGGGATATATTACGGCATCCTTAAAATTTAACAAATATTTGACACACTATATAAAATCAATATTTGCCACTCCATTATTTTTTATTTCAAAACAATAGTTTGATAAAAATCTTTGTTCGCGCGATTTCCAATCTCGAGTGAAGTTTTCTAATTGTTTTCTATCCAAATTGTAGATTTTTATATTCTAAAAGATTTAAATAGACATGCTTAAAAGCAAAGCAATTGGGAAAACTACTTTGTATAAAGGTGTTCGATGCATTATTTGCATTTCAAGTGCTTTTCAATATACACAATGTGTGCAAAATAATTATGCATTCGCTGTTATTAAAAAAAGGAAAACTGTGGGTGGTATCGTATATATACATCTAACAGGAAAAATTATTTCTCTGTTCAGCATGTGTGAGTGTAACGACGTGATATTTTTATATTAACACTTCTAAATTCCATATAAACATATATAAAGTGTGTCCCAAAATTAATGCAGTTAATTGTTGGTAACCTGAAAAAAGAACAATTTGACAGCCGATCGTTTGGGGTGCGTTATACAAGAAACATATTTTCACCTTGATGTGTCCCTGTTTGATGGGGATTTGGGATCACGACTACATTGGCCCTTAAATTTTTGAAAATGAGTTTTTCAAGCAGAAACTGTTCTTGGTGATCGATATCGCGACCTGACAACACCGTTCTTTCTGCCAAAATTGGATGCTATATATGTGGTTTCAACAAAATTTCAACATCCAGCCAATAAAACCACTCTATATTGCATTCGACAATTCCTGGTCGTTTGATCGATTTTCGTGGAGGCTATTTGCCCAATGGGACACCCTTTATACCGATATATAAGTCTCTATACTATATATGAGATGTAAGACGTGTGAAATTGTGAATTCGAATATTTATTATTTTAATTACCTTGTAAATAGTAATGTGGAGCAAGTTAAATTTATTTAAGTGGGTCGGCATGTTCTCGCTTCCCATAAATCAGAACACTTTATGATGCACAGCCTCAAGATAGTGTCTGGGCCGAAATTATTTTCACAAAAAACATTACCATTACGTTAGAGTGTTAGTATACATAATTACGTGAACACTGTGTAAACATAATCCTTGTTATATGTTCAGTTCTTATGACGGCATATTATATACGTTTACTTTTCGTTTTATATATATAGATGTGTTAAGATGAAAAGACATAAACTTATACAGCATCATAATAATCACAAACCAATGAACTATAAATCTTATGTTTGTTTGTTTTTTTTTCGGAATTTTCCGTACTCGTATACTTAACACCATCGTCAAGCGGGAGATAAAAAGATGTCCATTTCTTTTCATCTTTATGTGTACACATAATCTTTTTATCAAATATTTATACGACTTTCGTTTGTGTTGTTGCTTTTTGCTTTCAGTAATTCCGGAAATTGAAATGAAATCGAACGAAAACCAATAAACTGATTAAATTTTCCGATTTTTCCGATAATTTTTTTTTGTTTTTATTTGATAAGAGTTTGATTTTATCTCTTTAGTTTATAATACATACATATATACACACACATGTATGTATGTATTTATAGTGGACATTATTTTAAAAGGATTTTTGAACGAAAACAAAGTGTTAAGTGTTATTTGGACTTACCTTTATTTACACTTTGCATGTAAATTATTTTAAATCAGGTGGAATAATAAACATTTCGGACTTAAATCCAATTTAAGGCAGATGCTTAAGATGTCAAATACAACAATGTTTATAAAGTAGATTATCAAAATGGTTTGGCTGTTGTATCGACGACCTGAATTGATTGATTGATTGATTGGACTGTAGGACCAAGCGCTAGGCAAGATTCCCGGATAACGCCGGGCCTATTCCTACAGCCGTTTACATAAAACGATAGGTAAGGATAGGAAGGTATGTTAGTTAGGAAAGAGCGACCCGGTTACAGACACCATGACAGTCGGTACTAAACTACTATTATTAGATAATCACAAGACAATCACAATTTATATCTACTAGACTGCAATCGCCAATCAGCATTCTCCAGTCCGCAACACCTATCTGCTCTGCTGTATTTTGAATAAAATTAAAGCTAAATTAAAATTAAAATCCTAAAATAAATTTATTAGTTAGTCGCTCAGGAATCTGTAACTTAATTAATTAATTTTATTATTTATTATTAACTCCCATCCGCACAACTAACCTAATTAAAACATAAGTACAGTACTCTGAAAGAAAATTTATTAACTTATGGCTCAGGTATCTGAAACAATTTAATTAATATAGTATGATAGTTTAAGCCATTTATTACGATAATGTTATCATAAGTCTGTAACATGCTCATCAGAGAATCAAAATAGACTAGGGCGACAATCTTCAGCAGAACCATTTTCGTGTTACATAATTAGTGAAATAATATAATTTGTTAGTAAGATTTTTATCATTTTCACATTAACATTGGTTATTATTTTTATTAGGATAGGAAGGACATTTCTAATTCCATCATATATATTGGTGTTACCTCAGCAGTTGAAACTGGAGTATTAAGGTTAATTATCCTGGGGTCTTCTCATCATATGCTGCATATAAATTTGCGTCCCTATATTTACAGATCCACCACCATCTAACGCGAGGGTTAATATTTATTTATTTTATGACCCAACAGCATTTCATATACATACATTTGTGTATAGGGTAAATTATTATATAAATAAGTAATTGAGTAAGTTAGATATTACCTGCAACTTAGCTATAACGTATTAAAATTAAATCATTTAATAAAATTCTAAAAATAAATTTACTAGATAGGAATCTGTAACTTAATTATTATTAATTTTATTATTTATTTAAACTCCAGTCCGTACACCTATCAAAGTTAAAATAAAATTCAAAACTCTTAATTAGCTAACTTACGGCTCCGGAATCTGTAACCATAAATAAAATTAATATGGTATGCTAGGTTAAGTACCCGTCAACCATTACGCTGATGATACCATAATATAGGAATATGTTTATCAGAAAATCCAAATAATTCTCTGAAAACGTTTAACATTCCAAAATTATACAACATTTTTTAAAATAAAATAAACTTTCCTTGTAAACCCTCTCCAACTATAATCATATTTACACTTATCGTGATCAGGTATGTCACTTTACTACAAATGTAGTAGATCTGCTCTGACCTTCACCGTTCATAAATCAAAAAAGAACAATTGATATTGTCTTCATAAAGTACCCTTAAATCCAAATACGAAACTTAATAAATTGAAATTACGCATGGATAACCCACAGGCACGTATGCACGACACACAGGCAATAAAGCAGGCAAGGACGCCACATAATGCAGAAAGTATGGAGCAGAAGCACTCCAAAAGTGGAGGAAATCGACACCCCTCGGAGCGAACCCTATTCAAGCAAACCAAACACGATCCAAACTCAACATTCTACCAAACATACATCTATTAGTAGCAAATAAACTCTAACACGAGAACCCAATCGTAAGCATCCAAAATACAAACTCTTTCAGAGCACCCTCAACCACGGGACACCAACCTATACAAAAATAAAAATAGAAAGTGCAGACCTATCTCAACTGACTTTTAACAAACCGAAATTCATCCAAACACCCCACATTCCGGCGAATCCTCCAACCCCCAACAAATCCCACTCGCGTCCAAAATTCCACATGACAACAGAGGCTTCCAACCGCCTGCAGTGGCGGTTAGAAGCCTCTGTTGGCATGTAGGGCGATAAACCCTCATGCCCGTCCCAATCAAATCCAGCCTCAAACCCCCCCCCCCTCGCGAACCACAGCAGTATCATGAGTCAAAGAACAAGTCACCAGCATACCTACAAAAACCGCTTCCGACATCCTTCAAAAATCCAACCAAACATCAAAACCTCCCACCACTCTGCAAAACTGAATGCCTCCAAACCACCACTGCAAAACAGCTACGATCCCGCCGACGTCCAAACATTTAAATAGTTCCAAATCCTCGCCACTAGATTCAAATACTTCCGGACTAAAACAACCCTCAACCACAATTTGAATATCCCACCAAGAACAGACTGAAAGAACAATTTTTACGCAAGAAAAAAATATTCGCTAAAGCGGGAACCTAAATCATGCTAAAGCGGGAACCTCAAAAAATGAGAAAATTTTTGCTAATTTTAGAATCAAGACAGTGGAATTATTGTTGATAGATTGGATCAAAGGAGCAAGCCAAAAAATATTACATTTAGTACGTCGATCATCCCAACCAAATCTTAGAGTATTTGCAGGCCTCTTGCCGAACTAAGTAACGAAGAAACAAATACTTTCTAATAAAGTCGGAGTTGGTTCCAAAATATTTAAAAATCGGAACGAATTCCTAAATATTAAAATTTCAGGTGAGTCATCTAGCGCAGACACAGCTGCAGCAAACGCCATTCTGCAAACAATTAAAAGCATCGTTGCAGATGGTCATTTAAGCCATCAACTATTTAACGACGAAACAGCTTCTTAGTACTTAAAAATAACGCCCTCGCGAACATATTTGGCCACAGCAGAAAAACATGCTTCCGGCTTTAAAGCAGCAAAAGACCGTTTGACGCTTCTTCTTGGTGGTAATGCCGTCTGCGACTTCAAGTTAAATCCTTTGCTGATTTACCATTCGGAGAACCCGAGAGCTTTAAAGGGTATCACCAAAAACAGTTTACTTGTTGTTTGAAGAAGTTATAGAAAGGCTTGGGTTACCGCCAGTCTCTCTACACGAAATGACATGCAGTTCTCAACATTAACAAATCTTGGGATGAAGTCAGCGGCACCACCATGTCTGGATCGTGGAAAAAGCCTTGGTCGAATCAGTCCACCAGTTCTATTGAAGATGCGGCTGAAGTACAGACTCAAATCATCAACATGGCCTAAAAAAACTGGCTTCATAGATGCTGATCCGTCTGACGTAGAAAATTTATTAACCTAGCAGGATAAATGATGAAAGTATTTCATCATCTGATGATTTCGAAGAGTTTTAGACTCAAACAAATAACGCAACCATCCACGTACATACTACTGAATTATATTTAATTTTATTCCACTTTTACGATTTTAGAATTTAAATACATTGTACTTTGTACAGAACCAACATATTTGTTCATTATATATTTGAATACTTTTTCGACTTACGTCGTTTAAAGTAACGTTGCATTTCTCAGGAACGCATCTACGACGTAAGTCATACATCGCCTGTATATATGTATAAGACTATCTACGGCGTAAGTCAAGGATCGCCTGTATATATGTATGTATATATCTGCATAAAATATAAAATAAAAATAAACCAAAAATTCTCTTATAAACATAGGAAACAGAATTTTGATGGACGAAACGAAAATTTTGTTATTATATGAATACCTAGGCATTTAAATGAGACAGTCGTGTGTAAATTTGCGTTTTCAACGATCAAATAATGATGTATATACAACACAAACACAATCCAAAAATGTATAAAGATAAAATGTAATTCGCCAATTACATTGAATATAATAACATTTTCCTACACAACGATCGCACAATGGCAGTGATCGCGTTAAAATTTATACATACAAAATCCCTACAACTGTATAGCACCCATTACATGATCAGTAATAATGTCATTACTTTTTGATAATGACATTAATACTGATCGTGTAATGCGAAGTAATGATGAATGATGTTCGGTAATGATGGAAATCCAGATTTTCTGATTTTGCTACATCATTACCGAAGAATGATGAAAATAATGTCATTATTATTGACCGTGTAGGGATTCCGTCATTACTTTTTTACATCATTCCAGAGGATCATGCTCTTTCGATGTATTTTAATTCTTAAATAAATACAGAATTATTTTTTTTCCATTATATGTTGACAAATCGAACTGTAAGCATTATAATTTTTAAAAAGTGTTTTAAAGTAATTAAAAAAATCAATTTTTATCAACTTGAAAGAAATCTACAAAAAAAACGACATAACATTTCATATCTGTTGTCCGCTAAGTAATGATGAAAATACTGATGCTTTGGAATGATCGTGTAGTGTTAAAAAATAATGATGAAGTAATGATATAAATACTGACATTACTAGTAATGACATTATTACTGACCGTGTAATGGCTGCTTATGTTTTGAAACATACATAAACCAAAATATGAAAAAAACATCTAGAGGAAAGGGGAAATAAGAGAATTGTATGAAGAGCGATGTGCTAGTCAAACGAAAGAAGACGAAACATACAAAGCATGCGATCGCTTTCAATGGAATAATGTGGTGTGCGTGTGATTTGAAAATGATGTATATAAGATACAAAGACAAATCGTTATAGATTACAACAATACCAATAAAGCAACAATACCAATAAATTGATTACAATATAACGAAGAAACAAGAACTGAATGTAACACAATACCAATACTTGTATAAAGCATTGCCTGTGAGATGTCAATGCGTAATAGCGTATGGAGATGCAATAGATAGTATCGTACAAAATATAATAAAATATAACACAACACAATATAATACAACATATTATAATGTAATTACAATAATAATAAAATATAATATAATAATATAATAGCGATACTCATCTGTGATCCGTTTTAAAACCACACACTATTTTACAACACCGAGAGGAAAAAAACACGTCCACTCGGTGTGAAGATCAACACAATACCGGCTGTTGTATCGACGACCTGAATGGGAACTAAATCAGAGATGATACATTGGGTGGAAATATTAAGAAACACACGTTAGGTTCACCAAAACCGACTATAAGAATTGAAATTTTTTTGATACACTTATAGCCAGACAGATATACATGGCCGAGTACACTACAAGAAATAACAACTGTGTTTGTTTACGATTCTAACTCAAGTTGCTGCATAAATATGACAAGATAACATTACTTATCATACCATCAGATTTACGTCATTCGCCCTCCATTTAAATTTTTGCTGGGAGTAAACCAGTACAAATCTATTTAGGCGATCAAAGCTTTTTCTGTGCGGCACAAACGAAAAACATAAATTGAAATAGATCAAATAATTGTGTCCGTTATAAGTCTTCGAGAATAACCTTCTTTCATAAAATCTTATTAAATTCAGATTATCTTTATAATAAATAAAGCGAATAAATCGTTTCTATTTCTTATTAAAATTAATTAATTTAATTAATACAAATTATTTCCTCTTCCCTATATTCTACGCTGATCATTAAACCGCGGCCGCTCATTAAAATAATCAAATTTAACATAAAAAATATATAATTCAACATATAGGCATGTATACATACGCGTAACAAGAGCGGAAGTAATCCGCATTATCTTATAGAAAATTATAATAATCGGGTTCTAAAAAAATTACAAACCGTATTCTCAGTACATAATCATCAAGTATAGAAGTAAAGACGTACAAAATGATAGTGGTTGAGGCGCCGTCCAAATGATATTATCGACAGTAATCATATTGTACATACTCGTAGCTAATTACCATAAAAATTTACAAAGTAATTAAAAAATCAGAGGATGTTACTCAAAAACCTGCCAAAAAACACTTGTTAACAATAAATTATCTTAAATTTATGCAAATTATTTTGTTTAACATTTTTTTGTGTACGTCTTGTGTTTTGCAACAAATATTTACATCTTTTGTCATCACAATAATAAAAGTCAATGTTAAAAGTTTTGTGCTATTTTGTGTCCAGCTGTAAGATCTATGAAATAGCCATGTATGATTATACATACAACAGGAAACATAAACTATCGATGTAGCTAGTTAGGTAAATTATGTTTGTTCATATAAGATTATGTCATGGGATTACTGTTATCCACGCTGAAATTAGTAAATTGGTTAGATGTCGGAAATCATGGGAAATCTGCCCATCATATTTAATGCTACATATACATATTTATGTTACTATATATGTACAGGTAATTAATCAGCTTTACAACATTCTTATACGTTTGTTAGGTAGAACGTGTAGTGTACATACATATGCTTAAAGGATTTTTGTTTAAAGTTTTACAATTTAAATTTTTAATTACTTTAATTTAATTGAATTTACAAAACTATTGCACGATTTACATAGACATTATAGTTTTTACCATCTCTTTTGGGTGTTTAATTTAGTAGAAAATATTTGCAGTAAATAGTTTTGTTTAGTTTTTTGTAATAAACCAAATGTGAGTATATGTACTCGTAGCCGCCCAATAGGGGCAGGATGTAAAAGGAATTTTTCACCATCAACACATCTGAGAGTTTAGATCACCCCTGTTGAGTTTAGAATCCATGGGCCGTCCGAACAGCACTATAGACTGGACATCGAACCTATAGCCGAAACGTCAAGTAAAGAAAAAAGGAAGATGTCACAATGGGCCAACTGAGCCTGAGTGACGGTACAAGAGAATAACTCATTTGGTTTCAATCCATCAGGCGCATATATTGGGGCTAGTGAGGTACGGATCAAAGAGGATGTCGTCACTTCTATAACTTTATTATTTTTGTTTCAAAGCACACAGGTAATAATCTACTGCGAAAAATTATTACAGTTATTTCAATACTGCGAGTCGTTTTGCCAAACCATAAAGTATATTAAGAGCTTAAAAAGTCAACTCTATAAGTTCCTCTGGAATATTCAATTACAGCCTATGTTGACAACTTAGAAAATTAAACAAATGTTCACACTAAAAGCTGACGGAGGTCTTTAAGCACGAACGGCTATATTATTCCTTCTTTACTAGAAGTCACATAAATTGAAAAACTAGAACAAGCGGTTTGCCGACTTTAAATGCGTTAATGTCAAAACTAATGTCAAAGTTTTGGTTGTCTATTTTCAAAAAGTATAAAAGTTTCCAAAAAGCTTATATTTCGAATTCATCTTAAACGTAGAACAGATAACATGGCATGGTTATCGATACACATAGTGACTTTACCAGTTGTACCTTAATGGTTAAAAGACTTTCTAGAGAGGTTTGAGATTCTCGTCGTTGATCAAAAATTAACATGCTCCGGATGACATAAAAGATTTTCTTACCTTTGCTGGTAATATTGACTTATGTGGTATTTATAGGTAAGACTTTCTTTTAAAGGCTCAAAATTCAAAAATACGCGTCAATTGAGCAAATGTGAATCGGAAGTTATTTTTATTGGTGAATTACTGGAGCTGGATATATAGATATAGCTGACCCGGTGAACTTCCCTCCGCCCAAATTATTTCGTTCCGAGAAAATACTTTTGTCGTTCACCAAAAATTGATGTTGATGTGAAAAACATGAAACAATTTAATTCAATTTCCATTCACTTTTACATCAAATTCAACAATTATGCATTGAAAAGTGAATGAATTAAACTGAAAATGAGAAAATCACGGAAATTTCAAATTTATTCCGCTCACTTTTAACGATTGACCTTCCGATTTGTTAATCGCCATAGTAACGCCAAACGAACGGGAAACCGCATCAAGTTATGCGGTGGTATCTCCGGAAAATTAAGCGCATTCAAAAACTTGGTCGGATTATTGGTCTTGATTGATCATTCAGTCTACGGATTTGTAACAATGTATTTCTCTGGTGATCAGATTTTTAATCGAGTAATTCATATACTATCAATATCATTGTTACTTTGATGCCAATCATGATTCATGTCATTTCGGTTGTTGTCCCGAAACACTTTTGTGATAAGCTATTCCTTTGGTATCGTGAATAATCATTGCAAAACAGTTGTTTCGAAAAATCATTAGTTCTTGGTCAACTGCAATCTTCACATAGCACCACAAACTCAACGATTACGCAGACATGCATTGAGTGTATCTGCTACTGTCGATCTCGGAATGACAAAAATCAATTAGTGTAGCGTTTGACGAAAATCACAAACCAGCAGAATAATCTCGCCACTGCAGTCCGTTTTTTAAAAGGCCAATTTGATCGGGTGAGCGCGAAATCCCGTAACAAACACAATCAACTTTTTCGGTGGATTCCTCAAATTTTTCGGTGGATTTTCTTTCGTAGAAACCATCTTCTAGCAATTGAGAACACAACAAAAATAATTAATCCAAATCGGGCCAGCTATTTTCAACATAAAATTTTAACACCATTTTCAAATATTAAGATTAACTAATCGCTTGAATGAAGATATCCTAAAAACCAATCCAATCCAATCCAATCCAATCCAATCCAATCCAATCCAAACATTGCAAAACATAAATTATAATTAAATTCAAACTACTTGAAATAAATCTAATATATTCCAAAATTCTTGGCACAACAACATAACGTAATTTTTTCCCAAAAAAAACTCCATTTCAGTCTGGCATGTTAATTGGTTGCAAAACATACTCGTACATAGTACATCATAATCAAATCACCCAACATCATCACTCACATTGATTTAATTAAAAAGAAAATCAACAAAAACTTTTTAATATAAAAACTATACCAAAAACAACTACCATAACCCCGATACTTGTCCATAATCTTTATTCATAAATGTAAAACATATCAAAACAACCAACAAGATGAAGTCAAGTCAAAACTCATCTCCTCATCGTCGTATATACATAATATATTGATAAAAGTCAAGATTGAAGAAATTGAAGCAAGCAAAAAATCGATACTTAGAAATATCTCAATTTTCATTTTATTATGATTACAACATACTCGTATATAATATACACTTTCTGTATCATGTTTAAGATACTCAATCGGATGTACAAAAAAATCTTGACAACAAGATGAAATAGCTTTATGATTTATGTACACATACAACATATATTGCATGCGCGCTGAAATCAATGTATATTCACTGATTAGTGTTTTCGATTTAATTGATAGAGTTGTTCGCTTATGATTTATGCTTTTGAATGTCAATCTGTTTTATTTTTACCGTTTTACAAGTAACTGTAAAATAAGTTTACAGGCTGTAACAGTTCAAAATCTTTAACTATCTGATATTATTATTTTGTCGACTTAGTCGAAAAAATCTCAGAATAATGCCATCGAGAGAAAATTCTCTGTGGTTAGACGAGATATCAACTCTTCATAGAACCTGACACATTTCTATGCACCACGGAATAAGCTGAAAAATATTTGCATGAAAAACTCGGACGAAATCAAACCCAACATATGTTCGCTGAGGCTTTTCGATCTGTCTTTAAATCAGAAGACGTTGATAAGTACGAAAATCATCACCACGCTAGGGTAGACCACATGTTCATTGAGGTACTACATATTACAGTTAAAAACATAAAAATGTAGAATAACCTTATAAGACTGGATATAGAAGTGATGTCTCATGTTATATAGAGACATAACGTCGATTTTATCTATACCGAAATAATTTGAATTTGTAATATGCAATACTTTCAAAGAAATAAGGTCTCGATATGTTTCGTCATACCAACATAGATACAGAGATCAACATTTACAAATCTGATTGAATTCACTAACAGTACAATTAAAGTTATAGAAAGCAACAAGCAAGTTGACGTGATGTACATTGACTTTGACAAGATGTTTGACTTCATTAGCCGACATTTTTGTTGCATGGTTTAAATCTCACTTAAGAAAGCTTAAAGTGCTCGTTTATCGGTAGCATTTTATTGAGTTACATTGACAGTTTTTCAATACTGCCAAATTTTCAAAATAATATGCCCACTAGACACCTTACAAGAAACGAGTTCTTGGAAGTTGATGTACCTATAATGTGTAAAAACTGCAATCAGATAAATCATCTGTTTCATTTTACTGTAAGCAACGATATATGGTTGCCAGATGTTAGTTCGTTATATTTTTAATAGATGTCAATGCATTTTATATCCAAAAACACCAACGCCTGAATGTTAGCTATACACAAGCGAATATATTTTATACTGTCGATGGTGCATTGCCTACTTTGTGTATAATATTTTGTAACTTCGTTCATTCCGTAATCGTATAATGTGTTTGTAGGGAGTTGCAATTAATATTTAATATCAGCTCATAACTGACATAGTTATACCACGGTAAGCAATGATTTGATACTTCCTGACATATATTCTGAGTCTGAATTGAAGTTCAATTGTTGAGTTTGAAAACTCCTAGTGAAAACTCCTAATTGAATATTTTAAATTCTTAGTTAATTGTTTTCTATTATTTTTTAAGTGACGATATTTTTATAATTGGCTTAAGTTCCCATTCAATTAACTCGAATCTTAATCAACCTAACGTATATATTAACATGCTGTTAAATTTTAAGTTTTAATTTACTTTGACAAATTAACATTCGAGGTATATATACTTTAAGTACCAATAAAATTTATGCCTTCAGCTTTCGTGCAATGAAGTAAATTATCTTTATATTACGTTTAAGATGGCAAAACTGATTGGTATACGCACACTTAAGCGAAAAGGGTGATTATTAAAAGCAGTTTCGACAGCAATGCGTATTTTGGGCCAAAAGCGTAAATCGTAAAATATTTTATATAATTTATTCATAAATTTGTTTCTAATTCTATTTTTAATAATCATAAATCAACAAAAAATATTTTATACTTTCAGCATAATTTTATGAGAACTACCTATACACATAATATGCTCGTACATATTATATAAATAACTGGAGCTCATGACAATAATTTCTCGTAAAATATTTCCAAAAAACCAAATTAAATCAATCACAAGATAATGATCTTTCTTTGTTATATTACGAGTATAAATAAATTACATTTCCATAATAAATAAATAAGAAAATTGATTTTATTTTCATGAAAATAAAAATTTTTATGACATCCAAAATATAAATTGTCATCAAACAAAGTAAGAATACGTATACGTCACAGAGAAAATATTTTTTTTGTGGCAAAATAATTTTCTTATTTATACAATGAAAAATCGTTCGTTTATTTATCGTTCCATCAGCAATAAAAAAAATAATTTTTTTACTTTACCAAAAGACAGTATCGTCGCATACAATTGCAACATGTTTGAAATGATGAATGAAGAATTATATTCAACGGTCTAGACTCGCGAACCATCCCATTTATTTTGTAATTTTATTGTTGCTCCTTCTTTTATAATTTCCATAAGATTTATGAAACTTTTTCATACTCGCAAAAAAAAAAAAAAAATTTGGCAAATAGTTGGATGAAGCGATATTGCTGTTGGTGGTGGCGGTGCTGCTGCTGTTTGGCGAACAAGACGCTATACATTAAAAAAATGATAAAATTTAGGAAGCAAATGATAAAAATTAATTAAAATAAAAACCGAGAGACGAAAAGATAAATAAGATAAATAAATCAAAAAGTTAGAATTTATTTTAAGAGATAAATGGGCGGTTTTCATTTGGCATTTTATTATGTATTTTTGGGGTTATGCTAATAACATCTTAAAGATTTAACACGAATTAAATTCTTTAACACTTTTCGAAATCTAAATGTGTTTTGATTTATGGGTGTTTTTGAGTTATTTTATATGTTAATTTTGTAATGACCACCAAGCTACATGTACATGTGTTTATATAGATATGAAACAAATCATATATCTTAGTGGATAAGACCTTGTTATTTAAAAATAAGTAGTTCAGTTGGTTTTATTGTTGTTTGTTCAATTATTCATTTTAATTGATTGAAAGTGATTGCGGTCATTTTTAAAGTTATGTTTATAGTTGAATAAATTTTATATATATATATATATATATATATATATATATATATATATATATATATATATATATATATATTTTATATATTCAGTGGCGGACATTGAATTAGAAACGACGAAACTGAAATAGTGTGAATATATTGACTGTGAGCTTATTGTATGAAAGGATTGCAGGTGAATTTCGTTAATCTCAGGCCATCGATGAAAAGTTGGGGTGTTGAAAGACGAGACTGGTTGCTTCATCCGACTGTTTCGACCTTTGTTAAGTTAGTCCAGAATTTCATCCCCGAAAATGAAAAAAATTGCATGTGATAATACAGTTAGTAAAAAAAATACTATCACGACATTACATTTCGATTATACATATTGTTAAAAATGTTAGATAAACAAACAAAGTAAAAAAATGTAACTAGACAATATCAATAACCAATCTATTATATTATAAAACATATATGTGAAATATAAAACATAGAGTTCGTTAAAAATTAAATCTTATCATTATTTATCATCTATCTTATATTACTCTCAGCACCGAAAAATGTCTGTCGCGACACTTTTAGTATTATTTATATTAATTGATCATAAGTACAATAAAATAACATCTACCAAAAAAAATCAAGCCAATTTTCTTTACAACATGTACAATCAAATATAAAATGTCGAAACGAAGGAAAATTTACTATAATGATAGTTTTTATATAACCAACCCAGAAAAAATAACTATCATGATAGCTTTCATATACCTACTCAGCTTAAAAAGATTACTGAAACGATAAAAAAATAATCATTTGATTATTAATCATTTGCTATAGTCCCTCAAACATAGAAACCATTCGTTGGACGGACCAACTGATTATTGATTTGAGTTGCTTTCATAACTTTTTTTAACCTTTCTTAACTCAAATCAATAATCAGTTGGTCGCAAGAACCCATCATAGAAATAATGTGAATTAAATACCAGAATTTGGACTGTTTTAAAATAAGTATCCATACATACAAAAATATGTAACTTGTTATTTGCAATATTATTACTGTTTATATTAATTACGGTTAAAGTCCGAAATGCGATTACCTATCCCTTTGGTAAATGTATGTTCTACTAATGTAAATCTACTTTTACCTGCAAATTTAGGCTATATTCACATTTACTCTTTAATTTCTTTTATTAATAAATGATTTCGTAGCAAACCCTAGAATGATTTCGTAGTAGACCCCAGAATGATTTCCTAGAATTATAAAGGCTAACGGGTCCAGGTCACTCTCACCAGGCCACTCCTCCGAGGGGCTTTAGATTTCAACTTCGAGGGACGTAGGAGCCGGGATAAGCAAACATGTCGCACTGCGTGGTGGGATTATCTCAAGCTATCATGAGAGATAGTTTTTCTGGGCTGAGTATATGAAAACTATCATGATAGTTGATTTTTTCGGGGCTGAGAGTAAAATGTGTCATGATAGTTGAGATTAGTGTTGTCATCGCTTTTTCTGGGAGGAATTCTGGGGTAACTTCACATACCTCTGTTTCGTAGGTGACGAATATCGTATTTTACGAAACAGTCGGATTCTGACACAAGATTTTCGTATAATATGATTTCGTTTTGTTTGGTTAATAATATTGCGGAATTTACGATCTTCGTATTTTACGAACGAAAAAATATTTATAATAGGAAAATTCGAAATCGTAAAAATTTCAAATATCCCCAGATGTTTCAGTAGCACAGATAGTAACAAAACCATTAGACGTATAGGCTACACGAATCTGGGTTGCGTGGATGCATTGCCCGCCGAAAGCGGGTACTTTGGAATGATGAATCGAGATTCAATATCGCCGGATCGAACGGGAAAGTGTACATGAGACACCCTAAAACTTCACAATAGAATTCTAGATACACTTTATAAACTATTAAACATGGAGGTTGATATATTATGGTTTGAGAAGCATTTTCATGGTGCGGGGTACGCCCAATTTGTAAAATAATCGGACGAATGAACCAACACATGTATGAACCCTTATTGCATGTCGTTTTTAATTCTTTGTGCACCACTGTATATATTATATATATATATATATATATATATATATATATATATATATATATATATATATATATACATATATATATATATATATATTATATATGTATATATTAAATGTTGATAGTTTAACGCCTACACAGTTCTTTAAGTATCTTGGGTTTTAGTCCACACCTGTATTTATAATTTTTGGTTTTATGTCTTACCAGTTCTTGATTTTAATCCCTTCATAAAGATACATATTTTCGAAATAGGTCAATGTTGTACACCGTGGGTTTAAGTAACCGCTACTCAAATCATATTCGATTGACACTAAAACTATTTGAATGTAACTTAGAAACAATCTAAAATACGAGAAAGAAGAGGAATAAAATAACCTTATGAACTTTACCTTATGAAATGTGAGCCAAATTAAAATATTTACTGTCTCCTTACTGTCGGAGTAAACCAACGAGATGAATGTACTTGAATGTTCAAATTTTATCTTGTGATTGCTATAATTAAATGGAAACAAGAAAACACTAAGAAGCAGCGTTCATAACCTACATTTCAGTGTGGTAGCTATACAGTCTCACAACTTTTTATATCAATGGATGGAAATTTTCAAAAGATTGCTGGAAGCGAACAATTTGACATACTTTCCGATTAGTTCCGATATAAATGTAATATATCATAAAAATCTGTCAACGGATTTATATAAATCAATCCTATAACCAATTACTCTTGATGATAAATAATTTTGTATTTACCTTAAAAATTTTGTTGATTGAGTCAGCTGAATCAACAGAAATGTTTTATTGCGCGATCTCAAGACAAATGTAAGAGAGATCTGATGATGTTAGCCAAAACTCACGCGCGATTAATCTGATTTTGACAATAGATGGGATTTTGAGATGCAGCATAATTCCTTACACACAGGTAGACAAATGTAGAGTAAAACATTAAAATTATTCGATGGTAAAGTGGATACATAATAATCTCTGTATTCTTCAAGGTCGAATTAACACTTGGGCATTTATGATAAAGACTAGAGGGTATAATTTTGTCACCTCAACTCAATATATAATTAAATCCCATTTAACCTAAATGATACACTTTGACCTCGTATACATATGTATATGTTATACTAACATGAATTATTTCGATTCTGGCAACTGTATATACACATTATTGAATTTATTATAAAAAGGTTAAACGTCCATTTTGACAAAACTTTTAATTAGAATATTTAGTCCGCAAAAAGTGTTTGTTATTAAAGTCCATATATATACCAAAACTATTTCATTTAATCCAACTATATATAACAAAACTAAAAAGTACATTAGTAGTTTTCCATTACGGTTTAGTTATTATTATATTTTGTGTATATAAAGAGGGATTATAATTAATGAACCTACAAAAGTATGTACATATATGAATAAAAAACTTTTAATATGTAAAAGACATATTTTGATCTCGCACTTATACGAGTATGTGTACCAACTATATTATCTTTACTCGTATCTATTTGACATACGACAAAGCGTACATTACTCCAAACAAAGGTATATAAATCAATCTTATCATAATATTATGTCATGCCGGCATTATTTCCAAATAACAATTAATCCACACACATATATAGTTATTGTGTCCAGAAAGACGGCCAGCACTCCACACCATATGTGTGTCGAGTTAAAATACATTCTCGATGATAATAAATCATATTTTTGTGTATAGGTAGACAGACGTATATGTACTTAGCTCCGTGTCTCCCGAATAATAATCGTGGTATAATATAAAAGCAAGAACACCAAAATTCAATCAGTCGCTGTTTTATTGAGGTGAAAAAAATAATTTTTTTTTGTGTCATTCATCTTATAAATAATATATATGATGAATGTCTTATATATATGTTAGTCTCTAATATAAGATAAAAATATTGTTCACCTTGATTTAGTGTGACATATAGACACGTCAATTTAAAAAAAAAATCTTAATTCGACAAAAGAATGTGTTCTTAACTCGATTTTCGAGTTAAACGAAATTCTTGTATATTTAGATAAATTGAAGGTTGAATTTTTTGTCCTTTATTGATTTGAATAGTGTCTGTGTAATGTATATACGTGTACAAAATAAAAGACATTTTAATTAAAAATTGAAAGAAAATGGAAAAACTTTAAATTCGTAAAGTTAAATTGAAAAATTAACAATCGTTTTTAATTTTATGCAATTCGATGCAAAGTTTTCGAACAAAGAAAAATAAATATTTCGAAGGTGTTTATACAAACTATGTGTTCAGAATGTGTATAATTAGTTTCTAGGAAGAAAACTTTATCCTCCAACTCGTAGGACAAAAACATTGTAGATTTTGTACCTAAAGTTTTTCGTTTAACTGATTTTCACTATTATTTATACAAAGTTTATAAATAAAAGCATACACACTTTGTCGTCGGGGTTGAGTTAAATGTATATAGGACGTAAGTCGATTAATAACAAGGTGGATAAACTGGACGGCAACAAACCACTTAAACAAAATATGTATGTATAATTGCCTGGAATGCTAATGGGTTTAATGCAAGAGTCTAAGAACTAGACCTATTTCTAAGAACCAACAATATAGAAGAAGCTTTCATATATTAGAGACAAACTTTATGGTGGTTCGAACCTATGTTTAGAAGTAATATACTGCCCATCAAGACATATAATATCGTAACAAATCCACATGCCAACATTTTTCATAAACTCGAACCATAGGTTTGCTATAGGATGTGATTACAACGTTAAACATACTGCATCGGGATGCATTGACACATAATACCAGGAAAGGGGAAAAGAACTCTTAAGTGTAATAGAAATGTCAGGTTGTGAATATCTCTCATCACGTAAACTAACCTATTGGCCTACGGACATTAAAAAGGTTCCCGATTTGATTGACATTTATATCTTGAAACGAATAGCCTCAAAGTGCATGGAAGTCAAAGGCAGTGACGACATTACTTTTGGATAATCTAATCGAATTAAAAGTTAGTCTCAAAACTAAATAAAAACTTGAATTAAAAGCTGGATGTTTTATTAACTGTATTAGTGAAACAGCTAAAGAGGATACACCCGTAGCAGGCAAGAAATTCATACAAAAGATCAACTACCTCCTGGCGATTCGACAACTGATAAAAGAAAGACGTAGAGAAAGAAATAAACTCAACCGTCTAATCAAAACACACAAAGAGACTTGCACTGAAAATTATTTGAAAGGACTGGGTCATGGAGCTGATAAAAATTATTTTCTTTCGAAAGCTTCTAAAATATACAGAAAGCCAATAATCCAAATTCCACTTATAAGGAACTTAAATGTAGAATGCGGGTACGACGTAACGAAAAAAATCAGCACTACACAACATCTGGCATCAGTATTTCAACCACACGACATACAACCAGTCTACAGTTCTACATCAAATATCCAACTAGAAATTACACAAGAAATACATATGTAGATATGAATTTGAAGGTCAAAAAGTTGCCTGAGAAGATATATTGGCCTGCAGTTTTTCTGGATGTATCAAAGACTTTTGATAGACTGTGGCGTTGGCGTATGAAGGTCTTATCTAAAAGATAAGTAAATTAGTGTCACAAAATTACTGCCAATTGCTCGGGTCATAATTCTCCAAACGAACATTTAGAGTATTTCATGAAGAAACATACTCCAACTTATACCTAGCCATAGCAGGGGTGTCCCAGGACAGCGTATTATGGAATATCTTATATCCACTATAACAACGGAAACAACCTTTATCGGAACTTTTTCTGATGATACAGCAGTATTAGCATGGAATTCGTTGGTCAGTTTTCAGCTTCCGTTAAAATATAAAATGCACAAGTTTAAGGCGGCTATCAACCTTTACTTGAAAGATCGCGCGTTGGCTGCAGGAGCTCTGACAGTTACAAGGAGCTGGGACAGTCTAGAAGTCCGCCCTGCACCCAAATAAAACTAAACTTAAAAAAACAGCGAATCGCAGTTGAATACTTTGAGCAAGCTGTCGATAAAATCAGCCAGTCAACCAGGGATTGGAAAATAAAGCTTGACGAGCTAAACACAGTACTTATAACATACACGTTGTGGCACAAAAATAGCAATCTCCAAACATTTATCAACAGGTCACAAATTCCTCAAGTTGAGTATGCTTAATATCTCGGATTGCATATTGATTCAAAATGGAACTATAAATACTACGTTAGACAAAAAGCAAAGCAAATTAAAAAAACAACAACATGAGATGTACTGAATATTTATCGCCAAATAACCAACGAGGAATTACACAACGATTAATGTTAAATGGATTGGTGAAGTACAAGTGGTCACCCATTCTCGCTAGTTAAACCTGGAACGTAAACTGGAAGTACAGAATCCTGCAGCTGGCAAAGACGTTAGAAACCTACGAAAGAACTAAGGGTGGGTCTAATTACAGCCCCTATTTGTATAACCTCTTATCTGGATCACTTTACCTCGATTTGGAATACCAAAGAATTGGCAGGTTATTAGCAATATACATAAATAGCCTTGATTTGATGTCTTAGGATGAGTAACACTTGTACGTATATATCGAAAAAAAAACATTCAAAACCTCAATTATTTATAAATCATGCCTCGATTTTAATTCAGATCAGTTTAATTATTCAGAATTTAATACAAAAAAAAATTCAAATCCCGCAAATCATTCACATATATTCATAAATAAATTAAAAACAAATATTCGTTGTTATTAATACAAATGAATTAACAATAAATTTTTTTGTTATAAACATGATACAACTGTAAATCAAAAGTCGATGGGCAAGGCGGGCGGATTGCAAGAGCATAAATGGATATTCAAGGTTGACGATATATTGCTCGCGCGCGATTTGTACGTACACAGGTATAAATTACATGTAAACTCCTTTATTGTTCTCGAATCGTATGTTTATATACCAAACACCAAGTCTGGAATCTCAACAATAACCAAAAAAAAAAAACAAATTTAATTATATATACACCCTCCTCGAGAGTACCAAATATATAAATTCGACCATTCATTATCCTCCTACTAACTAACTTAGCCTAATAAAAAGAATCAAACAACAAACAGAACACCACAGAGTCTACAGCATATTAACAAAAACAACAACCACAAAAAAAAAGATCAAACGTAATTCCCATTTAAAACATCGACCATATTAAAATGTAGCCAGCAGCATAAAAAACATCAAATCAAACAAGTAGAACATAAATTACAGCCAACATAAAATAATAACAATTTTATATGTTGCGTACACATATACACTCGTACGAACAATCAATAAACGCATAACTAAAATATATCCATTTCCAAATACATATATTTTTGTGTATTTCATAAATACATAAAATTCTATAATTGCATTAATGAAGCACCATTTTCAAATGGTATGTTGATGATGATGATAAGTGTATGATATGGGAAACACAAATAAGTTAAAATCCAACACACAAAAAAATTATCCTGAGTTTTTTTTTTGGTAAAAATCGCCTGGGGCCACTTCAAATTAAAATTGCATTTCATTATGTTGCATTATTATTATGATCTCGTGCGTATTGCATATTTGCACATAATAGCCAACAAACATATATGCCTAAAAATGGATAACACAATAATATGCTTTGCACTAGAACCACTTTGAGAATTATCCATTTGGCCAATGCGAGATCTCAAAAGTCGAGCAAGGTGTGTACAATTTAACAAAAAATTTAAAAAGAAACAATTAATAGTCGGAACCGATCAGTAGCCGGATAATGACAACACTGCAGGTACAGAAATTTGGAAAACCAATCCGTTCCAAGCAACACGTTAGATCAATGATCGTTAGATCGATCAGATCAAGAGGAACATACGAAAGTAATGTGAACTACAGTCTGATATAACGAGTGTGGCACACTCTACTATACGATATGGAAAAAGCATGGATCTACTCGGAAGTGTTTCGAGTCTCAATCAAATAATTGCAAAAGGATGAAAGCTGTTGCCCATGATATCGATCAAACTTTATTACAGTGGTCTTATGGACCAATGCCTAAGCACAAATGTATTTGGTAAATAACCTAAATAATTCAACTATATAATTGCTCCGAAAACTGGATTTATAGATTCAAAGTATGCCACAGAATAGGATTTTCGTAAATATCAGGTGAAGCAAATTCGCCCCAATCACAATAGGAGAATACTGGATAAAGAAAGTTTGGACTACTGTATGTGCTGGATATGTTGACAATGACATTTTTAAAGCGATGAAACCAGGCTCTTCTTGCGGTTGACACCTATTATATAACAATGAAATTTAAGGACGAGAAATTTACTGGTCGAAAAATGTCTAACGATCGATAAACAATCTAAGTAGCGACGATTATGGATGGATCCGTTAAAATTACTCGTTATTGAAAAGTATAAAAATTCACGTTGTTTCAAAAATGCCCACACATTGCCCGTACATTATGAATCTAACACTGAAGCTTGAATGACTTCGACTTTGTTTCAAAAGGAGCTACGTATGTGGGATGGGGAACTAATTATAAGCAGACCAATAAAATACTTTATCTGATTGACAATTGACCATTGCATACGAGGATTCAGCTACAACGTCGAGCTCTCAACAAATTTCAAGAAACATTTCAGAAATAAATGTATGACTGATATTGTTCGGATGATTGATGAAGTATGTGCGGTTTCATTAAAAATAAACATTTTGGATAAGATTGTTACAGTAGCAAGAGCTTGGGAAAATGTTTCAAACATGCTGGTCTGATAAATTGCAAATTTAATTCAGAATATAATATACACCGTAGTTTGGACGATGATGATCTACTCAACTAGTCGAAAACCATTATAGACTATACAAAGACTTACATCTCCCAAACAATGGGCATTGTTCGAACGTGTTGATGACGACTTCATAACTGTTGAGCTTTAAACTGATGATGATATTGTTAACGATCCATGTGATAACTTAAGCACGTCTGTGGAGTTAAGGAATAATACGTGTAAAATTTGTATCCGGATATATAAAGATATTTGGCTATTACATCGGATTTTTACCGGTCCCTACGTGGTCGTTTTAAATGAATTTCACTGTATATTAGAAAATAGGATAACACTGAAGAAATGTTTGATAAGAAAACATATAGATGTAGAATGGGTTGAAAAGTTCGTATATACCACAAATGTTTTAGGGTTTATTAAACGTCTGTGGCCAAACATCACAACTATAAGGGAATTATCGTGACAAGTAGATAAAAACAAGAAGTTATAACTAGCCAGATTAGATAAGGTTAATGACCCTAAAATACACTCGTGGACAAAATTAGCACAATTTTGACTAGTGTCAAATAATAGCACCTTTATATCAGAAACCATCTTGAATACAGTATACTGCAAGCCAATCAATTAAACTGTTCGAAATCCAACGTAGTTCTTGTAAATATGTTCTTAAGCAAACATTTCAAATAAGATCCATTGTAATATGACAACCACTCGTGAGCTAGAGGCGGTTAAAGTCGTCATGTTGTGTCAGGACGACTATAATCAAGTTCAAAACTCTCGCAAATTAAGGACCGTCTTCGTTTGCACGAATACCCAAGCGATATTGTAAGACTGGAGCGTGTAAAAGAAAGCGCGAACAAAGATGTAAAAGGTGCACAACGAAACGGTCCATAAAATTAGCACGGCTTCCTCCGTGCCCCAAATCCAGTCTTTTATGAATACAAATTGGTAAGTTCGGACAATCTTGGTGATCACATGACAGGTTTTTTGTTAATGCAATATAACTCTCCAGTTCATACATAGCTGCAGCGTTACGGAAATATCTCCAAGATATCGGCATTCGTACACTTAAGTGGCCACCAATGTGTCTCGATCTTAATATCATATCGAAAACTTATGGGACATTCTAAGTGAAATATCATTCCGAAAAAAATGATACAAAGCCGTTTACGGATAGTAGGACCAAAAGAATGGAAGCTGTAATGAGGGAACGGGAACCAGTATATATATATATATATATATATATATATATATATATATATATATATATATATATATATATATATATATATATATATATATATATATATATATATATATATATATATATATATATATATATGTATATTTATATATTTTTGTTGTAACTTACAACTGGTCGAATAATTAAGATCGAGAGGAGAAGACTCACTGACGTAATTAATCAATTTGTGGTCGTTTTGATGAAATTGAATTTATTATAAGATCAAAGCTCTGGCCACCAGAAACTTGAAAAGGTGAAACGAAACTTTAAGTAAGTCCTATTTTGGTATAAGACAATGTTAAACCGCAATCGATTTAACATCACAATTGCATAGATTTACCCAAATTAGCATTTTTGGTATAATTGCTATTTAGTTACTGTAAAGCCGGAACTAACAATTGGACTATGATTTAATACATTATATACCCAAAAATAATTGTTTTCCTCACCTTAAATATGAAATGATTGATCATTTGGTAACCTTCAAGAATTATTTTGAACGAAAATATTAAATTAGCTTTTGATTGATTATAATTTGTATAGCAATCGAAAGTGATCAATTAATGTTGAAAAATAAACTGAGAGCAATATTTATTTATTGAAAAAATAGTGTTGCCATAAGAAAATTACCTAATTAGTAAGATTACATTTTTTTATGTATAAAGGTACTCGATGAGGTCAGACTAATTTATCGAGCACTGATCATTGATGGTGTGTAATGATATTATTTATTGATTTCGATTTGCGTATTTATAGTTTTTGCTTGTGTAAAACCAGAAATACAAGTCACAGCCACTTTGTGTATAAGAAACAACCGAAACGAAACCAGCAACAAATCTTTTGTACACAATTTTCTTAGTCATTAATCATTTTATTGAAATTGGGTGTCTGAAAAATGGTGTAAGAGATTAATTGGTGTTTACATTTGAAATCAGATATATAAACTAGATAAACAAACACACATACTATGTATATAGACGACAAGCATGGTTGAAGCAAAAGGGGTGGATTGTTAACACAATTAAAAATAATATTATTTAAAACGATATAACAAAATGATAAATATATATTTTTTCAAGTTGTCGGTTTATATTTATTTATGGGTTGGTAACAATGTTTTATTTTTTTTTCATTTAGTTTTGGGAAAATGAATTTTTAAGGGTTGCTGGAAAATTAACTACAAATAGGTTTGTAGTGTTATTGATGAGTTTACTAATTTTCTATTTTCGTATTAGTTGAAATACAAATTTTGGCAACGAATTTGTTAGATAATAGATTTTGGGTTCGGCTGTCTTGAATCTACTTCAATCGATATTTAGGAAAATGTAAGATACACTTTATATTAGGCTTCTCATCTGAGATGAGACGAAATTTGTGATTCAAAACTAAGATAGGGAGTAAAGTCTATATATATATATATATATATATATATATATATATATATATATATATATATATATATACATATATATATATATATATATATATATATATATATATATATATATATATATATATATATATATATATATATGTTATATATATGGTATATATGATATATATATATATATATATATATATATATATATATATATATATATATATATATATATATATAATAAATATATATATATATATATACACTCAATTCTGTTTTTATGCGGTAGATACGTTCCTTAGCAAAACGCATAAAAAAATCCGCATAAAAAAATACACGATTCACACCTATTAATAAGGATACGTTCCATATTTAAGATAAAATCAAATATAAAACTCAAAAATTCGCATAAAACTGGCTTGTGGTGGTTCGCTTAAAGTATTGGAAGAACATGACCGTTTACTAACAGATACGAAATCGTTATCATCGCTGGAATCGACAGTCAACAATTCAGATGAAATTGGTTCTCCTACAATGGATTCCGACTTATATTCAGGAGCTGATGGTGTTACTGTTTTGACAACTAAATTAGTTAACAAACTTTGCCACGATTTATGCATATTTTTAGCTGTTCCTGATACCCAGAAGTATCTATACTAACTCTAGACCACCCAGGTGGCGCAGTGGCTTAAGTTCGAATCTCGATCCGGGGCAAAATGCAAAAAAGAATTTTTCACCATCGATCGTTTTGGCGGTGCGATCGGTGGTGTAAAAATGAACATATCTGGATCCCTTGTCGTGTTAAGAATCCATGGGCCGACCCATCTTCCGTGTCAGTACTATAGGCTGATATTGAGCTATGCAATGCGCAGATGGTTCTATGAATAATAGGACCTATATCCGTACATAAAAAGAGGTATCGCAACGGATTAATCGCCGGTCTAAGTGTGCGTTAGCAGCCGCAATAACATAACATAACTCTCATTGATTGAAAATGCCCGTTCAGAACCGGGTCAGTAATTATAAACTGGTTTTCTAACGAATTTTACATTAAACTGAACGAGTTTCGCCTTAGAGTGACAGTTCACAGAACACTTACGGACTCAGCCAATAGTGTTTTTTGACGGGTAGTGAAGAAAAATATCCAAAACAAGGTAAGATTCCCTGTTTTGGATAGTTTTTCTTTATTTCTTATCAAAAGACTTGTTCGCAGAGTTCGTCAATGTTCCGTACTCTGTCACTTCAAACTGAAACTCGTAAAATTTAATTAAAAAATAAATCAAACAATTTAGGACGAGGATTTCACCACAAAAAGGCATACCAAAAGGTAAAAAAAACGCATAACTTCCAAATAGTTTAAGAAAATACGAATAAAAAACCGCATAACTTCAAAATCGCACAAAATAAAATCGCATAAAAACAGAATTGAGTGTATATATATATATATATATATATATATATATATATATATATATATATAAATATATATATATATATATATATATATATATATATATATATATATTTATATATATATATATATATATATATATATATATATATATATATATATATATATATATATATATATATATATAAGCGCTTAGAATATAAAACGAGCTGAAGCAACAGGAAGTTGAGAGACCTTCAAAGGCCACAAAAACAGCAGAAAAACAATTCTTTGCCAGTAATGGTTGGCTGCTGATATTTCAAAAAATATATCACTTAAGCTGAATTCATACTTCAATTTCTTCGTTCATTCATTCATTCAAATAATTTTTCGGCCAATCGTAGTAATCCAAAATGACAGTTTTTTGTTCCTATACAGTTGGTCGCCAGAGATAGTTTAACTTTAACTTTTTGTCTGACCGATTATTGAGTAAAAGAAACAACATGACACCAAAACGAAAAAGAAGCAAATAACAGCCATTGTTATTCGGAAACAAAATACATATAATGTGTACGTACGTGCCAATATGATGAATTTATTTTAGTTACTGACAAAATCGTTTCGAGAATCGTTCTGAACCTTTAGCATAGTATGAATCGTCAAAACAAAATAAGCGAACGAATGAATGAACAAAGAAGTTGAAGTATGAACTCGGCTTTACACTCCATCAAAAAGACTGGTGAAGCCGCAAGTGCTGATACAGAAGTTGTGCAAAAATTTGCTATCGATCTACAACAAATATTTCATGAAGGTGGATATCAAGCGCAATAATTATTTAATATTGATGAAATCGGCTTAAATCGGCCAAAAAATTGCCAGAGCGGACTCACATTTCTCGAAATGAAAATTCTTCTCCATTTGATGAAACGGGTGACTTTAAATTAAAGCCATGTCTTATAGGAAGATCCGAAAATTCACGGAATCTAAAGAATATTCTAAAACAACCTTGCCTGTCTATCACAAATTTTATACCATAGCTTGGATGACGAGCTCTATTTGTTCTGATTACATACAAAATTATGTGGTCCCTGCGATTACAAATTACAACAGACAATAATGAATTTTGATAATAAAGCATTATTACTTCTTGATAATGCTTCCGGACATCCTCAATCTCTCCGATAAATCATTGAAAATATAAGATTGGTATTTTTACGGTCAAATACAACGAGTATTATTAAGCCATGGATCATGGATTCTTAAAGTAATCATCACAAAGTGGACTAGTTCCTCAAGCCTTTCTGTTTGATTTGTAAATATCGGGTAATGATTATTTTTGAGTGACTTTCAGCGCTGTGTTGTTTTCGGGAAGACCAACAACATACGGCTTATTTAAAATCAGGTACATATTTTAAATCCCGAAGATTCTTTACTGTCGGCACCTTCCATCTTCTCGTTTTTTAGGTGAGCGAAGTTGTATCTTTTCTTACATTTCTTAAGCCATCTATTGTTGGGAATAAATGTCTCTACGGCAGTATCACTTGATGTTGATGATTCTTGTTTTTTCTGGTATATATATCCTAGAATATATGTATATATATATATATATATATATATATATATATATATATATATATATATATATATATATATATATATATATATATATAACGAATGCAAACAATAAATGGTCGAGGTTATTCATATGAGCAAGTTATTAGAAAGAATTTTCTTTTACTGAATGTTCTATGACGCAGCAAGTACTCATGAATTATAACGGAGTGATGTTTCCTAGAAATTAGTAAAGTGGTTTTGCTTCTCTACTAGAGAGTGATCTAATTGAACTGAAATATTTATTTCTATATACTGTATGAAATAAACTTTCGAAAAAATTTACATCGAATGACGCGTCTTAGCACTGCCTTGAATCAAATCTTTTCGAAAAATATGCAACAAGGCAAATTATTTACTTGGGGTTTAGTTTTTCTTTGCCAACCATTATAGTTCATTCGAAAGAAATGTTACTCTTATATTGGTGCAGAACAAGTTTAGAATTATCGAATCGGTAACGAGTGCGTGGTGATCCAATGCGGTTGATGTAACGAATCCCCAACATGAACCAGCCAATAGAAAGCTTCTTCAGGTTGTTTGTAATATATGACAGGTTAACACAAATAATGAGAAAAGCGAGGGTATAGTTGGTGGTCATAAATTAATTCTAACAGGTACTAAATTATCAAAAGTCTATAATTGCTTAAGTAAACATTCAGGGTAAAATACGTAACGGTAAAAATATATATTTATAAACAATCGCAAGGTACATTAATTTTACTTAAAGTCAGTCGTTTCGTCTTATATTAATATTGATGGAATCTGATTACAAAATAACGTATATAAACTGTGGTGTTTTGTGTCTATGTACAAACAAAAATAAATAAATTAAAAATAAAATAAATAAGAAAGTAGGTAAGGTACTTTTACTTCCAATATTATCTTAAAGCATTTTTTTTTGCACAGTAAAAAAACCACCCAAACCATTTATATAAATTTTATAGACGTTTTAAATTCATAAATCATGGCTTATATAACGCGACTGCAATGCCGCCTAGTAGAATAATTACGCGCGGATTCAACAAACATGTAGATAAATAAATTCTCCGTCACGGTACAATGGCTTGGTTCTGGATGGGTTTTTTTTTGTTGTGATCAATTCGAACTGAATATTTCATAATACTGAATAAACGTGCTTATTGACTGTGACCGCCGTGAGATAATATTATATAAATAAGATTTTTTTTTTTTGCAACTAGAACATGTTTTATTGTCATTCGATAAGCTCATCGTTTTAAAAATATAAAATGTTGTATTGTTTTAATAGTGCTCGAGCCCTTTGGGAATTCCATACGATGAAAGACAGAATTTTCTTATTCTTTATATATCATCTATATACTCACTCCTCATATATTTAACGAAACATAAACGTTGTACAGTCGAAATAGAAATCGAGTCCTTTTGTGTTACTATATTATGCCGAAATGAAGTAAAATAATTGTATCCAGTCTATTTAGACGCGCGAGATTTGAAATGAAAATACAATGAAGGGCTCAGATTTGAAAACGAATAGTTTGTAAAAATAAAAATTGCAATACCCTCGGGTAAATGACCAACCCTTTTTCCATCATCAGTTTCTTCTGCATGTATTTTCCATCGCACATACAACATTGAAGGAAGAAAAACTTTTTGTTGTTATATTGTTGTTGTATATAACTTAAGACATGAAAACAATGAAATTCTATACGAGAGGAATACAAGCTAATTAGCACACGTCTATAGAGATGGGTTATACATAAAAACGATGTAATGTGAATGATAATGATTATGACGATGATGGTAATCATCATATATACGAGTATATACACACATATATTGCATTCTCTCTATAGAATTTATATCATATCCATGTGATCTGGAAACACAATGAATATATCGTTTATTCATTTATCTGGCCTTTTAGATAGATATTCGAGAATAAAAATAAAAGCGATAATATAACGATAAATTATATTATAATACAATCGTGATTTGTATTTGGAAAATATTCCCGCGTCTTATTGCGACTATATATATATATGTATGTATGTATAGAATAGTGTCTATCGTCTAATTGGAAATCAGATATATTTTTTAACCATAATAAGATATTGTTGTAACGCCTAGCTGGTTGAGATATGTAAAATGTTGTATCTTCATTACCTTTCCTGTTTTCACTCGTAGTTTTAAACCTTCGCGAGCTTTGCGACAATATTGGTTGACCAATAATGAACCGATGCCAATTCGATAACGTATACGGACGGATATAGGGTTCCGACTTGTATAGATTATTACAGCAGCAAATACTGATAGAAAGATGGATCAGCCCATGAGCACTTTGTTTCTTGTGATTCGCTATGGCCGGTTATGATCTGATGATGATGACATCATATTGAATGCCTGCTTGAACGAAAAGTTAGAAATTCCATCTCATCATCAGGCAGTACTAGTGAAATATTATACAAGAACTCAACTTGAAATTTTAAGATTTATTTGATTATGTCGTTAATTGTTCGAATTAATTAATTGAGAAATTTCCCTAGGAGCGTCTGATTTCACCCTCTTAATTATTTAGGCTTGTTGCGGGCTTGCGGCACGAAACGACCCTGAACTGGTGGCTGCTCACTTTAGAGGTTATATCCGAACTTTCTGGATATATCTGTGCCTTAAGTAGACCATTGAAGAAGGCAGATAATTGAAAAGTTACTAAGTTATTAAGACAGCAGAGGTAGTAACATTTTTTTTTTGGAAAGTATGTGTCAGAAAGCAATGACGTGTAATGTAATGTTCTCTAAACAGGGCCGTAAGGGTCACCAATATATCGCCGTGTGCGATGTTGGAAGACTTTGAATAGTACTGTGACTGTTTGAACATTTGAATTCTCCAAAAAAATTCATTTCTATTTCTCGTGAAAATAAATAAATTTTTGGAGACCGCGGTTATATTTCATTTCACTTTGATCTGAGTACTAGCCTATAAGGCTAGAAATGAATTTTTTTTTTTGAGAATTCAAAGGTTCAAATTTCACGTGAAAAAAATGGTTCGAATCATTATTTTCGCGAGAAACCAATTTGTAGAGTTTATGCGCGCCATCTTTGGTGCATTGAGATAACTATAGTATTTTGCGCTAATGAAATGAGTAATGCTTAGTGAAAACAGACGAAATTTTTCATTTCTGAGTTCACATTGGTAAAATCGTATGGAAATTTCTTTCAAAATCGATCTATAGATCTAGTCTATAGATAGTATTGATTCCTAAAATATTTGACATCTACACTGACAGATACCACTCGTTCATATTGTAAACAGATTTGCTTCCTTATATGCACTCAAAATATTAATGACTTACATAAACCGAAACAAAAATTGTATACCTTGAAGACGATGGCAAACGATATAGTTTATATTATTTTTATAGTACATATCTAAGTCTTTGAATTAATTTTAGAGCTTCTGGCTAAATTTTTTTTATTTTATGGTTTTTCTTATCATTATTTTATACAACAACAACAACAAAAAATTCATTTCATTTTTAAGATTTCATCACTTTATTTTATTTTTTTTATTCATCTTGATTTATGATTAAAATGAAGAACTTTAAAATATTTATTAAAGTTTTGTTGTTATGTTCTTACAACTTTTCTTCATTTCTCGCGTCGTCTTGTGTATATATAGTTGGTATAATGCCGTATGCTGTGGATATATCGTTTGAGTGAAAATTTTGAATTGAATATTTTAGCACCATTTATCAGCCAAAAGCATATTTCTTGGAATTTTTTTTTATATAAATATATACAACTGTGTAGTCTATATAGGAGTACTGTATATAGTAATCATAGGAGAATTGGATTAATACATAGATCAATGATAAGCGCATGCTGTAATAAATTGACGCAGAGAAAGCTTTTAGTTTTTGTTTTCGTTTGGGTTTGCTGTTTATTACACCAATTTATGATCTTTGTATATAATCTAAGTTTAGAATTCGTTTTTATATATTTTATGATTGTGTGGTAAAATGATATAACCTAAAGGTGTTATAAATTTTTAACTTATACAATTTAAAATTAATGAATTTTAGTATATTGAGGAAATTTAAGATAAGGTTCCTTATTTATTTAATCTTGGAATTTATAATTCTTAATACCTTTTACTTTTCTTATATACAACTTTAATAATTTAAACCGATTTTTATTCTATATTTTAACACCTGCCATCGAAATATATATTTAAACCATAATTAGGAGTGTAAAAACGTGTAATTTACATTCTATATGTAAAAAGTGATTTCATGTAAAAAAAAAACCGAGGCGCCATCTCTTATCAAATCTTATTGTTACTAAAGCACCATCTGTCGCAATAATCTGTCTTAAATTAGAATTATACACAGGTTTAGTTTGGTGAAAATCCCCTTAACAGGTTCAGGTGAAGCAAAAATAAAACCCTTTCTAATTATTAACATGGAATTTTTGACATTTTAAAACAGATGGCACTGCGAAAGGTTTTTTCAGATGCACTATGTTAAAGCTCCGATGTTACATGACCTCGACCATAGTTGTACAGCTCTGCAAAGTAGACGGTCAAGATTATTCGTCAAGAGTACTACCTTAGACTGTTCCGAGTTTTTTCTGTCCGTTATAGTTCTCTATTACTTTCAGTTTTCTTTCCTATCTTCATAGCCTTACATTTTGCATGTGGCTCATTTCCACTCAGGAACAAATTGTAAATCATCTGTATGACACGAGTTGATTTGAGGAACTATGGGTGTGTTGGGCCATTGATAAATCCGTAAAACTTTGAGGGTTATCTTCAAAATGTCAAAATCAACGAATTGAAAAGATCTAATTCAATGAATCGAATTTTTTTATCTCTACTTCAACACAAGACACTCTTGGCTCAAATATCTGCTGAAGCTGAACCTAGCCGTTTCTTTTGTTCAAAAGATTTCAATTTTTCTATATGGTTTTGTGACCCCTATTATTTTTAAACTTTTGATCTACCAGTATGTCCCCTGCCTTGTTGCTGTCGTGTTGTGGCGGTTACACGGCTTAATTATTTGGGAAAGAATATCAATTTCGTTATTGAACATCACTATGGGGTATATATGTCGCTTTTGGTGAAGGAGTTCAACCGGGTTCCAAAATCCATCAGTACTATGTATAACAAAAACTCAATCGAAGATAGATGGTGGCTCGGAATATGGAATAGTGGAACAATGATTTGTTCTAAATTTATTTTTGTAGATATTGAGAGCCTTGTGACCTATCTTAAATTTACTTCAGGAATTGTTCTAAAATAAAAATCAGTGAGGCTACTATGAGTATGACCATCTGAAGTGAACCGTCAACAAGCTGATGAACACATTCATAACAAATACAAAAGTAGCAAAGAGAATATTCTCAATAATAAAAATGATTTGTAATCCGAATTTTGAACAACCCGAAAATTGATATGTAAAGCCCTGGAGTTTTGATACGAGTTATCGATCTGGAATGGTAAGGCCATTTAATGCCCGACATTCTCTTCTGGATCACATACGGAGTATAGATTATACGCGTTCATACTGGTCTAAATATTTCTTCATACATATTTTCAAAATAATCGTGGACATCAACCAACTGAGCTTATTAGACAAAAATTATAGACTGATCAATCGGATGGCTTTGTAACGAAGACACTTTTATATTGATTGAATTATGTTCGATGGAAAATTTACATGTAATATCAGAGCCATCTAGAGTACTGTCATTGACAGATGGTACTGTCATTGACCATTAAGCCCCGAAACAGATCGCAAAGATAAAAACAGAGAGACAGACAGACAGAGTGCGTTAAATATTGATTTAGGCTTCCGAAAAAATTTTTAATTGAATATTTTAGCCATTATTTTTATTGTATTATATTTTGTTAAAGGTTTAGCAGTTGTTTTTTACCTCAAATTCTCGGAAACACTATCGATCGAAACTGGGCTTACCTGGAAATAAAATAAAATATTATTGTTAGTACTTTTTCGATTTAAATGTTTTATTGATAATTATTTGTTCACCAATCTGCAATCAAAGCTTATTTCTGTTACTCAAAATAAGGGTGTGTTTCTCATTCTTAAGGCTGGGTATCTCATTCACAGGTTCAGTAATATATTTATAATTATGTCTTTTAAAATTTAAATAACAGTTCTGTTGGGTAGCCAGGCCGAAGAGGTCATTAATTAACAGTTCGTTCGAGATGTGACCGCATACCAAGTTTAAATGAGCATACAGCCCACTACTCGTTATAATTGGTTCTCGTTTGTTTAATTAATTAACTTAATTAAATTTATATTAATACAAACTTGGCTTAAATCTATTAAATGATTTAAATAATCTTTTAAATAAAATTCTGAATAAATTAAATTCATTAAACGAGACGACAGACATAACAATTCAATTAAATCGGCGTAATAATTTATACGCACAAGCCATTACATGAGTCCACACAATTAATCCTTCACACGTCAGTCTATCATATATTGACTTTTCAATGATATCTTACCACTATATATTTCAACCAAAGTGACCGATTCGGACTTATAAGGTGTCCCAATTCCGCTTCGTTCAAAAAACTGTACTTCACGACGTTGAGTGGTCAAGTTTCTACCCAACTGGTTCGTTTTATATGTAATTCAATAATAAATTATAAATGAACTATTAAATCAATTTCCGAATACATAAATCCACACCATAAGCAAGATCAAATGTGATATAATCTCGTACCGTTCAGTTTTATATACGAAAATAATAAGACAATATTATTGTGAAGGCGGATGAAGGTTAAGGTTAAATACGAACTCTATATACGTATAAGTAATAATCACAGCATGACATTTTGTTGTATTGTTTAAAATTTTATATATGAAAAAAAAGAAAGAATTTATTTATAATAATAAAATTTTTGTAATAAATAAATAAATTATATGTGCCACAGTACATTTAGAGTTGAGAGTATAGCTTTTTTGTTAATAAATTCAATACCCGCAGCGCAAAATTTACTTTGTACAAATTAAATTAAACTCACGTACATTCTGTTCTTGCTATAAATTTTATTTATTAATTTTTAATATTATTATAATATTATAAATGTATATTTTGTACATGCATAATATATAATATTAAGTTGATTGATTGATTTATATTTGTCATAAAAATCAGCTTGTGGTTTTTAAATTAAAAAGGAAAGACGTAAAGTTTCTTAAATGTCCACTCTAATTAAATACTTGATTGAACGATTTCGAATGGTCACTTAATAGTTAAGTGTCATTCGATTTTGTGTGTGGGCTTTTTAATAATAATAATAATAATAAAAAAAACTTGTGATTGTTCGATGAATATTAATTACAGTCGTGAGGGACATAAATGCGTGAACGTTTATGTGAATTATTTTGCGAAATACGAGATTATTTGGGACTAATTAAATTAAATTAGTTAATTTACAGGTGCGAAAGTTTTATCATTGCAATTGCATCTATGAAAACTTTTACACATTGGTGTGATAAAATAATGTCAAATTTCTCTTCACATTTTTTGGTCTTGAAGCAAAATATTATTTTAATTTAATTTCGAGAGATTAAAAGCTCTTCTTCATCCTTATTATTCCATAACACTCAGTCAAAAAATGCTATTAATTATGTATCTTTTGTGTCGTCTATAATTGAGACTATATATAGTCTATATATGAGTTTATTTCGCCGAGATCACATTTCGTTGTATTTTCACTATGTTCGCTATACAGCTTTATAGTTACTACTTTGAGTCATTATGGGCAGCTGGTCAATTAATTCGGGCATATTGCAATACGTCCTCGACATGGCTTCGTCTTTTCGGATGTTAAAAGAAAAGAAAGATGGAAATGTGGGAATTACTTCGGCATTGTTAAAATAAAATCAACAAAGCAAGAATCCTAATTTTGACTGGAGGAAAGTTAAGTGCTTAGTATATATATACATACATATATATATATATATATATATATATATATATATATATATATATATATATATATATATATATATATATATATATATATATATATATATATATATATATATATATATATATATATATATATATATATATATATATGCAGCGAGTGAGTCAAACCCAGTCGAATGATGCATGAAATTATCTTCAAATGCACTATACTGAAACCTATGCACCACTACATTCACTGTTCTATTCCACATCACAAGTATTTGCCAAAAGTATATTTTTAACCAGTGAAGTACTAAATTAGTTAATGTGAACCAGTAGCATGCAACTAATCTTATACAATTTGCGAATAAAGTATGCAGTCTTCATTAACCAATTTAATGAGTGCAAAATGATATCTGGTTTTAGAGATTATAGGGTGAATGGAGTTCATATGGTCTTCATAATAGTATGGGAAAGGATATCACGGCGTGTTCATTTCCTCAAGTAATTATGGTTTGTATCCTCTACTTACAGGACTTGATTCTACATGTTTTTCATGTATGGACGCTATATGTGATGAAACTCGACATCAAAATCGAAGTAGTTCCTTAAACCTTCATTATAAAGTTCTGATTTGTGCCTAGAGTAGGCCACCATACAAATCGCCCAAGTTGCGCAGTGGTTAAAAAGCTGGGGCTTGGAGAGCGGGATTTACTATGTAAATTCGGATGTACTATTCGGATCTATAACCGGAACGTCTAGTAATAGTAGGATGTGACAATGGGCTCATTAAGCTTGAGTGACGGTTAACACAAATAAAATTGCCACCAGACAACGACCTCTTACAAAAGATTGGGTTGAAACGAACTCTTATCGTTTACTTAATGCGTTCTTACAAGAATAGAAAAAAATAGGAGCCTTCTTTGCTCTTTCTCTTTTTGTTAAGTTTACACCATAGTTTATTGTTCAAGATAAAACCCAGGAAATTCGGTTTGTCTGAAAACGTCAAGCTTAGACCGTTTAGAGCAAGGTAGATAATATTGTCTCAGTTTTATGTGGATTTTAATCCACAACTACTGAATCAATTTGAGAGTGTGTTAACCCTGAAATAGCGAGGCAATCCTCCGAAATTACCATTTTAAAGTCTTACCCTTCGAAGTCGTGTATAATACGTCGTTAAAGACTACATTCTAGATGAGAGTAGATTAAATTCAGCCTTGCAGTGTTCCTTTAGTTACAAATCGGCTGGTGGATAAACGACCTTAATGAGCTTTTATGATATTTCGTTTTGATGCACGTCAACATTGTTAAAACCTTTTTCTATATCCAGAAAGGTAACCATTGAATTTTTTTTTATACTCACTAGTTTTCCACAGCTTATTCGTCTTGAACGTGTCTTTAATATGAACTTATATCTGTTTTTTCAAAAACTTTAATAGAAAATACAACAAGCGTGCAGTCCTTAGGCAAATAGTATGTTTTACTGCCTTAAGCAAATGATAATTGAACTTACTTGATCCCTGTAATGACGGCTTCAAGCCAAGTAATGATTATGTCGGCAGTTTGCTGAATATTCGGAGGAATGACTCTACCAAAGCTATATGTTTTCGTGGGAGCAGCTTCAAGTTTTAAAGCTCAGCTTCACTTTTCGTATTCTCCATTTATATATTATTGTTATATCCATAATGTATGAGAATAGCTAATAATAAAAAGCATGATTGATGTTCTGCATAGTTATGCAAATAAATAACATTGTGGCGGGTGTTTAAGCAACTAGAACAAACAACTTGTTCCTTTTAAGGATAACAAACTAAAACTTAAGCTAACAAAAATAATTAAAAAAAATATAGTGCAAAACGAAAACAGTGTTCATATTATTTATAGAGTTTATATATTTTTGAACTTCAAACCATACAACCAAGAACTGTAAGCTGAAACTATAAGACAATAAATTGTGGTAAATGCGGGATGAATCATTTTACTATAGAACGTAATAAATTGTATTTGTCATGAAAATACAACAACAACAAAAAAAATGTTCTACAACTTTGTCGTTTTTATTTTTGTATTCAACACAAAGTTAAGAAATTGAAAAACATAAATCGTGCAATGGCAAGAACTGAACTGAGAGCTAAACTAAATTGAAATGAAAACAAAAAAAAAATTAATAAACTTTAAGATTTTATCAATTCATATATGGTTAATGATCTTATAGTTATTTTTTTTTATATTTATAGCACATTCGTATAATGTCTGAATTATACATGATGTGTGTGCATCTATCCGATATAAGGTTATGTTATAGATCACATTATGTATGTAGCGAGAGTAAAGGTATAAATTATGTTTAATTGAATTTTAGCGACTATTATGTTTGAGCAAGTGGTTTGGTAAAGTGAAAATTACTTGTTAGATTCTCGAACAGCGGTTAACGTATTTTCTAAGAATTTTTTTTTTTAGTGTTTTATTCATCTTCATGCTTTGCGTTTTAAGCGAATATAATTAAAACTTTTTAAAATAAAATGCGTGCTGTCTGGCTCGAAACCGTATTGTAATATATAATTTAGAGTGTTAGCTTTTTTCGAAACTATAATTTATGATTAAAAGTTGAGTAAAGTTTTAACATGTCTGGACGAATTTAGAATTACTGGCTAAGTTATGCACATCAGTTTGATCTTATTTCGCTTCTCAAAAGTTCATTGGCATATAATCATGCTCTTTTGATCTTTCTCTTCAGTAACACACTTGTTCTTTAGTATTCAATGGTGTCTACATCGCATATATAAAGCTCATTTTTCATCACAACTTTTTAAAAAGCTGTTGCGTAAGATGCCCTTTAACTGTAAAATGGTACAACGACCTGTATAATTGATTTATTTCTACCGTATTCTGTTCGCAACTTCTAAAGGTTGCTTGCAGTGCTTTTTTTCAATATGTCTGTATAAGACAAAAAGTGGTTAGTTGTCAAACATAACGATATGGTAAATATAGGTTAATTTTTCACAAATAACCTCTGAAAATAATTCATCAGGTGTAGTCACCACAAATCGTTTATAGCTCGTGTATTAATCAGGCCATACCCAGGTAGTACAAATGAAAAGTTAGACAATACTATGTAACAGGGCTTAAACTCTAGATCATTACTACCGAAATTCACAACCTCAAAAGATAACAATTCTACTTCTTCCAGTGACATCAAAATAAAGAAATTGTTGCTCAAAAGACTTAAACTAATTATAGAGCAATAAACGTGACTCACATCAGTGCGAATTCAGAAAGTAGAAAAAATTATACCACCAGGCTAAAAAATTTTAGGATGTTATCGAGAGTACGATGTAGAGAGATTGCGGGCTGACACTTCGAGTCAAATACGAAAAGGAACTACGAGCATAAGAAAATCTTAGCAGAAATTCCGTAAGATAGTTTAAATCAGAAGCATGAATGAGCTGAATTAATCACATATTTGGAAATCCCAATAGTACAAATACTAACGTTAAAATAATCTGGCTGGGTCTTTGTAACAGATATAGTTAGTAAACCATCTTGAAACACATCAAACTGTTAGCAAGTACATTTTACTACAAAATTAATCGAGAAAATAATTTTAGAAACTGCATCTTACTTCCCAGGTGGAAAATTAATAATGTCGGTTGATTTAAACGACTGAAACTTGGTTTTTTTTAATGAATGTTAAACGTCAGAAAACACAAATTTTTGCGAGGACACAATAATTTTCCAAACAACATTAAAAAATATGCAATAATCAGCATCATCCAAAGGAGACGTTCGATTACTAAAATCGAAAAAGATTTCACACCTTCAACCTACAGGTAAGATGGAAAAAAGTGTTACCCCAATTGTATCAATTCTTCAGAGTCTCGTAGCTCACTGATCATACCAATGCCATTTGGGTTCTTATCTTGGTTTTTATTTATATTTCATCCATTGAGGCATAATGAATTTAGAATAACCTGGAAGATGTAGTTCTGGTAGTATTTATGTGATTCTGAGCAGGGCCATTTCTGGTTAGTTCTCATGTCTTAACAATGCAAATTTCGGTAAAAAGTTTAATTCTTGAGTTATCTCACACAATTGACTAGTTCCCAAAAGTGAGGCTTAAGCTCCGATAAATAACTGTCAGTTCTTCTTAAATAAAACTGTTTGTCACTACATTAAAAGGAGTTAACGAACTTGTATCAATGAGGCAAATACTAATTTGTATGGAACGGGAGATGTTAGAAACGAAACACGAGAACAAATTGATTAGAAAAATATATTAAATGTTGACTCTTATATATACGCTTCAATATGTATTACTTAAAATTCGGACAAATGTCAATTTAATTTTTGGAATATCCTAGATTCTAGAAACTGGCATATATAGCTGTACATAGCGAGATATATATATAAATATATATATATATATATATATATATATATATATATATATATATATATATATATATATATATATATATATATATATATATATATATATATATATATATATATATATATATATATACCAAAATCCAAGAAGCAAAATAACATTTATGATGCGTCCCAAATTCCAAGAAATACCAAATTTCATCGAACTTGTTGCTATAATATAGTCTGTGACGGTGATCTCTTTGAGCTCTGCAAAATCAATTGAATAGTTGTGGGAGCTGGATATATAAAATGTATGAACCCCTACGCTTTTCAATTTGTTGTACATTTGATCAAATAATTTTTTAACTGCTGTATGTAGGTGGAGAAGACAAGTGAATTTAATAATTTAAAAAATCAATTGACCTGGAAGTATTGATGTATATAAACCCTGATGTGTAAATAACTTTAGACATGTTGCTATTGGTATATGTTTGCATCACACATGGAAAACATCATCCAACTATGCGATAGACAACGTGAAGGCAAAAGGATAATTTTTATTTTATTGAAAATTTATTTTAATAAATATAAAGGGATGTCGTTATTAAGTCTGTTCTATATTAATTGAAAAAACCAGACACCATGGTTATATTGAATCGAGAATTTATTATCTGAATCTGGTCGTCCCTATCTATATAATGCAAACAGTAGCGATAAAAATTGTTTAATTAAAAATTAATTAATTTTAATTTTGTTATATCGCATCCAAGATGGGAGATACAATCTATAGTTTAATATATACGATACAAAGATGTAATGTTGGATCGACGTACAATCGAGATGGTCGAACAAATACGCGCCATTTCTATACTGGATTCAACTATACAGATGTATGAACAAAAACAAATTAGTTCCAATTAAATTAAATTCAAATGCACACATATGTCAAACGGATGGGTGCACGAAATTAAATTTCGGACCAAAATATAATAGGAAAAATTTATTTATTTTCATTTTAATTAAAATGAAAATATGCATACTGTGCAATTTTTAATTAGAAAACTCATTGCCATTGTTTCGAAACGTATATCGAAAATAATACTGCAATCGATTGGAATTATTTGTACACAATAATATAAATCGATTGAATCTAAAGAGATTTTTTCGACCCACTAATCTATAAAATGTTCCAAACATCCCTCTACAGTAATGTTCCGGCTGCCGTAAATAATGGAATAAAGAAATCCGGATGCATTTTTATCGACCACAGTGAATCAGATTTGTTTCGTATTAATTTAGCGTACAGTGGTGACCAAAACTATTCGGCATTTCATTTACGATAAGAGCTTTAAGTTTTTTGACCAACTATTTTTGACAATCACTGTCCAATGTCACGTTGTGTTTGTTTAATGATTTCGATATAAAATACAAAGTTCATTACCGATAAATAAAAAAAAAATGTAATCGAATTAAACACCGTTAAAAATACGTGTCGAATTCAAAGTGAACAATCAATTAATGTATTTTAAATAAAATGACATATACACATCTTACAGTATAAACAAAACAAATTGTGCTCATGTTTTTAGATCTTGAACATTTTGTTACAAATGCTTCATGCTGTGAGATCTAACAAACCAACAAAAAACGAAGGAATTTTCAATTTATATTATTTCGGTGTACTCAAAATGACTAGACAAAATAACTGTCGTTTAAGATTAAAGTTTTATTTTGTTTTAAGATGCGAGTGCGATTCGAAAGGAAAAATCTAAGAAAAATAGTAAAAACAAAAATTAATAATAATTCCGCGCCATTAATCATAAAGTACAAAGAGTCCCGAATGGTTCATGTATGTACATATATATATAATAACAGACCGTTGCAATATACGTCTTATACGTATAGATTTAAGTTGCTAGTAATTTTAAAATAATTATAGTTTTATGGTTAATTTTAACGTGCAACAACAACATGGCGAAAAATTGTTACGTTGGTGGTAAGATATTTCAAGTGTCATTTATATACTCGGTATGCTTATATATGTGAAGTGTTCGCCTCAGGGGACGTTCTTGTTTTATTTATTTAATTTATCGAGAACTGGACACATACATAAATTAACGAACAATTTACTGTACATATACACATATATGTCTTTAATTAATTTTCGAGTTGTAAAAATGTCTTAGATTATGTTTGGTTCGCATCCGAAATTATTTGACACTTTATTGAAAGTTATATGTTTTATGGTATATGTTAACGACTATTTTATGGAGTTTTATGTGCAGTGAAGTGAAAATAATTGGTAGCTAGAAATTATAAGGCATACACATCATATATCTTAATCACACCTGAGGCGAAAATGGGGATTTAATCGTGTAATAATGTGAGATCTTAAATTTCTCAGAATATTAACTGTATTCGTTAGCCATTTTCATACTGATATGTACTTATCCCAGATAAAAGGTATTCATTTACTAGATAAGACAGTATTTATCTCAATTATTAGGATTCAAACCAGATTTCGAAAATTTTATTATTGGCTTGGACATAGTCCAATCTAGTTTTCAATATTGGCTCTGAGTTTCTTTACCGACACCAGATTTTTGGCATAGAAAAATTTAACGTAGCCCGAATAAATGGTCTATAGATGTTCAATCAAACGATCTAGGTGGTTAATCGACAGAATAATTTGTGGATTTAACACGTCTAATGATATACCACCAGCATGAAAATCACAAAGCATACAAATTCCTAAAGCTCAATCCGAGAACGTACGTCGCTTCGTATGGTCGAGTGACCTGAGTTATTATGTGTTAACTGGATCATATAAAGTTGAAAGTCAATAACCTTTGGCAAAATTCGCCAAAGTGTGGTCTGAGTGATGATCAGTATTGGTTCGTTGCAACCGACACTTAAACGGTATCATAATTCTCGACATTACCCGTTGTCTCACTAACATGAGAACATCCAGCAGCAAATATTTGGACTCAATTTTATTCACTAGACTGTGAATTGCTTTTCTACTGAGACGATAATTACGACCAAAAATTGGAGTGATCGCTTTTGAAGTTGCAGAGTTGAGCAATTTCAATATAAGTAAGAGGGGTGAAAAAATATACTTTCGTTTAGTAATAAGCAACTAATGATTCAATTTGCAAGATAGGGATGAAACCAAATGGTTAGTCCAAATAAAATAATTTATGCTGTTTTATATAGCTATTAACCCGATATCATAAACGATTAAGATCTAAATTTTGAATAAAAATATTTCAAGTACTCATCACAACTACATAGTTCGTACATCAGAATTGACTTAAACTAGAGCGTGAATATTTTTAGAATTGGTGGTGGGCAAATTATTTCCTAAAGTTAAGAATAAATAGATAATCACTGGCAAATCTGGATCCTCCCGTTGCTCTTTGGAGATAACATCCTTGGTCCATTCATTAGTTGGCAACACTTTCATTAGTCTGATGTCGACGATGTTTTCCTTGTTTTCTACCCGACCGCAATGTTTACAATCCACTCGACATAGCCGTCTTGACAATGCATCCGCATTTCCATGAGCGCTTCCCTTCCGATGTTGGATTTTGTAAACAAAACTTGAAATCCACCGTGCTACTTGTCCTTCGGGATTTTTAAACTGAAGTAGCCATGTCAAGGCGCCATGAGCCATAGAAGTTTTTCCTGAAATGTTCCACACATTTCACTATGGCCAACAATTCTCTTCTTGTTACATAGTAGTTGCGTTCTGGCTTCGATAAGATCTTGAATAATATGCGATGACACGTTCCTGTGCATCGATTTCCTGTGACAACACTCCTCCCAAGTCATAATTGATTGCATCCGCATCCAAAATAAAACGTTTATTCGGAACCGGATACGAAAGCAATGGTGCTGTGCATAATCGTCGCTTCAGTTCGTTGAACGCTTCCTCGTGTTCATCACTCCATTGGAACGGCTTATTCTTCTGTGTCAGCTCGTGTAAACTTCTTGCGATGTTGGCAAATCCTGGGACAAATCGTCGATAGTATGTGCAGAGTCCGATGAAACTCCGTAGTTCATGTAAATTCTGCGGTCTTGGCCAATCCTTTACGGAGATCTTGTCTTCATCTGCATGAATGCCGCTTGTCGTATTTTGTGTGCCATACTCTATTGCCCACACTGAGCGCTGTCTTTTCCTTATCTTCGTCTGTATCCAGACCATGTATCCAGTGTGTCGTCGATCCTTGGTAACGGGTAACTATCTTTTTGGTAACTGTGTTGAGCTTCCGATAATCAACGCAGAATCTCATGCTTCCATCCTTCTTTTCCACCAATACTACGGGTGAACTCCATGGACTCGTTGACTGCTCAATTACTCCCGATGTTTGCATATCAGTTACCATCTTATCCACTTCTGCTTGTTTAGCCAATGGCAACCTTCTTGGCGCTTGTCGAATAGGTGTGGATGTTCCTGTGTCGATCCGGTGTTTAACCATATTTGTTCTGCCATTATCTTCCGGTGCACCACAGAAAATGGACATATATTTTTGAAGCAACTCCTTTGCTGCTTGTTTTTCTTTTGGCGTTAATTGTTCCGTCCATTTCTGTGTTAGTTCCTCTGTTATTTTCCGTTGTCGTTGGTCCTTGGCCTTTACACACGGATTCGCCTCCTCGCATTTTATAATCGTGGATACTTCCTCACTTCGACCAATGATAGTTCTCTTTTTAATTGTTTTTGTCACATCCGATAAATTAAGAGCCCTTATTGGAACTATAAAGTCACAATCCGGTTTAAACAAAGCTTTCCGATGATAATTTCTTTGGTTTGTATCTCTGCTCTGTTGGCTTCCACAACCCACAACCTTTGTGTTCCAGGACCTCCATTCAATTTCCCCCAAACAACCGTTTCCGAGCGTGGTGGTAGCTTCGTCCGATGATCCAATGTTATCCTCCTTACGACTGGCTCCTTCCCGTTGTTCAGTTGCAAAGGCAGTTCGACATTACCGTAGCTCGATGTTCCCCGTCCGACATCCAATACGAATCCATTTCGCTTCATGAAGTCCATTTCAATAGTTGAAATACACAAGCTATCCAAAGTTCAAGAATGAAGCTATACGATATGGGATATATGAATATTAACTAGTTAAGTCATATAGCTTAAGACTTAATATTATGTTTTTAAGAACTGTTTGGTATCAATGAAGCTCACTATCGATTATTTGGAAAATGTTTTACAGCTTCAAACTCATAAATTAACATGTCCAAATTACTGAAACACGAACTTTCAGCCAATAAAGCATATTTGAATGTGGAGGTGAGAAATTTTTGTTACATTAACTGTTATAACAATAACATATAGCGCAACTCATAAAACTGCAAATAATTTCTAACCGCACACATAACACAACATGGCAAGAATAAAACTAATAATATTACATTAAACCGCTCAAGTATATCACGTTTGTTAAACAACTAAAGCAATAAACTAACCATCTTATGTACAGTATACCAGTATATAATATAATAACTAATTTAAGTTTTTGTTCCTGTGTTTCCAAAGTACTTAATAAGAACTTAAGCAAAAAACCTAATTAAGAACAGAAAAACTAAGTTCAATTTGCGGTAAAATTGCGGTTATGGACTTCGATCTTATGTACATATATTATACATAGGTATATATCCAACATAATTTATAGCAGCAAGTCTATATATATAAATACAGGTCATTGAATTTTATAGTGTAACCGCAAAAGAGGGTTCTAGTGTGGTTTAACATACACAGGTATATACATACGTTTGATAGTTTTGCGGGTATAATCATAACAAAATAATCGACAATCTTGAATTTTCTTCTCGCATAAGATCTATCTATAGATTTATGGTAAATAATGTTAATTTACAAAAAATATTTTTATGTTTTTGAGTAAACAAATTGGTATGATTGATTGTGTATCCAATCGATTGAAAGCAACAGAATAAAAATTTGCTTCTACTTTATTTACGATAATATTACATAAATTGAATTGTAATTAAATTCAACTTTTTTTTTATATATTATGTTGTTTTATAATTAAGTCAATCAAAAGGAAGATGTTCCATTTCGTCAAATTATTTTCGGTTGAGCAAATTATTCGCTGAAATAATGCTCTACTCGATAACGATTTTTTTTTGATATCATTTTCTCAACAATTTTTCAGCTTGTTTTTGTGCACAGATTTGTTCATCTCGAATATTCACGATGATGGAAACAAGAAATATAAAAATTAAAAAAAAATATATATTTTCAGAACTCAAAGAGGGCATTCAAATCAAGTGGCTGCCACTTGAAACCCAAAATTAGTTTGTGTTTTCTTTTTCGATTTCGTTTCGGTTGTTTTGTTTTTGTTTCGAGAGATTTTTTTTTTATTATTTAGATTCGGTTTTATTCAAAGGACAACCGACAAAGTTGAAGAAATTATTATTATTTTTTTTTGTATGTGAACTTTTGCCATAAGTATTTCACAAAAGGGGAAAAAGCTCGATTTTTGTTTTAAGATTGGTTGAGGACCATCTCATAAACTACTTTGACAATTGTTCTAGTGTATATATATCGTTCCATAAACCGTAAAAGCAAACTAATTATCAAAATTAATGGAAATGCTGTATCCTGGAATAGTAGTCTAATGACTATATAATTAGGATTAAAGTTTAAACTGAAACGAAAACTATTTAAAATGTTTGGTTTAACACGTTTGCTTTTGACAACATTTTTTTCTTCCAAAACTTTGTTCATGCACAGACAATTTACTTTGCAAGAATTGCATTAAACTTTTTTGTTCAAGACTTCATATACTTTGAATATAAACGCACGGTTTACTGTAGATGAATACGTATATAAATAAACTTTCAACTCAACTTTTATTATCGTTTTTTGAATGACATTATAATGCTTGTGATTTGCTTAACTAAAATTAAATTTATTGGACTGACAGTTTAACAAGGTTACTTTGTGCAATGGGATAAACAACTTACAATAAAAGCTTCAGAACACACACATAATAAGAGCTTTCGATCTTCAGTAAAATTGGTATGAAAAATTCGTAATAATGAAATTCCACATTGCTCGAAATCGCAAAAAAAAGTCGTGAATAATTTGGTCACAACATGGGACTCACATCCAATGGTATCAAGAAGTGTGATACGGGCTACATATAGTCAACAATCCAATGCATACGAAAATATCAATTTGTCATCGTGCATCGGAAATGAAGAAATTTGGAAATACATATGTTAAGCAGGTTTTCTTTTAGTAAATTTTTAAATATGAACTTATCACTGGGACACCCTGTATTATTGGTCCATTAACAGAATTTATTAATTACCCAATAATTTATTCGTAATCTTCGACTTTTCTTTTAAGAGTTTCGTAATTATGTAACAATGTTCCGGTTAAATCTTCATAAAATGAGTATTTTATGCTGTGACAATTTTATGAACCCATATATACATACATTAAATTCCTTTCCAAACCCAACAAAACAAACTTAGTACATTAAAGAGCTTAAGAGTTTAAAAGTTAAACGTGTGTATAATAAAAACAGTCATTATTGTATATAAAACAACAATAAGTATTTATATGTAAGACATTTAATTGAGTATTAAAAGCTTACACAAAGATTTATTTTATATATAAGTACAAATATAAAAATTAGAAGATTTTGGTATGTTATGTACATACCATAAACAGTGTTATTTCGGAAGTTGTGTATGAAGCGTCCCCCTTTAAACAACCAAAATCCCTTATATACCACGAGTACGCATATATACTATTTTCAATTATTCCCCATTTAATTCCGTACCATAAACTTTTAACATTACCAACAGGGTACATGAATCACCGCATTTTTACACATGTGAGCAATAATCCTTCTACCGCATATATATTTTATATAATATATTATGTCTCCGCGTGTACAGAAAACTACTTTGTTTGTGATTACATCATATATCGTATATGTAGATCAATCACATTTGATCTTACAATAGATTATACAAATGTGATTTCCACCTACAAAAGTGAAAATAAATTAAAAACCATTACAATGCGAAAATACCTATACGGATTACGATTTATACACCAGGAATTACAATAAAACTTTCAACAAAATCTGTCACGTATAAAATAAATAATTTTGCTTTTCTTCGCTTGTAATTATTTCAAATTTAGGCGTTACATTTTGTTGTTGTCGGTTTTTTGTTCAGTTTCGCGAGTTTGAAAGTCATTTACAGTGGGATGTAAGTTTTATTACTTTCGATAGACTTTAAATACTATAATTTATATAAATTTATTTGAATGTAGCAACAGTTAGAAAATGTCCCGGGTTTTTTATGGATAAGCATATCCATAAAATACTTAACATGCAAAATAAAAATTTTTAACACGGCTTGTATGTGTCTTAAATCGCAAAGTTTAACAGTCTGCATCTAAAAAAAATATTTGATTTAAATTCCTAAGCCAAAAATGCTTATGAGGCGATTCGATCAAATACATACACATGGATTCTAATTTAAACTTATAGACCAATGATATGTTATCTACTGTGTCATCTAAATGTCTAAATGGATACCAAATTGTTTCTATCTTTGCAATCTGTTTTGGTTATTTACGTAAAACATATGGAAGATGGGTTGGCCCATGAATTCTGCAGGTTCATTTACCTCCGTTCAAATCCATTTTGCATCCTGCCTCTATCAGAATTCGAAAAATATCCGAAAATAACTGAAAATTGGGTGAAAGAGATAATACATACTAAATCATATACAAGAGAGAGAGAGAGAGAGAGAGAGAGAGAGAGAGAGAGAGAGAGAGAGAGAGAGAGAGAGAGAGAGAGAGAGAGAGAGAAAGGAATATATCAATAATTATTTGATTGTTTCATTTTTATCTCTATATACAACTGTTTTGGACAAAAGCCGTTTCCAAGCAATGTGTTGTACGACATTTCCAATCAGGTGATAATCAATAGTGAAGCTCCACACATATATGTATGTACACAGGTAAAACTCATTCACAAAACAGAATCGAATGGTGGCACTCGCGTTCGTTATTTTTCTTATCCGTTTCCTAAAACCTTTATTCACCTCCACACATAAAAGAACAGAACAAATTTAACTGTTTCTCATATGTCAAATGATGAGGGAGACCACAACTAAATATGGACCAAAACAATATGGAGAAAAAATAGTCACGATTCAGGCGGAGAATATACGTTTACATCGTTGAGCTACTGATTGGTAGATGGCAGAGGTGTTATTAAAGTGATGGCAGAAAATGTGCAAGTCACGTTCTAGAATTCCAAATTTTCATGAAAATCTCGAGCCGCTGAAGGGTAAAAAAAAAACGAGAGAGGTGATGAAGAAAAGTCTACTTATTGTGCGGTGTGATAATAATCCAATAAAAAGGAAAAACAATTTTGTATCGATTTTATTGGGACATTAAAACAGTGCAGTGGACTACTCGACAGCGATATAGATGAGCTTTCTTTCGATGTCCTATACATTCCGACATTTTCTTTTTCCCTACTTCCCGACTATAAGCTTTTCCTCAATTCGGTAGCATCGGATTGATTTGCTTGGGTTGCTTTTTGGCTTTTTATGTGCATCAGTAGATATCCCACCCAAGTCCACTCGCTCAAAAATATAGCAAAACCGTACTCACATGTTGATAAACTAAAACCCACCTTAAAACAAAATTTCTTTTGGTCTACCCAAGCCACAATCTCGATATAGAAGAGCACGTTCTAATATATAGACTTTCTTTGATATAAGTCACTTTATTAATTTATAAAGGCCTGAGGAATATTGAAAACCACCCTCCTTTCAAAATCTGATGAATAAAGATACTTAACCGAAAATGTCTTATTTGTCAAATTTTTCTATTATCTTTACAGTTGTTCCAATCTCAAAATCAAAAAGGATTAAAGTAGAGCTTTCTGGAGCTTTATAGAAACTAACAATGTATCGTTACCTTCTGCACGACTCTGCAATTATTTAAATTTACTACTTCGGTTCCAAATCAAATATATTTTTTAAAAACTGAAATGGGGAAATTCTGAAAGCTGATTGCACTATTATTACCCGAATTGAAACGGAAAAGTGAAATCATGTCAAATATTTCAACTTTTCCGTTCTAAAGTATAAATGAAAATTTTGTTTGGATAAACAAAGTATATATATTTTGAAAAATGTTCCCTCTTATTTTCCAGCATCTATTATCTCGTTGATAAAATAAAATATAACAAAGAGTAAATAAGTTTTCAATATCGGCTTATATATTATTACGAGTGTATTATGTATAACCCTACCTTGGATGGGTTTATTTATACATATAGGAATGTTTGTAATCGATTTTTGTTACTAAATTTTCGTATTGAAAGGTTTCGATCGGATCGGTCATCATAATGGTGTTAAGTCGAATATATATATTTTTGTGTTGTTGATATATTTTATATCTCTCTGTGGAAAAATATTTGTCAGTATATAATTTTCCATTTTCCACGTTATATTCATATGTATATGTGTATGTGGATATATGGTGAGGCAAGTCATAATAAACTATCGGAATTTATAACACATATATATCCGAGTATATATACATACATACATAATATTCTGAAATTGGTCAAAATGTACATAAATTTATGTATAACTGATAAGGTATGTCCGAATATATGCTTTTTGGTTCATAAATGAAACATGTTGAACTATAATCATGTTCGGTTATGTTTTCTTCTGTTTTTTTGGCTCAATAATATTTGTAAGGGCTAAATGGTGTCATTAGGAGATTTATGTGCGGATCTACACTCTCGATATATGTATGTAGTGCAGGAAATTAGGGTATGGTGCTTTTGAGTAGCCGTAACATAATTTATATAATTGAATATATTGGCAAGATATGTACAAGATATGTGTTGTGGTTTGGGAATTTAATTATGAATGGATCGTCTGACTACAGTATCCTGAGTAACGTAAAACTATTAGAGTCGTTTAAACAAATTAAATCATTAAAATACTTTCCATTTCTATTGTGATACAATATATACAGACGAACCAGATCAATTTATATTATTCGGAAGCAAATTTTACTATTTTATGTACGTACAGGAAATTTGTTTTCAATTACAATAGAACCAATAAGTCTGAGCAACAAAGTTAAATCTTCATTTCCCAGTTACAAAATGTCAATTATCAACTGGAACGAATAAAAGAAACGTAAATAACATAATATAAGTTGTACATGTCGAAGATGTACCAACAACAAGATAAAAGCTAACTTATAATATTAAACTTTTCGTTTAAATGAAATGCTTACAAAATTGTTACATGCAGCTTCGTTTTTTCCTTGTGCACTGTCTTTATAATATTGAAATAGTTTCTTTTCTAGAAACAACTTTATATTGCCAGTCGTCTTACAAGAATATATATAAAAAAGTCTTAATTAATTATTGAGAGTTAAGAGATCGAACAAAATGTTTATCAATAGAATACCGTATAGAAATTGGACTTATTCTTCTTACACAAAGATTTCAATTATTATTATCTTGTGATTGTAGAACAAGATGAAAAAAAAAATTGTAATGAAGATAAAATATTTACCGTTATATGTATGCTACAGGGTTGTTCTACAATTTATTAACTACTTTATGTAACTCTTTGATACAACCAGGTTACATCACCGGTTTGATAACTGGCAATGACATGATTGATTGATTATGCATAATTTGCGATAAAACAGAATTTTTATCCGTCACATACTCAATTTTATGAATGAACGAACAAGTTCTAAATAATAATGTTTGAATGATGCTTGTGTGCGACTAGACCTGATCACAAACGATAAATTCAATGACCTGTCTGTCTGTATGTATGTAGAGTGAAATTACATCATTTCAAAAGCATAGCTTTTCGGTTGCATGATTTAAAAAGTAGTTTAGCATATAGAACTGACTAATTAATTAAAGACTTGAAAAAATTACTGTCATGCTATTTTTTTGTATGATGCATGTAGACGCGAAGATTTATCATGACAATAAAAACTATGTGACATATTTCATTTCTCCGCTATGTGTTTGTACAAAATGATGAAACAGCAGAAATATAAAATAGATTGTTTAGTTTTACATAGCTCTTGTGTTAGGTCATACAATCAATCGTCTTGTCGGTTACATAACCTAAAGTTAAAAATAATGATTGAGTATATAAATTAACTATTGTAGCCAATGTATAGAGAGTTTCTCATCACGCTGAAGCCTCGAGTTCGATTTTCACAGTTGACCAAAAATTAAAATGTTGTTCGCGGCCTTTAGGCCATGGAAAAGTATATATTTTATTGAGATGTTCGAACTTTTCTAAACGCATATGTTGTTGGAGGGTTCGTTAAGTAAAAGACAAGTCGCACTTTCCAGATTAGAGGTCAAAATGAGATATTATTCTTTTTGAATATGATCAAGCCATAAAATTAAGACTTGTAGTTACTGTCTGAAACTTTATTGCTAGAAACAATACAAACACTTGAGTTTATACTATTTTTTGTATAATTAAGCACACAATGGGACGGTGAATCAAACCTTTTTAAAAGTTAAAAGTTTTGCAGCATATTGAGCTTTTTAAATAAGTAAAGTAATATCAAAAATTATCAAAAGCTTTTATATGGAGCTTTAAGCTTTTCATTGTAAAGTCGTGCTTTATGCGATTAAATTATAGTAAGTAAATTTAGGATACATTTTACTTTTAAATTTTTTTGAGCCTAGCGGTACGTTATTAACTCATAATTTAAGAAAAGCTCTAATATAAAGCTTTTCATCTTTGCATTATGGTACATTATGTTGACATGAATCATATATTATTTTAGTGTTAGTTCATCTTAAGTTTATTATAATCTGAAAACGGAGGTTTCATGTTTTTATATACAGTGTCGATTGGTTAAGTTTATAGTCAAACAGTGTAGATAACAACATAATAGTTAATAATATTAGTTCGACCAGTTGCAAACTGCCAATAAAATAATAAATTATCGAAAGCTTTTATATAAAGCTTTTGGATTTCCATAAAATTAATGGAATATCATATCAAGAACGATTTAACTATTTCCAATTGTTAAGTCGTTCTTTATATGATTGGAATATTGATTTAAGCTTGTGTGTAATTGAAAGCATTAACCATCTTAACTGTTTGTGTAGCTTTCAGTGCGATCGAATTAAAGATTAACAGAAATACTATACGCGAGCGTGACATTGACATTTTTGAACGATGAAAATATTCATGCATACATGGTTAGAATTCCGACCTATTGGAGGAACTTCCATTATTCGTTATGCCAGAAAACCAAAACGTGACTAAGGCCTTTTACGGCCTTTTAAGTCATAGAAAAAAATATATATTCTAATTAATGAAAAAATGCCAAAGTTGTCTGAACGCATATGTTGTTGGAGGTTTCAATAAGTAAAATGAGAGTCGCACTTTCCAAATTAGATACATTAAAATGAGTCATTATGCTTTTAAAATATTGTCAAGCCATAAAATTTCGCCTCCAAAATAATTAAGCTCACAGAGAGGTTAATCAAACCATTGTAAATTTTTAAATTTGTAGGACACGTCGAGCTTTTTCATACATGGGTTTTGTGCTGCAAAGCTTTTTTATGAACCTTTAAGCTTTTCATTGGAAAGGCGTGCTTAATATGATTACATTATAGCAAGTTAATTTACGCTTCATTTATCCTCACATTGGTTTTAAATCATAAATTATGAAAAGCTCTTATAGACATAAAGCTTTTCACTTTTTATAACGGTGTTTAACCTTTAAATGAATCACACGTTGATTGTTGTGCTGTTTTAGTGCAACTAAAGTTTATTTCATTCTGAAAGCTCTTAGCTTTCTTGATTTTTTGATGTCCAATATTGAGATTTAGTTTAAAGTCAAACAGTAGAACATCGTTCTTATGTGTATTTGGGAGTTTTAATTGAAATTTTTGAGTGAGTTAAAATATTCATGCATACATGGTAAGAATTCAGGACTTTCGGAGAAAATGCCATCATTCCTTATGCCAGAAAAACAAAATAAAAGCAACGGCCTAAGCACAAGTCTCTTCCATATGATAATCTTAAGTCATTTAGATTTCTGTATATGATGCGCATCACTACATCCATCATATAATCGGATTTTTCGTGACAATACATTCGTAGAAGGTTTGTTGAAATATGATAAAACCTTAAAGAACAATAAATGCAATTTCTTACAAGTATTAAGATTTTTGGGGCACAAATATAAACATTTTTGTACCCTATTCATGTACAGGGTTTCTTACAATAAACACTGTATATGAATATATCGAGAAAAGGATATAAAACAAGGATTCAAATATAACAAAACTTAATACAATATTTATCCCAAAAAAATATTGGTACGATACGGTTTTAGGAAAAATACTAAATTGAAAATAAAACCGAAGTCAAGAGATGAAAAAAACTAAGTCATAAATCATCCAAACATACAGAAATTTATTAGAGAGATCTAACTCTGGATGCGGCAAATATACACAAGGAACCGAAAAAAAATTCGTATAATAAATAAATAAGAAGGAAGCAAAAAACGTTGTTTTTTATATGTTTGAGCTTTCGTTAGTACGATATTTAGCAACGTATACTACATTCATTCATACATTTCATCTCTCGTATGTGTGGAACAAACGAGGAAGATTGATTAAATTAAATATAAAAAAAAAACGATCGGTAAAATGAGCTAAACCCTTTTAGGTTGTTAGTATATGTGTGTTTGAGTGTGTATGTGTGTGTGTGTGTGTGTGCGTATGACGATATTGCTGCTGGATATGGAGCACAAAATATTATACAGGCGGAAAATATTGTTTATCATCATAATAGAAGAACGTAGAAAAAAACAACCAAAGATTGGTTTATGGCATATGAACTTAATGAAAATTGTAACCATAAATTGTGTTTGTGTGTGCGCGTGTGGTTTCAACATTTTAGACTTTATGAATTTTAAGCTTTCTTCGTATTCTTACTGTGCGTGTGTACGCAATAAACAAAAAACTAAAATATAAACACAGGTAAATAAAAAATATTGTTTAAGAAAATCTCATCAAGAAAATACGGTCTCGGTGTTACGAAATATGATTGTAAATGATACACAAATTATAAACTATTAAAATTTATAAAATTAAAACAAATAAATAAATATTGAGTGTATGTTCAGTATCACTTGGGTGGAAAAATATTGCACATTGCTTAATTTTCCACAAAAGGACAAAAATATCTGGTCTTTTTTAATGCGGATTCAAAGTCTATTTCAATACCTTTCCAGTGGTACCTGATTTGTCCACGTGCCATCAAAAAATTTTTTGGCGGTAAACATTTGAGGTATATGTTTTTGTGAATTTTTCAACATGAAAATAAGGGGTAAAAATCGAATTAAAACATAGAAAACAGTTTTATTAATAAGAAGTATTCCCTCTTCTGGCTCAAATGACAGGTTTTATTCGACGATGCATTGATTTCACTTAAGATTTTGTTTTAACAAAATCTTTAGGTATCGCATCCCATTCCTCTACGATCGTCTGTTGCATGAATAGAAAGTTTTTACAAACAAACCCGACAAAATGTACGAACTCCTTAATACTATTCTGAAGTCATTCCTCTGATCGACAGTCAGTATCGGCTCGAGTGATGGATATAAGATTGGTCTCCGCCTCTAGTGATATGCCTCTCCAAAACATGCACGAACCACCGAACTCTTCTCCATTCTTATTCTGTGTAATTCAAATGCTCTCGAGTGAACTCAAGACGGGCTTGTCGGAGTGCAATCAGATTAATTTCTCGAATTCGTTATCTAACTGTCCACCGACTGACTTCGACTTCACGATCTTCTTGGTGCCCATTTAGACCGCATTCATATGACGATTTCGCAACGAAGTTGTTACAAGAAAGAAAGCCACCACCATCTGAAGCCACCAGTATTCTGATATCTCTGCCACACTCGACGAACGGAGAATCGACTCAAATTATGTTATAAGGTCACGTTACTTTGGTGCTGTCCCGCATTAATTAGAACGACCTCTTGAGTGGTATATCCATTACTTTGCTCCGGTTGGAGTTGTTATTAATTGAGGATCTTTCAGGCTAAGGGTCATTATGCCAATGATCGCTTTCCGAGCGAGATATTTCATGACACGTTTGTTGAATTATTTTTAGAATTTAATACAAAAGCCTGCTGTATGCATTTGACAAAAAATCAATTTTCTGGCACAAGTACATAAAAGGTATGCCACTGCGATTTTTTTGCACCCAAGTGTATTTCAAATTCGTCTTGGTAAACACATGCAAAATATATTCCCGTTCAAAATCGTTCTTAATCAAGAACGTATACGCCTGAACATAAGCAAATCTCGTTGCTTCATGCCCACCGTGTATACAAAACACTACGTTAATGGGAAACTAGTCAGAGTGTTGGTATTATTCGAATAGAATTATAAATATTTTGCAGGGGTTGTCTGTTCCAAACACAACAATGCCAATTCGTTCGAAGATGAAATTGTATATAAGGAAGAAATTTAATTTTATTTACAAAATCAATTATTAAAATTTTAATTATTGTTACGTTTTGTTTTACTGATTTAATTGAAAAATTGTAAATCATACAAAACAATGAAAATATGAGGGAAATGTTGAATATTTATTATTTATACGATCGAATTGTTTGATTATATATTTTTTAGGGTGATGATGCTCGTTGTTTTATATACTCGAATATACCTGGATTTTCCAGGTTGGTTTTTATATATGTGGAAATGTACTTTTCCCGTTTTAACTATATTACTACACAGGAGTTTAGTTATTATATGAGGGAATACATAAATACATTAGACAAATATAATGAATTGTGGAGGATTATATATTCTGGTTTAAATATACCCCACCTATCCACCTGATCGGTGATAAAATCCTGTTTCAAGACACTTGTATAGTATATCAGACAACTTGTATTATTTTGAAATATTTTATTGTGATCCTAACAATAAAATAATTCCACTTTAACTTTGTACTCAAATTCATAACGAGGTATTTTGCTTGATTTGTATGTAGTACAGGAATATTAAAAAGAGTCACAGGTAGTGGTTCTATTGATCTATTAGCGAAATTACTGTAAGTAGTCCTAGATTCTTTCCCTTTTTGTGGAACCAACAGCTAGAATTGCAGTGTCATCTGTAAACGTGACGATAGTTGTATTATTTGTCTAAGTCGCTTGTAAATAGTTCAAAAAGGAATAGTCATTAAACATTTCCCTGTGGTACTCCTGCTTTAGCTTATTTTATGCTGACTTAGCACTTAATACACTGTGGAATCAGTTTAGAATTTTTGACGACTTCTTTTTGCACTTTCATATGAAGTATTACCCTGATTGCATAAATATTTTAAATGTCTTCCGGTCTTTCGAAAGATCAATTATGTAACTTCGTTAATTTTATATCCTTTCTCTGAGAGATACTCTTTTATTTCTTCTCATTTGTAAGATGCATTTAGTTTCTTGACAATGACTTTGGTCTGCCGTATGAGACCTTAATTTTGATATCACCACTATTTAATGCTGTAGTTTGAAATTTTTTCTGGTTGTCGTCCTTTCTGATAATTATTGCATTTAGTTATTATAACTCTAGGTGGCCATGGCAATTTATTCTCCTGTTTTATATTCTCACTTCTGGTTGGAAACTGTTCGATTGATTAGTTCTGTTCGGGAGGAAATTGTAGTGAATTAATCATCATTGGTTTTTTATTATTTTTTGTTACGAGTCAAAATCTAACCGGGTTCTCTATTGAATATTTCCTCGTCTGTTTTATACGTTCCTTGAGCAGACGGGTCGACTGAAGTCGGTTTTGATGTTGAAGATCATTCATATGCTTCATTATTTCTGACTTCTTATAGCGTTCCTTGCAAAGTTAGCTATACAGCCTTCGCTCCTTATCGGGGGTTAGGTCGTTTTTTCTAGTTTAATTTCATTCAACAGAGACTAAAAAACTACTGTGTTTTAGAGGTGACGTAATAAATTATTGCCATAACTCAATGATTTAGTTAAGATAGTTCTAAAATTTAAGCAAATATGTATGATGATTACAGTAACACCATCGAACGAGTCGGTTATATAATCTAACATTTTCACCTGTACCTATATACATAAGTTCGAGTCTATGTAGATAAGAAGTATTGTTTATTATCTTACATTTATTACTTCTTGATGTTGTTATTTTGTTATTATTTCATGTTTCTATACTTCAAAGATAAATATTTTAATTACTATAATTGTTTTTTTTTCGTTCCTCGAGTTTGTTATTCTTAGAAAAATTCCTAGGTACACTTCTACATGAACTGGAAGCAGCATATAATATATATAATAGCGGGAAAACATTTTTTTATGTCTTATTATTTATATTATTACAAAGATGTTTTTTTTATTATTAATATTGTTGAATATTTAATTGAGAAAATTAAAAGTACAAAAAATAAAAATTACATAGTTGAATATTAAGGGAATTCGTTTGTTTCTGCTATTTATAATTTTCAGTAGTTAGCATGAGCTTTTAGGGAGATTCTCACCTTAAGTTCAACTGGCGTAATATATATATATATATATATATATATATATATATATATATAGCAGATTTCGTTTATAACTACCATCAAGGGACTGACCAAAATCCGTCATTATATCCGAATTTCGTCAGGTACGTTTAACTGAAGAAACAAAGTTTATATGATTTTCTATTGCTAAACGATTGTTCGACAATTTCAGTTCCCGAAAATATAATTGTTGACAGTAGATATGACGCTATCACTCATTGATAAAAGGTGGCTTTCATCAATAACATTTCCTACAGCTTCAACATCATCATTGCAACCAGTTTTGGTATTATCGACTGTGTCTAGAACACGTTCTATAAATTCCTCATCAGTTGGCTTGGCGGTTGCTTTACATCTCTATCAACATTTATGTAGTATAATTTTCGCTGTTTACAAATTAAATCATTGCGCCAAAGGTATATTATCTATTTCATCAAACTCATCTAAGTTTGGCAGTGCTTTAGTAGAGCTAGTTTGCCAAGCTGCATTATTTCATTGTCACTGGTCTAACTTCTCTCCAAGATGTTGCTGTCATCTCAAAAGCGTTAATAGAGTTGTTTGTAGTCTATTTGCAGGATTTGCATAATTTAATCAATAGTTAATCAAAATCAATAGTTTCCTATAGTGACTCTTGACAGAACGTATATGTTGTATTGGGAGGTATGAACGAAATCTACTATATATATATATATATATATATATATATATATATATATATATATATATATATATATATATATATATATATATATATATATAAACGTATTTTTTCAAATTAATATCAACATAATAAATTAACTCAAAGTTAAAAAAAAAATATTTAATCTCCTATCCACGTACATCAGTGGAAACCCCACATCGCGCGCAACAACATAACAAAAAAATCAATTTCGCTGTATAGCATTTCTTTATATACATACAAATTTACAGATAAACTTATGTCTTAAAGGTTAATTTTATTGATACTCTATATCTTGAAGCCATCAATTGAAAATTATTCGTTTAATTTAAGCAATTTACCAATCAATAGATGTTATTATATTCTTCTTGTTATACATCGATCTAGCAAGCTGAAAGATAAACCCATAAGAACTCGGTATATACATATATAAGAGGTATGTATATACCTCTATGTACTACATGTTGTTATGTATTTCTTATCTATTTTTAAAATTTACAAGGCCTCAGGTTACAAAAAGTAAATAGATTAAATTGTTGGGTAATTTTCTATATTTATTCATAAGATGTAATTTAATTTTGTTGTTGGTGATGTTCTTTCTTGTGTTTTTACTTTACTTCCTTTATATTCTTAAAAAGTTTTCTTTTTGATTTCGTTTCTAAAATCTATATATACCTAATATGGTGAATTGAATGAACGGAGTTTTCGTTGTCGAACGATATATTCGAATATTGGTTAACAGATTAATTGGAAAATTCGAGGAATAAAGGATTTATCTTAATATTAACGATAGTATGAAGAGCTTTTTGTATAATGGCCAACAATATTCTGTATTTATTGTAAAGTATCAATAATTTAGCAATTTACCTTTTCATTTGTAACTAATAGCATTTATCAATTCATAATTATGACCGGTTCGATTCGCAAGCTTTTAACTTGATGTTTAAGAGGATACCTCAAACCATTTAATCTTATGTCCTAGTTCGAAAAACAGAATTTCATAATTTCAATTTCAATTTCTTTAACCCATTTGTATTCTTCCGACACAGTACAGATTTGAGGTTCGTGTAATTATTGTACCTTCCTGGGTTGAACTTAACATATTCTTCTTGGATTTAACGTTCAAATCTAGAATTTTGGCACAGTTTTACAGATTTACACAGTTTTTACAATAATTAGGGACGAACATATACAGTTTAATGATCAATGCAATCGATATAATAAAATGTATGATTTCCCCTAGAAGTGATTCCAACTAAGCTAAGGTTTAATCACTGGATTGCGAATAAAATGACACTTTTCACTATTACTTTCACTTAATATTTCACTTCTTATCTCTTTTCCCGATTTTAACTTGTCGCGTTTTCAATTCAAACTGAACTGTACGTTTTCTGTTTGTGTATTTATACTGAATGAATACCATGTAGAAGTTTTCTTTTGTTTATTATTTCGCATGTATACTGCGTTCATGTTGATTTTCAATTACAATTATTTAATTGTTCTACTGACTCAGAGATGTCTCATAGCAAACTCATGGAATTTAAAGTATCGGAAAAGAAAAACGAGTTAAACGTTCGGGTTTTCCTACAATGGGCAGTAAAGCTAAACTATACTTAACGATCGAGACTACTAATAAGATGATAACACCGGAGGTAAAAATAAAACTATTCGTATTGGAATGAGAAAATTATAATTAAAGAGATTACGACAAACCAGTAATTGTTTGGCCGACAAAGTTTCGGGCTGGTAAGGGTAAAATAAGTTGTTGTGCATGTGACTAACTTGGTCATATTTTAATGGATTGCTGGGAAATGAAACGTAAGCGAACAATGATACCATCACCGTTCTATTGAAAAAAAAAACAAAATGACAAGAGATCAGAAGAGAAAAAGAGTCCTGTAAGAAAGCTAACTTCCAGCCAAATCCGGCATGACATCCTTTCCTGTTCCACGATCATGAAGTTTTGGTGGCAGTATTCTCGATGAGGTGATTTTGGGTGTGGACTTCATGCAATAATAAATTAATTTGTGTTGGATATTAGGCGAGCTACATTAAATTGTGGACATTTTAAGCTATAACTACAATTGATTATCGGAAAACCAATCGTCAGGAGAATTATATTGAGACCATTAAACAGAAATTTATGGTAGGTTGAGACATGTGGAACCAGTAAAAGGTTTCAGGACGAACAGATTTGGATGGAGGGTAGTGTTACGGATGCTGGCGACATCTCTGATTGAATAAAATAACAAAAATATTTGCAATTGAAAAGCAGCATGAACGTAGTTTACAGACTAAATAATAAACAAAAGGAAACTTCTACTATGACCTAGAAGCAGATTGAGTATAAATACGCGAACAGAATCGGGAAAAACGATAAGAAGTGAATTAATAAGTGAAAGTTATGGTGAAATAGTAGAAGTGTAAAAGTTAAGTGTAGTGATTAATAATAAACGTTAGTGAAAACAAGCAAGTGGATTTTATTACTCACAATCCAGTGCTCGAACCTAGAATTGGTTTGAATCTCTACTAGGGGAAATCGAAAAACTTTATCTATGTTGCTGGGTAAAACTTCGTTTAAATCGACTCTCGGTTTAAGCTCAGCTTCCTGTTTACCATATAGTATATAAACCGTACATACAATTTTCGCTTCCAGTATTACCAAACTTTTTTTTTGTCCAGTACAATCGGAACTCCTCAACCCATTAAATATTTATTACACCAAACATATATATTTTACCTCTTGTGCATCTATATTTTACCTCAATAAAAACAAAGATCGTATACATAAAAACCAATAATTGCTATCTATTAATTTTCTTTAATTAAATATTTAATATAGCAAAAAATGTAATATTTTTATTGCTTCGTAAATAATTTGATACAGAACGGACACAAAAAAAATTAAATTATGATTTTCCTATGCAATAGACAAACGACGAGCGAACTCTAAATCTTAGTGTATACCTTTGGTATAGGTATGTATAAAGAAGCTAGAAAAGAAAGAGTTAAAGACTATTAATCATTTTAAAAACTATTATTTATTAAAATCTTAATCCATTATAAGAACAAAATATTCTTAAATCATACAAAAAAAAAATCTTAATTGAATTCATAATAGAGATTCTTTTCTTATCATCCAATTTTACTTTGTTTTGTTTTAAAATGTAGAAAGATGAAAAATTTATTTTCTTTTGTACCTCACATATATATATACAAGAACTACTTGCTATATATACCTACATACATACATAAGAAACAGAGTCAAGTATCAAAAGTATGAGTGATAATAAGATAGAGTACAGAGATATACCTCTCAAATAAAATATTTATCTAAAGTCTTTCTGATCTTTTTATTATTTTCATCTCGTTTTTGTCTTAATCTTTACAAATAGAAAATGAACATTATTAAAATAATGGATACAGTATATCAGTTAAGATAATCTTTTATAGAATATATATATATATATATACATAATTTGATTGGGTTATGATACGCGATAAGCGCCAACAGACCAAATAATTTTTTATTTTATCTAAAGAAAGTCTTTCACTATATAGCGCAATATGCTGTCTGATCATTATTATTATTCAAGCATAAAATTTCTTATATATATCGTCGACAGATACATCAATTTTCTTTATGAAATCTTATCTACATACTGTACTTAGAGAATTGTGAGATACATTTTTCGTTGCCATTGGGGAGTTTAAACAATAAGCGAACAGAAAACTGTAATAAAATCTGTTTTCTTATTAAAAAAATATGTATGTATGTATGTATAGGTGGGCATAAGGTAGATATAATTTGTGAACTCAAAGAGTGTATATGTATTTCGTTATTTATGTACACTTAAATGTATGTTACAATTTTGTACAAAAAATTTGCAAAAAAATCATCATATATGAATAATGAAGCTGCGAGAACATACTCGTGTATGTAGGAAACAGACGGTGTATGAAGTTCTTAAGATTGTCTATGTTTCTTAGAATATTAATAATAAATAGTTATTTTTTTATTTCGACGAACTGTTTAAGTAGACTAGTTTTGCAAGTTTTTCAAACTTAAATGCAGATGGAGTATCTCCAATTTAGTAGCGGGGTCGACTACTAGACGACAGTGCCCAATTCTTATGTAATCTTATATAGGATCTACTTTATTTTGTTTTGAGCTAGTTAGCTTGCACTTGAATGAACTGAATAGATTTGGTCATATTCTATTAAGGACGAAGGTGCCTTGTATTTTTTGTTCAATCTATTGATGTTATCTTATGCTGTATAATTGTTCTATACAGAGTGTCCCAGTAAGAAGTTCAGATTTATAAATTATAAAAAAACAAAATAGCTTAATATGACTCCAAATTTACTTTTTGAATGAAAGTACAATCCTCCTGGTTATTTATTGAACATAATTTCATTTAAGTGGCAGCCTCGGCTGACTTTATATTGTGTGCGTATCTATTTCGTCAATGATTGCTTCAATATTAGCTTCCAAATGTTCGTTTGTCAGTGGATTGTTCGTATAATACTTGTCCTTCACGGCACCCCATAGATAAAAATCCAAAGACGTCAAATCATAGCTCCATGATGGCCAATTCACTTCAATATTTCACGGTCATCGAATTGTTGACGCAATTGTACTGTTGTAATACCAGAAGTGATGGAGCACCATCTTGTTGCAATCCAAACAAATATCTGTCGACTGTAATGGTCGGGCTTGGCTTATCTCAAAGAAATACGGCCTAATAAAGCCAGCACGCCACAAGCCAGACCAAACAGTAATTAGCAATAGATGCATTGGCCACTTAAATGCGACATTCTGTTTGTTTACGGACTTTCCGAGTTGAGGCCCAGCGGGTCTTCAATTTCTCGACCAATTGAACTTTATATAGGACCACAAACTTATTTACTTTATTTATTTATTTGTTTATATACAACAATAATTTAGTAAACTTCACAAATCTGATTTTGAGCTTTAAGCTCATTTATAAACAGATTTGTCGTCCATGGATTCCTAACGTGTTGTTGCCTTGAATCATCCTCCTTCCACTTTCCTGATTTACCAATTCAGAAATGCCAATTAAATCGACACATGACACATACATCTACTAAATTTTATAAGTGGTTATCGATTTTTTATGGATTTTGAAAAGTATATAGAGGCTGACGTACCATTTTTTAATCGTTGGATCCATAATTACAGTCTCTATATGCGATTTGTATACAAAAATTTAGCACAGTTTTAAAGAATTTAATATTCTAAATAATAATCCAGAAAAAATTCACGACTTCCTGACAGGTAAATCAAGGCTACAAACAATGATCTTTACGCAGAATTCCTTGCATCGAAGACCGACTGATGTTCATTAGCGATGTATGATGACGAATTGATGTTCTCGATATTTTCGACTGAACGAGCATGGGTAGAGGTACGCGTTGTATTGTCGACTAGGTAGCCTGTAAATTATTATGCACTTTATGCACAAATTTCTTGATACTCTTGGGTGTGAGTATCGTGTCTTGACCAAATTTTATACATTTTCTTGCGATTTCGAACCAATTGTTTTTGTTATGGAAGTAAATTTCCAACATTTTGTTGAAGCGTTAGGCAATTCATTTCCTCAACTAAAAGTAATAATACTGAGCTTCTGTCAAAGAAAGAATGACATAAGTGTTGCCAGAGCCAAAATAACTGATTATGTCTAATGTAAACCGGTTTTTGGGACACCCTATATATGTTTGCGCATCATTACAATTTTGTTGTTAATTGATAACACAAATTCATAAAGCAGCAGTACACGAAGTGGATTGCGAATGACAGAACTCGCATGTAAAGTAGGAAAACTATAAATCCAACAGTGATGCCTGAAGCTATTCAAACAAATATTTTGTAAATCTTAGACAGTCTCCACAAAGTCGGATAATTCGTCTGCTTGACTTTACAAAAGGTTAAGATATAAGTTCACCAGCAAAATACTTCAAGAATTCGGTTAAATCCGCAACGTAATCCTGTATGGTACACACAAGACTAAATTTTAATATCATCACAGCACAAAACGTCATGAATACACATCAAACCCTTTAAAACTTGACACCATTGATTAAAACCCTATACAACTCGACGAAAAAAAAAACTTTTTAAAACCAAGATAAGATTCACTTTGCTATTATATAAGACGAAAGTATATGTATACTTATAGTTAATAAAAAAGCTTTTTGTCTTATGTACCCTACATAACGATGCTTTATTTTCTTCCATGCCCCATACGTATCGGTATTATGAAAACAAGACGAAAATGATAACATCCCAGTAAAGTAGAAGAAGCACTAATAAAGAAGGAAGAGATTTTTTTTGCATATTATGTACATAAAAGTTAACAAATTTAACAACAACGAATATAACAACGATGACAAAAAGGCAACAAAATATGTAAGATATATATATACAAGAAAAGCACAAAGAAAATGATTACGATGCTCGAGATAGTTTCATGTATATATATAGTCTTCTTCTAGTCTATATGTATTCTGTAGAGTACTCTTCATTTCAAAGATTAAAATTAACAAAAAAATTGTTTGTTCGCATTGCATACACGAGTGTACCGTACACTTTAGCAATAAAATCGTGATCGTGATATGAAAATATCTTCTTCCAACGTATCAAAATACATCGTCTTTGGAATTGATACACAAGATTTTATAAATAAAATACTTGTCGAGATAGAGAACTGAATTGTGTCGATTAACCCACCCGCACACACACTGTGTATCATATAAAATAAATTGATCACTTTATGAGAAGTCTAATAGGTATTATGTAGGTAAGTGTATAGTCTAGCCTACAATCAGCATACGATTAATTAAGTTGTTACTTGTGTGTCGTGTTACGACAACCCATTCAAATTCACATTTCCGTTCATATGGGAATACAAGTACAATAGCCAATCACAAAGTCATTTATTGTTGTTGTTGTTCTTACGTAAGGTAAGTAGCTAGCTTGTATCTTTAACTATAAAATTGTATTTTATCTTAAATAAGTTTTATGTAAATACTTACCTGTATGAAGTTAATATAGTTTTTGAAAAGTTAATAATACAAAACTTAAGTTGGTTGTTTATGAATAAATACAATGAGCAACGATAATGCAGATATATTGTTCAACATTACAAGATTCGTAATTTGCATAAGTAATACCTATGTGAATTAGTGATATATGCGCACATATGTTTCAAGTGTTGTACATACATGTTGGTTGATGAGTTTTGAACACGTTTATTTTGAAGTTCTAAAACTATTATCTTTGTTATTTCTACTTGGCTGAACCTCCTTGGTCTGTTTGGGGCTATTGGACTCACGAATTATCAAATGTAGCACTACGACTAGCCGACTTCCTTAGAGATCGTGGTATTCAACTTGGTGATTCTCAGGATTGGAGTTACATAGTCAGATCAATTTGGCATGTTTGTCTCATATCAGCTGTGAAATTGCAATGTTCAAAAGTGTTCATGTGGCCACATATCTTAACTCTAAAATGTGATTGGTTAGTTAGGCAACCACCTGGCTAAAGAGGGCGGATTAATGTGTTAAATGTTCTTATTATGTGAGCTTTGTTTGAATTATGTTTGCATTTTGAATCCCACAAATTCCAAAAAAGTACCACGCGCTGGTCACTTACCTTAACTCTAAAATGTAGTGGGTTGTTTAAACAAGCACAGAGCTAATGAGACTGGATTAAGGTGCAAAACGAACTAATTATTTCAGCTTTATTTGAATTATATCAGCTATGAATCTCGTAGCTTCCATTAGTGTTGCTCATGATGGCAACTTAGCTTAACTCTTAAATGTATAGTGGGTTGTTTAAGCAAACACAGGGCTAATGAAACAGGATTAAAGTGTTAAACGTACTAGTTATGTCAGCTATGTTTGAATTATGTCCGCTTCGAATCTCACAAATTCTATAAGTATGCCTCGTGGTGGCCATCTAGTTTAACTCTAAAATGAAGTGGTTTGTTTAGGGTGTGGCGTTCAGAGTAACCGAAATATTTCGCAAATACAATTATCATCACCCCACAATCAAGCAATTAATAAAATCAATATTTCGAGTTAAGTTCTTGTAATACGCTAGCTTTGTCGCGTCACGATTGAACGTACATATACAAATCGCACAGTACGAACAACATGCCCGGTAGTATATACCTGATGAGATGGGTTTGATCTTTTCAATCACACAGTTATTCAATGACGTCATCATCAGATCGAAACCGGGCAATCGAATTACAACATCATACAAGCAACAACTCGAATTATCAACTCACACTCAATTACATAAAAAATCTATACACTTGCATTGCGACCCCGACGTGATTGAGTATATGATCGATCATCTACAAAATATCGAAAATGTTTAACTTTAGTGGCATAGTAAAATTGTTAACTACTCTCTATCAAATACTGAATATTTTTCTTCAGCCTCTGAGAGTTTCTTCGAAAAGAATCCCAGTGGTTCTCAATCACTGTTGCATTACTGCTCCTACCGCAGTATTAGATGCATCAGTGGTAATGCTGAACTTTACCGTCGTTCAGCGGATGTGCCAACAAAGCAACATTCGCTAATTCACTCTTGAGCTTTGAAAATGCCAATTCGCATGTAAAGTACTTCTTGCAGCTTCATATAAAGCACCGCCAAGTGCGAGTGAATTGGACCAAAAATTTCAGCCGTTTTAGGTTAGAACCGGAGATAATTATTAATCATACCCATGAACCACACCCTTAATAACACATCAATAACAACAATAATCAATCTCTATTGATAGATTGAATCCTGCGGATGGCATATAAGGATGAATGATTACGAGCACTTTAAAATGGATTCGACTATTGTTTTGGGTGAAGATGCTTTTTGACTTAGTTGTTGTTCTTGTAAAGCGCAAGATGGGTTATTAACTGTTTGACTTAAATGTTTTTACTTTATAATGTTGGAAAAAGACTTACCCACTACAGAATTTGTGCATTAGTAATTCGGAAGCATATTTTGGTTCCGGACATCATACTAGTTCATTGAAAGTATTTCAAGATTTCCAATATTTTTACTCCGGTCAATTGATTTTTTAATTTTTTAAATAAAGCTTTAATTGGGTGCAGGGCGGACTTTAAGACAGTCCTAGCTCCTTGTTACCGTCAGAGCTCCTGCACCCAACGCGCGGTCCTTCAAGTGAAGGTTAAAAGGTGCCTTAAACTTGTGAATTTTATACTCAAACGGAAACTGAAAACTGGATAACGAATTCCACTTCCTGGATGTTCGATAAATAAATTTCCGCTTTGAACCTCCAGTTCGAGGTTTTGGCAGCTTCACTGTAAACCTATGCGCATTAAGCGTTCCTCGTGTTACCCGTCCTGGCGTAACAAATGGTGGTATTTTGTCCTTTAATTCTGCAGAACATTTACCATTTATTAATCTATAGAACACGCAGAGTTCTGCAACATCTCTGCGGTGTTGTAGACTGTCTAGATCTTTCGTAAGTTTGGAGTTTCGTATTATTCGAATGGCACGCCGCTGAACTCTATCCAGCAACTGGAGAGTAGCGCCATATGCTCCAGCCTAAACTTGACAGCAATATTCTATACAAGGTCTAATAAAGATTTTAGATATCTGAAGAACATGCGATTACGAGTATACAGGCTCAGTTTAACTTATCACTTAGCTTAACTCTAAAATAAATGGGTTGTTTCGGTAAACACGAGATCGACTTAAGGTGTTAAACGTATATACTTATTATGTCAACTATGTTTCAATTATGTATGAATTTCGCAATTTCCATAGTTGTTGCTCGTGGTGGCCACCTAACTTAACTTTTAAAGGTGGTGGATTGTTTAGGCAAACACAGGGCTAATGAGGCCGGATTTTGGTATTAAACGTATCGTGCTGATAATCGACCAGGTCTTAATCTATGTTCGGTGTATTCGGATCACTGTAGATGGATTTATAAGTTGACATGATATAAATCACAATTTGAATATTATCAGCAAGCAATGTGAAAACTATTATACTATAATACTATAATAGTTCTGTCACTTATAATAATTACCGAAGATCGAATGCAATTTGTTTGTGATTTCCGAAACGACATAGGTAGAAGAATACGAATTGCAGGCTCTGCACGAAAGGTATCTCATGTCAGCCGGTGATGAGAGATGCAATGACGCAAACACATTAAGCATTACGATTTATTCCAAATAAATAAATCGAATCTCAACATATAATACTTCCTCATTACATTTGACATACATAATAATTTCAACGTGTCACAAATATGAACACGAAGAAATTAATCTTGTCAAGATTTGCCAAACCTAAAATCCAGCAAAAAACCAAACATCCAATACCATGCATATACATACAAGTATACACGATAATTTTTGCAACATTAACAGCAATAAATTTTACATAATTTTTTTTGTTTCAAAAACACATTATGGTAATGCAATTTATGTTATGTACATACATAACTCTTTCACAATGCATTTCCATTAATAATCAATCACATCTTCAAATCCATTAAAACGATCCCATTTGCATTTTTACTATGTATATAGTCATTTCAGCTGTGTACTGTGTGATTGACGTTCCCAATAAGTTAAATAGAAATGAGGGACGACGACGACTAAGAAGAAATATAATTTATAATAAATCTTAAGCTAGATGCTTCAAGGAAGGTGTGCAAGTACAAGTGTTAAAACTATAACAGGATTTAACACCATATTAAGGAACGGTTCCCATTAATCATGTATATGCGCACATTTTCGTTGTTTAACGACTCGACTGTACCGCCGCTTCAAAGGGTTAATTATAGTTAGAGAGAATACGAGTAAAGTAATAATTTATTTTCTATTTTCAATTTACTTAAGTGTAATTGCAGAAAACAAAATAAAATTTTGTACAATTGTGAATGTATATACGCGAGAGTACACCAACAGTACAAGACGAACCGAGCATATGTTGTCTTACAAATCCACTTGTGCACTTTGAATATATTTTCAATTTGTTTTGTAACATTGTATATGCGCTAAATTATTCATTTATCTTCAATTTAGGTTAGATTATCCATTCTTGTAATTTGTATAAGTATTTATTGGAATTGAAAAGTAAACGATGAGTAAATTTATAAACTCCACATGTAGCAAAAAACAAACGTAATTTGCATAAAATGCAATTTAATAATGATGGCTTTGATTGTAAGTGATTTTTAAGACGATTAGTGATTTATTTATCCATTATGGAGATCGTTTGAAGAATTCTACTCAAGGTTTTATTTAGACGATGAGACTTTTGCTCAAACTTAGCATTGGAGTTAACTAAAGTTTTATTAAAGTATCCCAAAATCGGCCTCGTAAGTCGTGGCAGAGAAAGTAGCGTACTTGTTCCATCATTCGGGGGTCTCAGGTTCGATTTCCGTGGTGGTCACCAAACAAACATCAATCATGATTGGGTTTGTTTTATTTATAAGTGTATGTGGGTTGAACCGTTGGCCATTGTGGCATTGAGTTCTGCAATAATTTCGCCCTAAAAGTAACAAGACGGCACTTGGATTTTGGAAACGACGGTCTTCAGAATATCTTCACGAACTTCAATAACGCAGCAAGTGGAAAACCGTCCAACCAAATTTTGCAACAAATGATCTGGTATTAGTAAAGGACGGACAACTACCTGTTAAAAAATTGAAGATAGACGAGTTCTTGACACTTATGCCGGGAAGGACAGTCAAATGTAAGGACGTCACGTTCAACCGGTCAATAACAAAACAATGCAAAATATATGTTATTAATGATCCCACAAAGACTAGTACAACGTCCATAATTTCGAGGTGATTTAATGAAAATTAGACAAAACTTCGATGAGATCCAAAATTATCGCTTAAAGTACTCTAGGACCTCGATTTATGGAAATATCAAGGATAAAAACAAGCCATTGTACCCAGGCTGGACATGAACCTCACCACCGAATCAAAACTATAGGATAGATAAATCACCTAATGATTTTAGCCGTAAGAGACCAAAGGCTGGCCCAGGAATATGTAAGGACAAGCTTAATAGTCAGTTAGACAACAACTACAACTTAATGAATAACCAGCATTTATAGCATTGTTATGAAAAGATAAGCGCACAATTCCCGGAATATATAATTTCTTGTAAATTTACACATTCCATAATCTATGCTTGAAATTGTTTGATATTAGGTCGTAATCAAATGATACACATTTTGTTGACTGATGATTGTGCATTCAAATCCTTTCTACGAAATTGTCTCGTTATTTTGGGGCCGATTTCCAAGCTCTCTTGGTTACAGACGAACATATCGTGTACATATTGAAAGAGACAGCATTTGCCAGAACGATCGAAGATCTGGCTGGCTAGTTTATCGATCAATTTATTTCTATAGTATATATAAGCCAACTTCTTGTTTCTATATAGCAAGTGGGTTGCTGTACACATTTACTTGTATCATTTCATCTTTTGATTAACATGTCAATTCAAAAATATATACTAACATCTTACACATGTGCAGTTGCTTCATCCCACAGTTAAATTTCCAGACAAAGGTACTAAACAGTATAATCCCACAATATCGATTTAATTCAATCTATAGACAGTAATTCATATATCAACTTTATCCAATTTATTCAATGCTTTGAAGGTATTCCTTTTAGACTTTGACGAGAGTAAAGTTTACGTCTTTTCTTCGTTTGAAGATTGATCTTAAAGATGTTGTGTTTTTTTGTTGTGTACTTATTGTATTTTGCAATTCGAGGTATTTTTAGTTTTATATTTAACAAACAGAAATGAAAATACTCGAACAGTCATAAAATATATTTGAGTGAAATCACGATTGGTTTTGAGATGGGTTGGAGATGTTTGAAACATCTTTTCATCTAGAAAGCTTTCATTATTATATACATATACGTATGAGCAAGATATTAGTTAACTTCTGATTACAAACCCAAATATATATAATTGATCAAATCACTTTCACTGTTTCACCATAGACCGTCTAATTATTAATTTGAATTGGCCGAGCAATTACACTTATTAAATTTTAACAATTTTCTCACTATATTCGGATGCCTATATAATTTCACTAATTGGGTGGTAAGATTACATGGTAGGTGGTAGCTGCGGGCTATGTAAATTATTAGATGTAACACATAGTCAAACCAATTACGATATTTCAAATCCATATCGAGTTGCAATTAAATTGCATTTAACGATACCAATCATTTTTATATATGGTATACTGTGGCATGTCAGAATACGTACCTACGAGTACATAAGATTTGATAATTAGATGATTGATTGCTTCGTACATACTTCGCAGTTAAAAAAATATTCTCAGCAAAATTCTTGTTTAAAAGCCATTATTTTTGCCTACAGGATAAACACAATCAGAATCGTATATTATTCAACGTTTTCCGATGTCTGTATGATGCACATGCAATAGAATTGTATCTTAAGATATTCGGCCAAAAATTGCATTACATATGTAGACAATACATATTTCAAATTCGTGATTGTTAGTACAAAAAAAATATTTAAAATTATTTTGTGGTTGCAACACTATTAAATATCGATTAAACACGCAAGTCTCCTGGAGTTAAATTGAGGTGCATATGAATGGAGAATTGGTAAGACATACGTGGTAGTTAAAAGATTTGTAGTACAATTATATATACGATTTAGAATTGTGTTGCATTGATGGTCTAGACGTTGGGGTAATCTTACAACAATTATTTAAGAAATACTTTGATTTAATCTTTTTACTGGGGGTCACTGTATAATTGGTATATCCGGTACAAAAAAGATATGACGGTACTTCTCTTAAACACACTCTTTTATGAGCATAAACCAAGTGTCTCAACCTTTTTGTATATGGTTATTATAATATGGTAAGGCTCCCTATATGTATTTCCAAAGCTTCACTATTTTTCAGAAGAAACCTAAAAATTTAGGATCATATAGCTGTTATTGAGACAGTAGAACAGTTAGATCCGGTTATGATTCTTTAAATCAAAACAGCGGATTGTATCTTAAAATGGGAACTAAAACTCTTTTAAATAACTCCTTGGAGATAAACAATTTAAGCGGACTATTCTCATGGTCACTTAAAGTTTATCTAAATTAGTCAATAACCAAGAACACTTCAAGCAAATTTAATTGAATATAATGTCACAAAAGTCACACTTAAATGTAATTTTGTATAAATGCCAAGTAGCGGCTACTATATACACACCGACAAAAAAACTAAATCCAAATAACATGACCTATTCTCAGAAATGACGAATGCTACCATTACCATAATTAAACAATTGCGGCTACTACCTTACACCAGAATCATTCTTTTTTTAAACTTTAATTTTTTACTCTTTGCAAATATCAAATAAATGAATTTCAAACATTTACTTTTGCAAACGAACAAAAATCTTATTTGCATCTCAAAAATTGTTGACCTTCACGTCAATATTAAAAATTAAAGTTTTGTTTCTCGAATAACAATATCTATATACTGTATCCTTCAAGATATAATTTCGAATTATCTCATCAAAGAAAACTAAATTACCATATATACGAGTTACAGACGAACAATGTGATGTGTACAATGCGCGTCTCTCCCATCAAACCAACGATCGTCGTCGCATTTTTATAAAATGCGCGCACAATTGAAATTTATTATTATTTTCAATAATACGCGAGTAATTTTGTTTTGTTACATTGATGCTGAATTATCTCATAAACTGGTATCTCGCAGAATTCACTTCGTATATATAAAGAGTAATCCAATAGGAGGTACGTTTTTCATTTGGAATGCCCATTGGGATTCATGCGTGACATACGTCATGTTCATATGACATTTCACCATGAATAGACTTACGTGAGAACAACAATCAATAAATTTTGAACCACTTTTTCACTATTGCTCGAAGTTCATTTGTTTTTCGTGTAAACGTCATGGGCGCAAACTACAGAGCATTGATCAATGAATTTTTTTTGCCAAAAATTAGTGTACCCGATTTTATTTTTTATTTAATTGGGTGCAGGGTGGACTTCTAGACTGTTCTTGTAACTATCAGAGCTCCTGCACCCAACGCAGCTTTAACAGGATGGTGCAACGTTAAATGTCATAAATCGAACTTTTATTCCGGAAAAAAACTTTTGAAAGCTCTTATTGAGTCACCCCTTTATCATTGTACATTGGTTGAATTGTGGTGGATCCAAAATCATTGTTATGATTATTAGTTAATCCAATCGAAATATTGTATACAAAGTACATGCTGATCTACATACAACATATATAAAATACAAGATTATAAATGGGAATGAAAAATTATTTTAAATGCGCGATTCCATATACATATATACATAAGTATGTTTGTTTATACTTTATGTATAACATATACATACCACATCCCCCCGTCTATACGCGTATATACTACACGATACAATGTTTTTTGTTTTTAATTTTTTTGAGATAACACAACTATGAAATAAAACCACAGTATGGTAATGACATGAAAAGAGGATATCAGTCAGACAGACACATAAATTCATGTATGTAGTTACGTTAAATTTTATTGTTCTTGTTGTTATTTATTGGTGAAAAGTTTAATTGTACCAAGGGGGATATGTTGTGGGAATATTATTCGTTTTTTGAGTGCAATTTATGTATTCATGGATGTATGTGTGTATGGTTTATTGATTGGTGAATTAGAATGAATTTGTGGTTGATTCATACAGTTTGTGTAGAGTACATCAAAATAGTCAAACAATGTAACAGTGGTTAAAGCTGCGGTATTTGAAGCGAGAGGTACCGGGTTCTCGAAAACCGATATGGGCAGGATGCAGTAACGGATTTTACACCATCCGATTACAATCGGTGGTGGTAAAGAACACATCTGTGACCCCAGTTTGAGGGGATGCCACAATGGATAAGCCAATTGAGTCAGAATGACGGAGTACATAACAAAAAATACAGGCTATGAGATACCTTTCGCTTTCCGATACCTTTTCTCGCGCTTTTTGCGTTAATACAGGGTGCGCCATCTGTCGGTTTTTTTCAATCAATGAATTTTAGTATTATTTATTCTAAAAAAAATTTGACATATAAAAATTCAAAATTATGCCATTTATATGCCATTTTCAACGTATTTTGATTGTTCAATGATGAGAATTTCACTGGGCGTAAAATTGGCAAAATTATTGAACGTTTTGCAGAAACTGGTTCATTGGAAGATCATATTCTTCCTGTACGTTTCGTAGTGAACCGAACAAAATTCAATTAACTCATAAATGCAAGCCACTAGAACATTTAAATAGTGTTCGTTTTGTTAATACGATGGATGAAATAAAGGTTTTTCAACAAAAAATATTTTTTGCAATGAAGCTCATTTTCATCTCATGGATACGTCAATAAGCATAATGGTCGAATTTGGGGAACAAAAATGCCTCAGTAAGATCGTAATATTTTAACTGGTGTTTTGTGGCCCAAATTAAATGAATTGCATGGAGGTTTGGTTTCAACAAGACGGAACGACATGCCAAACAAGAAGTGCAACAATCCATTTATAGTCAACAAAATTGGCTGATAACTGTGTAGTTCCTTGGCCACCAGGAAATTTGAATTTAATGCTAATCGTCCACAAACAGTTCAACAACTTAAAGACAAAATTCGGGCTGGAACTCATTGTCCCATTAGAAAAGGAGACCATAGATTTTAATGTCCGGATGCAGTCCTAAAGGCGAAGCCATATAGGCATACGAACGATAGAACCACCTTTCAATCTAAAATGTTGAGTTTTCATCCCAAAATGTGTGTTTTATCTACAAATAGAAAAAGGACTAACAGATAGCCTTCTCTGTTTGACAAGCTTAATATACTTTATTTTGACTACTAAAAACATATCATATATACGAACTGACCATACATCGTATTTGTATATGTTTACTGCGAAATTGGTCCATAATTAAAGAGGACGACAACTTTTAAAAGCTCGTGTTTTACAAATTTGACAGGGTTCAAATTATTATGGAATCAACTGTCTACTATAAATTACTTACATTGGTTTGGGAATCAAAATATCTTCCTTTAAATATATGATATTTGAAAATCTCTTACCAAACAGCTGCTCCTTTAAATTTGTCCAATTCAATATAAAATTGTATTTACCTGGAATTAGAAAAAATAAAAAATATTAAACTTATTTGAAATATAAATAATTACAGCTATTCTTAGGATATGTTTAAGGAGATAAACACGGCCAATGTCGAAATCCCTGCCAATATCTTCCTGTATAGTTAACAGTTGGACGAAAATCATGACGTTTCCGATACAGTTTCTTGCATACAATTACGTGCGAGCTTACAGCTTTACCAAGCCAGTCCCATGTTTTGGTACAAACATAATCACGCTATCTAGGTAACTCTTAAATGAAGCAATATACCACACGCTGCTCTGTTTTTTTGTTATATACCGAGTTTATGTTGTCATAAAAACTAATATTTTTATGTTGTTCCCAATTTTCTTTTTATGTATGCAGATGTGATGATGATGATGTTTTTCTCGCACAAATTAATTTGACATATAACAAACGAGCGCGACATTCCTCTTTAATAATAAATAAATTAAAATATGAAGTACAAACATGTTACCATGCTCAATACTTGTATATATGGATGGGATGTACACACAATTTATGAATATTTTAACGTTCAAATTGTTATATTTCATTATTCACACTGCTATTAAAACATACATCATCTCACCTCAATCTGTCTTAATGTGGTGTAGGTTCATATAAACCTAATACATACATTTTGTTCTAATTTACTTCAATTAACGCACTCTTTTTTGGTGTCATTAGCAAATTGTCTTAAATTTTAATTTAACATAAAAACTGGGCAACACCAATTTTACTTAAGGACACACACATTACATCCACATCAAAAATATTTCGTTTGTTCTGGATTTTAATTTAGATTAGTGCTTTTTGGTGCTGAAATTTTGTAAGAGCTTTGTTTTCGATTTTCATACTCAAAATCATATCGTTTGATGTATTTGTGGGATATATATATATATATATATATATATATATATATATATATATATATATATATATATATATATATATATATATATATATATATATATATATATATATATATATATATATTTGTTCTAAAGATGGCTCTATATATAATGGCGATATATATTGAGGTTTTCTTTGTTTGGTTGAAACTATGGAAACGCAAAATCTAGAACAATCACATGTATCCATCCACCATAGAAGTTTTAATTAAAAATTTAAATATTACCATATGCTTATTTTAAATATATGTAATTAATTAATTTCACCTCTTTATTAATTCGATATTTAAGTGAACATTTAAATATAGTATGCAAATTAATATGTTTAACTAATAAAGAACACCATTCTCACGTGCCCAATACGGTCGCACATTTCGAGCTTATACTTTGTTTTCCGTAACATTAATTAAATTTCTATCTTTAATTAGTGAAAATTTTCAAGTTTGATTAATTCGCGGCATTTACACATATTTATGATCCAACGGTCGCAAACAAATGATTTATAACGATGGGAATTTTTTAATTATAAAATTTCGATGTAAAAGTGGGTTCTACTTTGTGGAAATGACTGATGGTTTCATTAATAAATTAATAGAAATTGCAAATTTCTAAAATATTTATTGGTCACTAGATGGTGTTGATGCTCAAATGTACATGTGTTTAAAAGGTGACCGACAAATTGTGAGTTGTTTTCTCGATTCCACTCCGGAAATTTGGATGCCAAAGATGCACATCGCCCAGTCACTGAAAATGTCTATAAAATATAATATTGCAATTGCAGGACTAAGACCGGTACGCAAGCTGTCAGGAAATAGTGGAGGCATCAAACATCAACCACATGGCAGTTTGGATTGATTTGAAAGAACAGGTTTCAAAATGAAGTTTGATGTATGGATGCCACATGAATTAACGCAAAGAAGTTTGATGAAATGAATTGACATCAGTGAAATGCTGCTGAAACGCTACGAAATCGAACCATTTTTGAAGCGAATCATTACAGATAATGACAAATGGAGAAATATGTGACTATTTAACGTAATCGCTTACGATTATAGGCTGGTGACACACAAACGACTTCAAAGCTGTAAAGGGCATCGGTCGTTTCTTGATATTGCCCATTCTATTTTTTTATCGTATTCCGTCATTAATGGATACACGAAACCAACGTTTTTCATTGTTAACTATAGCAGAATAGGTGTATAGGGTGAATAAAGGTGAACTATGAATCGGCTTACTACACCAAGTAAACCTATGTCCAACATAAAGTTTTACTTTAGCTCAAAATGACCGTCCAAAATTATCCAAGTGAGTAGAATAAATGTATAATCAAAATACTCATAATGGGCGAAGTGTTTACAAAATTTTTAACTGGTTAAGTGAGCGAAGATATCCATGTTATCTTCGATTAATTTTCCCCTTTCGCCGCTCAAATAACTAAATTTGTATAAAGACCCGAGTAAGAGAGTCGGAGCAAAGTAAGGGAGTTGGATCAGAGAGGGTTGTTCAGACGGGGCCTAACTTGATCAGATGGATCAGTAGCGGCAAGGTCAAAAGGGGAAAGGTATACCAACCAACTCGTAAGGAACGGCAGACAGTATAGAGCATTACTGCTTCGTCTGCCTTTCTTTTAGTGACGTTCTACCACAAATAACTACTACAGATAGCCAAACTATATGGAGAAATCATGTATATAGACTGAAATAAGGGGAAATAATTGTACCCTGGAAGAAAAGGCTATAATTCAACTTTATTGTCTCTTTCATTCCTTTAGCATTGATATTACGATAAATAAATGTTTGTATATAAATTTTGTATAAAATATGACGAACTCATTTACTGTCCGGAATGAAACTAATCGCAGTGGCTTGAAACATTTATTTGATTTCATGTATGTATTTGAACTTAGTATTATAGATTTGATTGAATTTTATTTATCGTAATATCAATGGTAAAGGAATGAAAGAGAAAATAAAACTCAAATATAGCCTTTTCCTCCAGGGTACAATTATTTCCCCTGATTTCAGTCTATATACATGATTTCTCCATATAGTTTGGCTATCTGTAGTAGTTATTTGTGGTTCTACCACTTAAAAATACTTTCTAACCAACACATAGTTTTTTATTTTAATCACTAAAAATTTAAAAAAAATGGTGTGGCCCTTATTAGGCAAACGAAAAACTTTAGGTTTGCTCTTAATTCAGTAAGTAGGGTATTCTTGGCTCTAAAGATGCATCCCACCCGACCGTTTCCTCTACCAACCTGCGATGCGGGAAACTTTGCCGCATGGGATGCAATATTTCAAGATGCGATTTTGAGAAACCGAGTCTGCCTTAAATTAACATGCTATAATCCGTATCAAAACCTGGATTCACGACAAACAGACTTTAATGCACGGCACCGTCTGACTACCATTTGTTTCGATCTCGGCTTTTCGGTCAAACTCTTTTGTTGGTAAAAAATTGGCACATTGAAAACCACTTGGCCACGCTTTTCGACGATAAAAATGCACAAGGTCATGATAATGGTTCAATATGTATACTTAATAGTCAATATGTGGAGCACAAATACTCATGTCCCCGACATGTATTTATACTGTCCAGTTCAATGGCCAAATAGTAGTTTGAAGAATATCGTCGATATGAGTACGACATTAAATCAATCGCCAAATCATGTCATATTAACACCGCAATCAAGCTCATAATTTAATTTTGCCGATAAATTACCTATTGTACAATGTCATTCATTAGTTAGAGCGATACATCTATATCTGCGGGCTAAGATTTGTTATTTGCGCTTTTGATTAAGCTCATTAATTTCGATTTATATATTTTCTTATGCCGAATTAATTAAAAACAAGCCTGCCAGGCTTAATTATACGCATCGCACATGTTATAATAATATCTTGTTTGTGTTCCGTTCGAAAAGATATGTATTCATACGAGTACTAGTCATGTATAGGTTAATACAATCCTAAATATACGTAATCTTGGTAAATAATTAGACTCCCAAACCATTAATTTTAAATAATAAAAAGATGTATAATCATTTTTGTTAAATATATATATATATATATATATATATATATATATATATATATATATATATATATATATATATATATCGATTTATAAGATATATTGAATACCAATTATCTTGGCATATACGTACTCGTACTAGGTATGTGTAGCAGAGCAACAATAATTTATAAAAAGTACTTAAAACTATTTTATTTGCAGTTCTGTGTACCTTTATTATTGATACGAGTATTTATATACAATTGGGTTGGTGTATAAGTTATGCGCGCGATTTCTTTCGCGTTTAGATAAGATACGATTGCAAATGCTGGATCGAGCATAAAATCGACATTTCAAAATCGAAACCAATAAACATTTATCCATCCGCACAGCATTACGATTGTATTATTGCGCTAAACAAAGAGATAATATTCGCAAACGATCTTCTCCTTATACACGTCTCAATTAAGTATCAAAAGGTATAATTGGAAGATGTAAAATTAAATGTTTTGATAAGAATTGTTTTTATGCCAGATAGATCAAAAAGTGTAAATTATAGTTTTTATAAATATAAAATTATTTAAAGAATAAAATAAATATTAGCATCAATTAACGTCCGATAATAATCTGTAATGCCTTTTGTAAATACAGCACAATATACATCGGTCGGAGAACGTCGAGAGATAATATGCAAATATTGACTACGTATTGAAGATGCAAATTGTGTTCTTAACATACTCATAGTCGTTTATAGTTAAGAAGAACACTGCGGACAGATTATTTATTTTTTACCTTTTATGTTTATTTATAAATCATAAAAAACTATAAAAGATAAATAACAAAATATTGTTTTAATTGTAAAAATGTCTAGCCACTATAATCAAGTACATTAATTATAAACGTGAAGTTTGAATGAATAAAATGTAGTTGCGGTTTAATTTATAATACATAGTTGCGCGCTTCATCTTAATTTTTTTTTATATGTACTCGTATATACAGAGGCCATTGGTGAAATAGTATATCTTGAACTGCAGATTCAATATAATAATATAATGTAAAGATTAATGTGCGGTTTAATTTGTTCATCACCATTGTTGTAGAAGAAATAGTTTTACCGCAAGAACTATTCATGATCAATGACTATATATACATGACAATATGCATTGAAAATAGACCGACTAATTTAATTAAGTGAATTGATACAGGTTCTTACATCGATTTGGTTTTACTTAAACTTTTAACAAACTTTCAATAAACTGCGCATGTCTAATGGTGGTCCATTAAATGGAATGAAAAGTTTGTGAATATGACGGAAACGGGTCCAATTTAATTTTAACGATAGCTCAACTCAGCCTTAACATAACTCTTCCTAACCTTACAAAAACAATTGATTTGTTTATATGTATTTGTGAAACTTCATATTAAAGAATAAAAGATATTTTGTATCCTAGATTTCTAGATTGTAGTAGTGCGTGATGTCTATACCTTTGCATTTGTGGCAGCTCTACCTTGATCTGCACTGATAAACTGAATGATTTTCCGCAAAACAGTTTAAACAACGCCTAGATTCCTTGATGTATGAACTTCGTTGCTCAATTGTTTTATCTTAAAACTGCGTACCTTAGATGAATCATACTTACTGTAGCAACTTCTAGCTCTTTTGCTGCTGGATATTATGGACTTCAATGAGTCGAAACTATTGAAATTATCCTTACTGTTTGATAGTATGAAAATGAGCCAGGGATCTCAAGATTTTGCTTCTGGGCCAAGTGCACGTAATCCTCTAATGATGTTGAATGTGAGGTTTGGAGTGACAGTAGGTTGAACAAAAAACGTACGAAATTATGAACTACTTCATCCTCATGTATATCACTGAACCAAATATACCACTCAAATTACAAATTTTAGTGACAAAAATTTTGCTAAAAATATTTGTCAGTATTTTTATTGTTATTTTGACAAAAATTATTTCATTCTGATAATTTATTTTCATTTCGAATTAAAATATTACAGTTATACTTTCATTTTTAAACAAAAATATAATTTTTTATTATTCTTAATGAACATTATTCTTAACAATATTTTATCACTATGATAAAACCGTATTCTATATGATAAATTAGTTTTTTTTAATGGTCTAACTGATTAGTTTGCTATCAAAGTGAACATCAATCTAGATCAATAAGAGAATAGAAATTTGCGAAAATGGCCGATATTTCGCGTACAATATTGTAATTCGCTAGCACTGAACATCCTCGAATGAAACTATATATATAATAATTGCACGTCAAATCAGGTAACGTACGCCTGAAGAGATGGATTTGATCTATTCGATCGCACAGCTATTTAATATGATGTCATTCAACACATCGAAACCCGTCAAAGCAGAATTTACAACATTAAACAAAAGAGCCATAACGAATTATATTAAAACTCCGGTAAGAAACCTCCTATCCATATAGAAGATAGATCTTAGGAATAAACCCAAAAAATCTATACTCCCAAACCGGACTTAAAACAAAATAAGGAACCTCATTATAATAACTGAGGGGGATGATTATAGAGAAGAAAGTTCAAAATGAATGTTCCCTTCCCAGAAAAATGTTCCAAATTAAGAAGCTTTTTCTTATATAATAGCTTATTTTTAAGCATGTATTTTTTGTATTTAAATTAAATTCATAAATTGCTATAACATACTTATATGCATATACTGAAACATATGATGTTAATTTAACAGAATTATAAAATAAGAAATCTATTAAAACCAAAATATAAAGTATTCCAATCGATAAATTCACTTTTCTTATTGATAATATATTGTTGAACTTTTTAGGTAGTTATAAATTCGTAAATCTCATTGATAGGAATCTTGGTCGGTTGTATATTGATAAGGAATTTTTCAATGTGAATGTAATTTTGGTCCGTATGAACAATTATTTTTTTCAGTGTACACACAAGTGAAGTTCTTCCTAAAAAAAATCCTAGTTTTTTTTGTTGTATTTTTAGGATAGTTTTCGAGAAGCTTACGCAAATTATCAATAACAAGAATATTAATTTCAGAAAACCATCGAACTTCTATTAGTTGAATTATTTTTTAAATATAATTTCATCTTTGGCAAGAACATTGGTAGATTAGTGTAGTTCTATCACTGGAATGTTTTATTCATTCATATGTTTGGCTCATATTTCGATTACTCGCTTGGTTTTGAATACGGTTATCCATTTCTTAGATTCAAAGTGGTAAGAATAGTCAAAATCGGATTACGTGTTAAGTGGGTTTCAATATTTGTGGTACCGAAAAAGTGAAACACTTTTTTGATCAGTATATGGAATAAACCTTTTGGTCAACTTGTTTCATCTCGAAAACTTGATGTACATCGCTATTGCTGTGATTTTCATAATGTGTCTGTCATCGTTCTTACTAATGCCATAACCATACACTTCGCCTTTGCATATCTAGAAAGTTTAAAAGTTTAACTGCATTCTGGGATATACACCGGAAAATAGTAGCTAGTACCCATTCCATCATAAAGGTCTTAAGTTTTCTGTATATCTCAATCTTGAATTGTCTCAAATTAAACACAACAATTAAATATTTTCAGTCTTCTTATTTGATTACGTTTCCGCTTTTAACACTAAACATATATTTGTGCACTCGAAAGTATTAAGTGGTTTTCGAAATCGACTTCTGCATGATAAATATAAAACCAAAAACCGACAAAAATTATAAATATTTACACAGATCGATCACCATTTCCAATTTACTACGCTCAAAGTATATATATCAAAAAAATCAACTTGTATTAATTTTAACTAAATATTATGTACAGTAGTTTGAGTGTTCTTAACCCTAGACCTGTGTAAAATAAGTATTGTTAGGAATTATGCTGCAGAGTGGGTTCTTGTGTGTTTTACCGGAGGCGCTGATGATGTTGTCGTAATGGTCATAGAGATGTCGTCGTTATTTTATGCATTGAACACTTCCCGTGAATCAATTATCTGAATTTTGAAGAACTGACTTCTAGTTTTGATATGGTTGGCCGCAAGTATCATTGCAAGCGATTTTAGGATGGTGTTGCTTCTATTAGAGTTGTATTTGATATTCTACACTGGGTTAACGGTTCTCTCCTGGTTGTTCGCCTACATAAACTTCTCCATGTAGTGGAAAGTTGGTTGTCTAAAATATTTGCTAACTCTAAAATATTGTTACACCGTATTTACTCGACAAAATGAACATCAGCCTCGCGTGTTGTAACTAATTGCTCATCGATTTGGTGTGCAACTATATACACCTGATTTTAGCAAACTCATCCAATTTCGTAGATTACAAAATATCTAATTGCCAGTTGCATTAACATAACAAAATGGGTTTAATTCGGTCATTACCATCTTAATAGATGCAGTAATAATTAATTTTTCTCTGTATATCGTAACAAAAATATATGTAAATTAACAGTACCCACAGGAAGTTGAATCACAGCACACAACTATCTCGGTCCATTAATATCTCTATAATTATATCTGAATATAATTGATGCTGCCTGCGATGAAGAAAATTCATTTACTCCTCGTATCTTGATTAAAATTGTGAAATTTACATGATTATCAATTAAAGTGTCAATATTCTACTTTGCTTATACTCGTATCTATGTATACAGTGAATTTGTGTCGTTTTTCAGTCAATTAAAAATAATTTACATAAACAATGCAGTTTTATGAAGACAGCGCTATAAAAATGGGATGATTGTTATTTGTATATTGTATCGATGTTCAGTGTAAGGTTGGGTGTGGATCAGATAAGATTAGATCATAAATTAGTTGGGTGCAAGAGTGTGATATAAAATTTTACGAGTTGTTTTCAGTTGCGGTAAAAGATGAATTAGACTTGAGTCGGTTTATATTGTTTACATGTAGATGTTATCTTTTGGTCTAGTCAAATTTACTAACTATTAAGGAATTTAAAGTGTGTCACAATACACCTTGTGGTTAGAACAACCTAAATTTTGTAGTACACTAGACTATAGTAGAATAATATCTATCGAGGAAAACTACGAAACTTTCACAGGCGATGTTCCAACAATTGGTAATGTTTAGGCGGTCTTTGCAAGGAATTTTACATAAGCTTCAACTTTTCTCATATAAGATTCAATTGGTTCCCAAATTTTGGGTTAAGATCAGAGGTAGACAACAATCCAGAATTGTGGTTCCGACAAGATGTGCTCTAGGTTGTCAAACTATGGCTCTCCTGCGCGTAAGTTTTGGCGATCGAATAATATTAGGTTTTTCTGATTTTGACTGACTTCTGCGTTCGTGATTTTCAACTTTGGGCTTACCTAAAAGGTAAGGTGTTTGTCAATAAGCTTATCAACCGCTTAACGCCAATTAACGAGAAGAACTAAGAGGTTTGGGACTTGAAATTCTAAGAAAGTTATGGAAATTGCTCTGGAAAGAGCAAGTTAGGTATGGAAACAAATAATGGGCACCATGTGAAAGAAAACATAATATGAACATATTTCCAAAATATAATCTAAATTTTAATAAATGCAACGTTAAATAAAATCATAATCAAAAAAGAAATTAAATTGATCATTACGTTAGTTATGCGCCACACTATACTGATAATTAACTGACTAGTCCCAAAATTTTTGAGTTGAGTCTTTGTTAATGTCAAATACCCAACTTTATTGCTCAGGATGTTTAAACTCATTTAGGATATCTGGTTTGTATAAGTGGTTCTAAATACATAACACAGAGCCATAGTGACCAATTCATCTGAAAGGAACTTATAAGATGTTGACCGATATAATACTGTTAACATCATTTGAATCACACGCCATCCATAATTTCCACACCTCATAAATATTTTACCATTTATAAGAATATATATCAACTAAAGGGTGTCCCAAAATTACCGCAAGAATTGAATTCGTCGCCATTTTTCAACATAAAATAATTAATTCTCTTAAACTCACAAAAGATCTGTGTCTCCATGCTTACAAAATTCAATTAAAAAACAATTGAAGCCTATAATGACGATGAACAGCGAAGAGAGTTCGTGGAGTGAATTATTGAACATCAACAAGTAGATGCTGAATTAACAGCAAAATCATCCTAAGTAATGGGACACGTTTTAACTTTTTTGGCTACCAGCCAGCGAAACAATTCAATTACTATATGAGACATTTCCTGGCCATGTATGTACTCTCTCGTTCTGGTGATCAGAATTGGCCCATAGATCGTGTGATTTAACACCATTAGATTGTTTCTTATGGTGTTATTCGAAGTCAAAAGTCTATGTGAACATGCTCACCCGTGCATTAGAAGAGAAAATAAAGCGCTGTACCAACGAAAGTCAGCCACAATAATTTCGCGGTTCGCTTATTTACGTCCTACTTAACTATAGGTCCGATTTACGTAGAAACTATAGTACTGACATGGAAGATGGGTTGGTCTATGCATTCTATACTTCAACAGACGGAAGGGGGTCATAAATGTGTTCATTCAAACCACCAATCGTAATCAGGAGGTAAACATCTCTTTTGCATCTAGTCTCTATCGGGATTCAAACCCGGTCCTCCAGCTCCCAAATGCCACAGTTTGTGCACAACCACTGTGCCATTTGGGACACCCTATATAAGTGCATATAACTCGCTGTATCGTTGTGACACACAATTATATTACGTTTTGAAAAATTTACTTAAAGACACGACAAAAACCGTTGAAGTTATGTCATAAAACATAAACATATACATAAAGCTAGTACATAAACTAGAAATGGTTTTGGTATAGAATTTTGTATAACTGTCACTGGAAATTATTGTTATATTTTTCTTGTGCAGATAGTAGACAATTATTTAATGAAATCGTCGAGCAACGAGGGAGAGATTTTTAAAGACAATAAAAATTCTTCCTTTTTTGATATATCAAAAGCTTGTATCCATTTTTTTTGTTGTGTATTCATTATTTATTATCTCTTTATAAATAAGAAGTATAATTTTTTTTATTTTATTTCTTTATTTCTAAATCACAAGGAAGTTAATATTACAAAAGAAGTATAAAATTTATTCCACTAGATTTATCATTATATAAAACCATAAGATTGAATCACGTTTTAAAAGAATTCAATATTACTTATTTATTTATTTTGTTTTTCTTATTTCTTATTTATATATTTTTTATTATAAGAAAAACATTTCAACTATTTTTGTATATCGTTGTCGTCGTCGTTTTATATATTCAAATTGTTTGTCTACGTAAAGTCTGAAAAATGGTGTTCGTTTACTTCTGTGCTAAGCTTTTTGTACACTGTTATTTATTCACCCGAGTGTTAAGGAAGAAATGTTGTCTTCAATCGAGATTAAATTGGAATCCGTAACAGGATTTAGATTTTAAAACAATGAATCATGTAGTCGAGTGAATAACTTTTATGTTTTTTTTTGTAAATTTAATATCTGGTTTGTGTGGTATGTAAAAGACTTTTGATGTATATATATAGAGACTACTTTAGCTTCGATGTGCACACAAACTATATAATTTTCCCAAACCGAGAAAGCAAAAAAAACGAAAAATAAATCGCAAAGTGATGTACGTAAATTAACAACTATACCATAATCATATTATTATTTTAAATTTTTGTACAAAACATGAAAATTCCTAAAACATAAAACATATTCTTTTGCGTTCGTTCTTGGAACAAACAACATAATATGTATTGCCGTGAGCATTATCCATTATTTTAAGACATACAAGGCAACAAAAACAACATACACATATATTAAATTCAGCCCAAACCAAAATTTAATAAAATTTAAATTTCATCTATTCCAGATCAATATGAAACCATCTATGTAAGTATTGGGGTTTCCTTTTCTTTTTACCCAATACCCACGATATATAACTCGTATGCGATGGAAAAATGGTTTCAAGTATATAGATACAGGGCTTAGACATGTTATTTTTGTACCAACGTCTTTATACGTTTCGATATATTTCCTTTCATCTTTTCGTTTCTTATATGATGTGATTTAATCTAGTCTATCAATTTAACCCTAAGATGAATGGTTTATATGAGATTATGATTGATGTTGTATGTATTATATATATGGCTAAGTATTAGTTGGAGAATTTCTCAAACGAGATCCCGGGGGTAAAATTTATTACCCTCCTTCGTCATTTAAATAACGCCTACAAAGAATTGGGTAGTACTCGGCAACATAAAGATGCTGGACTGGTCTACATTTTCAAGATTCAGATGAAAATGATGAGTAAGATGATATATTTGCATTCGATCAATTCGGCCAAAACGACGACTCATATACAGCTCAACATTATTGGCGATCTACAACATCTAGTAAATATTTCGCAAATCATTCAAAAGGTTTAAAAAGTAAATATAAATTTGAATATAAAGGTTTGGAGGAAGCAATGCCATTTTATACTTGACGCAGAAGGCTCATATTTATCTTCAGCGACTTATGATGATTAATTTTTATTATGAATCAGAAGATATCAATTTGAAATTGGTCTTACCCTATAACCCCCGTCCAAGTATGCATTACATGCAACAGCCAAAAAACTTTTCACTAGGCTACACATTAAGATTTCATACTTTAAAAAAATTGGATGCTGCTATTTGTAATGTCAAACGAGTGTTTGAAAATTTATAATATATTACTCCAATGAGAAACTTTAACTTGAAAGTTATACCAAGCCAAAAGATACGAATGGCCTGATGTTCAAACTTTACAAGTTTCAAAACATGATTCCGCTAGATCCTAAAACTAAAGTATAATAATGTCTTACTCCTTTGCAAATCAATTATATTTTGAAAGTGATGACCATCTCTTATACCTATGCTAATCACCCCCTCTCATCACAAATAACAATTTTAGCTTATGAAATATTAAGGCAATTATATAAATGTTTGGTCATATCAACGGACTGCATCCCTCATAATTATCTATACCTAAAACCTACCCATCTATATATCAAACGAATATGAAGACACGGAGACCAAAGATCAACCGCTTTTTTAATAATGCCAAATGATAAATGAGAGGGATGAATACCATCATTCCGCAAATAATTTATCATAACAAAAAAATTTTCAGATTTATTAAATTTTGTCCTCAGCGTACAAAAGCACAAGACATAATGAATACAAAATAAATTATATTTTCCATCTATACATGTACTAAAGAGGCATACAACCTCTCGAAGTTCGTCGCGTACAAAATCGTTAATGTAATTTTCCCACAATGACAATTTCCTTATTTTATTACAAAAACTAAAACTTGCAATAAATAAGATTTTTTATATTTCTTAAAGAATGAGTACTTGTTGGTGAAATACAATTGCTACAGTAATTAATGACACTATTGTTTAAACTACTGTACGTGTATATACACACTATGTACCACTCTGAAGCTCAGGCAACTATCGCACAACAACTAGCGAGTTTTATATCAAAAATTATAACATTACGTCCCGATTGGGTTAACTATTGTTTTTCAACACCACTTCCTGCCTTTCGTTTCGGTATGAATTACACCTTAAGTATAATATTACTCTAAGTAAAAGGACATTTTGTAACAATACATTATATAGAAATAACAGGATATGTTTAACGTATACGTGCATACAGCATACAAAATCTTTGTTTTTGTTTTTATTATTTATTACTTTTGTATTTGTCTTAAAATAGGAAATTCTTTATCACCATTTTTGTGGAAAACGGTCCACTGCTTACCATGTATTACTTGAAATCGCGAATTTAAGTTTATTTTTTGAGCAAAATGTCTAGCAGTTGGATGAGTATGTAGATCCTGTAAGCGAGTCAAAAAGTCTAGTAAAGTAAGATGCCTATACAAAGGCTTATAAGGTTATAAATCGAGGTGCTGAGAGTGATACAGTAAACATGTTTTCAGAAAAAAATGTTAGAAATATACTTGAAAAAATACCAGTTCATCTATAAAATAATGTGTAAAAGCTCTTTTTTACAGAGCACTCGATGGTGTATAGGGTTTTGAACATCTAATTATGTAGGGTTAGGAATGATTTATTTGGCACATGGCGTTGAGACTTTGGTAAGGCGTACCAACACAGTAGAACTCAATTCTTAAGAAGTCAAAAAATTATGTCTATAAGTAATGGTATTTTTATCATCTGCGGTACCTTTATTATCCTCGTTGGCAGAAGTAGTGCACTAACATTCGGAGGTCTCTCGGGTTTGATGCTCTGTAGTGGTGACCAAAAATCATGATTGGGTATTTTTAATGTGTAAATTTATGCCATTTTTATAAGCAATCACAATAAAATCTAAACGTGGTTAAGATTTATATTTATTGAACACTTTTCTGTTATTTTAGACGAAGTATAATTGCCAGAATGAAATGCATAAATATTTAAGTGTTGAAGAATAAGTCTGTTTAAAGAACGGTGGGCTCATGTTAAGTATGTTAAAAGGGATTAAGTTGGCCATACACGATGAGATGTTCTGATTCTCAAAGCGGAATGATGATTATACAAGAAGATTTGTATGCGAAATTAACCAAAGGCTCATATAGTTACAAAGTGAGGTTGTAAAAGTGATACAGTACAAATGTTTTTAGAAAAGGACGTGAGGAATATATTTCAAGAACAGGTGAAGCTAGAAATAATTGGAAGTATGAATCTAGTTATGTAGGTTTCGATATTCTTAGAAACGCGAATAGCTAAAATGGCTTGTTTGTTATTCGAGGGTCTCTCGGGTTATAAAAACTTAAACTTGACTGTTTTTACGAAGCCCTTTGAGACTATTTATATCTTTTTATTTTTGTTTTATAGCAGGCGTTGTGTTTCTTTGCCACTTTTCAAATTTACGATTGCTATGATCAACAAATAATGAAGCATTTTATTGTGACATAATTAACACGGGTTCTGTTTCCAGTGCAGAACCATCCATGAAATAAAATAAAATAAGAAAATATAAAATTTTAACGAAAATTGTTATTTTATTTTTTTTGACATATGAGCCATGAAAACTTTAAAAAAGTAATACTGTGCGAATAAAAAAGTAGAAAAGCAGGCTGTTTTTTGTTCGGTTTTATTTTCCGTATTTTTTCCGTGAATTTTATTGCACAATTATTTTTATTAAGTGACAGAAAAATTTAACGAAGAATTTTTTGTTATTTTCTGCTTGGGTGAAAGTAAGCAAAGCCTATTGATTGCAGTTTTAATTTTTGTTATTTTTATTTTTTATTATTTCTTGTATTAGTTCTTTCTATAGTTGCCACTTAAGTTCCCGAATTCTTTAATTATTTTATACTGGCATCTGTATCAATGATCTCCAATTGTAGTTTAATCGCTTAGCTGCACGCCACGATCTCGAGTTCGATTCTCGTGCACGATTCGATTAACATGAACCAGATGACATAAAAAGCAATTCGTTCAATTTATGCGTATCTGGATCAATGTATGTATAAGCCATAAATTAGTGCGTACCAATGAATTTAATAACAAACGAATGTATAGCAATGTGGGGCATATGAAAATTTTCGTGGCCTTCTATCAGCCCTAAACTTTCGAAATTGTACATACTATTGTAAACGAGCTTATAAGCTTAAAGTAGTGTGTGTCGTTTACAAAATTGTTGTAAATAAATAAAACGAATTACAAATGCATGATTTGAATATCCAATTTGCATTATCAATGAGAATATTATGACTGCATTCAATAATTAATTTAATAAAAATTAGCAAAATATAGTCTAAATTAATTCTCAATTTATAACAAAACAATATTTTGGTAAGCCAATAAAATATATATTTGAACTGAATATCGAATTATAATATTAATAATAAATTATAAATAACCACAAATATACCGTCTGTGAATAAATATAATTTTTAAAATATATTTCAGCATAAATAAATATTTACTATAAAATAATAAAATTAATTTTTATTTTATATCAAATCTTTGAGATGCAAATTTTTATAAAATTTATTAAATAATATATTTCAATTTTATTATTTGTATTTTAATTTTAAATTTATTTACATAATTATTATCTATTTAATTAAATTAAAAATTTTAAGTCTATACGTCTTTGCAACACTGGAAATAAATAGTGATGAATGGTGCAATTTATTGAATAGTAAGACTGGCATTAGTAAGGATAATCCGAAATAATTTACCAGCCATTATCTGGCAACATATATAATGTGCGAAAATGGTTTGGTACATTATGTTCATAAACAATATGTAAAATAATTCCACGTCTATTTCGCATATCAAGATGAACCGTCTATAAAAATTGTGTGCACGTTTTCAGCACACTTACTAACGGCATTTTGCTCCTATAACAGCATGTGTCTCAACTATATATGTATGCGTTTATGTATATACAAAACATAAAACTATTAAGACAATATGATCTGATTTTGCAATATTATGACAGATTTTAATGTAATGAAATACGTGACTCTATTGTCAGATTTGAGATATTTTATGTTTTAGTTATTTCCTCCTTCATCTTACAGTTTTCTTTTTCTTATGTTTCTTTTGTGTGTGGTTTTTGAATAAACAATATATACGTACTAGGAAATCATAATAATGCTATAAAAGATTTGATACTTTTTGTGCTTGGATTAAAAGGGTCAGTTCGTAGTTTATGAACTAAAGTCGAGCTCGTTCTGTAAATATGTCGTACATAATTTTATACCAGTTATGATGATATTGTGTTAATTATGTTCTGACAACTTTCAAGAGTAATTGTTTGAGATATTGAACATATCTTATCATAATCTATCCATCTATGTACCATACACAATTAAATTAAAATATAATAAGAAACGATAATAAGACATTTTTGATGAGTTATTTTTATAGCTACAACACACAAAACCTAAGATGAAGAAGATGAAAAATAACCAATCCCTTATATACGAATAAAGTCATCCACTCCATAAAGGCGAACATAATTTTATTTTTGTGTTCGTTATGATTAATCTTAATTCACGAATTTTAATCGATTTTTCTCTATTGTGTGACATGAAATATATTATAGCTTAGGCTGGCCCAACGGTTTTATCAAGACTTGTATTATTATTTTGTAATAATAACAACAATAGTAATAATAATAAACGTTTATACTGGTAATAATAGTAAGAATAATGATGATGACCATCATAGCTATCGCATATACTCGTCTATATACCATACATACAATAGTAATCAAGTAAAGACCGACCGGAATGATTGTTTTTCGTTTTGGGTTGTATATTCATAAACAAAATGTGGAAAAGCGAAGGAAAAACAAAACAAAAAATGGGAGTAAATGGTAATAATAATAAAAATGTTTATATTTTAATGGCTCATTTTGAATTTATTATAGACTATAGACGATTGCATGAAAATTGAGAGAACTGAATTATATTTTCAAGGTGGCCTCTATTTTTTACGATTTTCTTTTTTTTTTACATCTTTTTACAGCGCTGCAATTAATGAAGGTATATATATGAGGGTGTGTTATTTTCGCGAATTATTGGTTCGCAAGATAAATTATTATCTTATTGTATAAATTTATTTATTTATTTGTTTGATTACAATCACTATTTATGGAATTATTAATTTTGTATTAAGATGAGATCTTTATATAAGCAATATTATATTGTTCAATATATATATATATATATATATATATATATATATATATATATATATATATATATATATATATATATATATATATAAATATATATATATATATATATATATATATATATATATATATATATATAATAAATATATATATATATATATATATATATATATATATATAAAAATGTTTATGTTTATATATATATATATATATATATATATATATATATATATATATATATATATATATATATATATATATATATATATATTGCACAACGTATGCAAAAAAACGAAACGATAACTACCACAAAAATAATAGTATTTATCTAGTTCGTTTTTCAAAATTATTCCTCCTGTGGATGCTGCGTTGCCTTCTAATAATACGATTAGTCAACTGTTATTTTTTATTCCCGTCAATAACCTGATAACTTGAGTTACAGTTTTCTTGACTGTTATCAATACTATTCACAAATATTGTATTTTAAATTAGAGTTTTTTTAGAAGGCATATATGTAACTTGTATCTGCTACTGTAAGTATAAGTTATCGTCATTTATGATGCTCCAGGGTATGATCTTATAACGGGTCAGATAGTAAAAACGTTACTAGAGAAAGCATTCAAGGCAGTTCTTGCTAGGAGGACAGCTAAACGCATTTGTAGACAGAAGAAGCGCGAATGGTGGAAGGCCAAGGTCTTAAGAGTACAACAAATCAGCAATGAGCACAATTCACGTGGTTTCTCTAAAGGAATCACCGAATTGCACCATACCTTAAGATCTCGGTCAACTGCCATTCGGGACCAGGATGGAAACCTCTGTGTTAACGTCGATGCGGTACACGATACATGGCGTGAACATTTTTCTGATCTACTTAATGTTCCACATGTATCACAAGCTGTATTTGAATACCCTCAAATACAGACCGCGGAGATGTTCATTGAGGATCCATCCTATGAGGAATTCACAATGGCCATGCAGAGATTAAAGAAAAATCGTTCACCAGGGGTTGATTGCATTAATTCAGAGCTCTTGATATTCGGAGGGCTAACTTTGTGGAACTGTCTTTTCGACCTTATTCGATTGGTATGGCGAAATGAAGTTATGCCTGACGAATGGAAAGTGGCCGCGTTATGCCCAATATTCAAAAAGGGTGATCGCATGAAATGCGAGAATTATCGCGGTATAGCTCTCCTTTGCACAGCATATAAGTTACTGTCTTACATAATCTTGGGAAGAATTACTCCTCTGGCGGAGGAAATTGTCGGTGACTACCAAGGAGGATTCCGTCCAAATCGGTCAGTCACTGATCAAGTTTTTTCGCTACGGATGATTCTTTCCAAGTACTACGAAACATCTCGCAATGTACACCAGGTATTCCTAGATTTCAAGCAAGCCTATGACTCGATCAATCGAGAGAGGCTATGGTATGCGCTTGAATATTTAGGAATACCACAAAAATATGTACATTTGTGTAAAATGACAGTAACGCAGTCACAATGCTGTGTCAAAGTTGAGAACAGGCTATCGAGAATTTTTGCAATTACTTCTGGTGTTCGACAAGGAGATGCGCTGTCCCCGATACTTTTTAATCTCATGTTGGAATACATCCTTCGTAAAAGTGAAACACCTCAGGACAATATCTTATTCCGACAATCCAATCAACTTCTTGCTTATGCAGATGATATCTGTGTGATTGGATTAAATGGCAACGGAGTGAAAGAGATACTTGATCCACTGGAACAGTGTTCAGCTTCCGTTGGTCTCAAAATCAATGAGTCCAAAACCAAATATCTAATCTCTGGTTTTAGAGACCAAGACGCAATTGATTTCAGTAGTGGAAACCACACGTTTGAAGGAGTAATGAGATTCAAGTATCTTGGATCTCTCATTACTCACGATAATAGTGTGGGAGAGGATATTAAGGTTCGCATTGCCGCTGGCAATCGGGCTTTGTATCCTCTAAGGCCACTGCTGAAATCAAAATATCTTGCAAATACGGATAAGCTGAAGCTGTACAGAGTGTTGATCAGACCCGTTGTCATGTATGGATGTGAGAGTTGGACCTTGACGGATGAGTACGAAAGATGGCTTCTAACATTCGAGAGAAGAATCATGCGTGTGATATATGGCCCAAAACGCGACGTTGATGGCACATACCGAGTTCTATTCAATCACGAGATCAGGAATTTAATGCAAATTCCTGATATCGTGCATGAAATCAAAGGACAGCGAATACGCTGGCTCGGTCACGTTCTGCGTGCTGATCCGAAACGAATGATACAGCGATCTTTAAAGGGAGAACCGCCTTTCGGTAGACGAAGAGGTCGCTGTCGGCGACGATGGCTCCACGGCGTAGAGAGCGATCTGGCATCTTCCAACTGCTTACAACAGTATGAAGAGCTGGCTCGTGATCGAAACTGTTGGAGCCAGATTGTTGACACGGTACGGGCCAACAATGGCCTGTAAAAACCGCAAAAAAAAAAAAAAAAAAGAGAAAGCATTGAGGAAACTAGTACATATAATTAATGCAGCATTTCGACTAAGATATGTACCAAGACAATGGAAAGTTGCAGAAGTAATTATGATACTTAAGCCGAACAAACCTCCGAATGATAAAACTTCATATAGGCCAATTTCTTTGCCACCAACATTATCGAAACTACTTGAAAAGGTTCTTCTTAAAAGATTAAAACCAATTATCGAAGAAAGGAATCTCATCCTCACACATCAGTTACGATTTAGGGAAAAACATTCTACGATAGAACAAGTACATCGAATTACTAATGTAATCGAGAAATCACTTGAAAACAAACAAATATGCTCAACCGTATTCCTTGATGTAGCGCAAGCTTTCGACAAAGTATGGCACCAGGGGCTAGAATTCAAACTTCACCGAGATCTTCCGGAGCAATTTTTTCAAATTTCTAAATCATAGATATCAGAGAGGCACTTCCGAGTAAGATATGAGAATGAATACTCTCAATTAAAAAAAATAACAGCAGGAGTTTCACAAAGGAGTGTTCTTGGACCAATTCTATATCTCCTATATACAAGAGATATACCAATTACTGAAGCAACATTGGCCACTTTCGCCGATGACACGGCAATACTTGCAACAGCAAATAACATCAATGACTCCACTAGTAAATTACAGAGGGCTACTAACCTGATATGTAATTGGACAAAGAAATGGCGAATTAAATTAAATGAAGCAAAATCAATCCAAGTGAACTTTACAAATCTAAAAGTTAATCATATACCAATTATGATAAACTCGATAGCAGTACCGCATGCAAACACTGCTAAATATCTCGGCATGACTTAAGATGCTCAACTTAGATGGAAGGAACATATAAAAAAGAAAAGAGATGAACTAAACATAAAATTCAAAAAAATGTATTGGCTTTTAGGGAGACAATCTGAACTAGCGATCCACAACAAACTTCTGTTATACAAACAAATTCTAAAACCTGTACATATGGACTTGGACATATGGCACCCAACTCTGGGGTTGTGCCAAAAATTCAAATATCAAAATCATACAAACAGCCCAAAATAAGATCCTAAGATGCATCGTTAATACACCGTGGCACATTCGAAACGACAACCTCCATCGAGATCTAAAGATTGAGCTTGTCGTGGATGAGATTAATTATCATGCAACAAAACATCTACAATGTCTGCACCAGCATGAAAATCTGAACATACCCTGTATGCTGACTACCACTCCAACAAGAAGACTGCAAAGAACCAAACCTCTGAACTTATCGCGACCGGGAGGTCAGTAGACCTATACTGTGGCGAAAAATCTGAGTAGTTAAACGAAACTAGGGATAATCATGTGATTACTCCGACAAATGAAAACGTATTATGCAATGTAAATTACTAAATGGGTACAAGACTCAGTCGTAATATAAAATAAAATAAAAAAAAACAAAAAAAATTTATGATGCAATTTATTTTAAATTTCGATAACTGCAAGCACTGTTTACTTCATTTTCAACTGCGAAATATTTTAAAGGAATAAACAAATGTAAAAAATTGAAAATCCTTCGAAAAGTTTTTTAAAAGTGTTTATCTCAAAAATTTAATTATAAATGGACAAGTCTTTATACAAACATTCGTATATCGAAACTAGTTCGTCCTCTGAGAAAAAAGTTGTAACTAGAAAGCGCAATAGAAATACCGATGACTGGAAAAGGATTAGGTCTAAACGCCAAAAAAATTTGGGCCAGCCCTATCAAAATGCGGCAGGATACGAAATTCCAGCAAAATAATTGGAAAGTGGGTGCTCATTAAAATTTCGATTAAAATGCCATATCAGAGTACCAGAACAAGCAAGAAAAAACATATTGAATTTTTATTATAAAATCGGCAACAAAGAGCGCCAACGGAACTTTATTCCTTTCAGAGGTGATTGACAAACAAATAACTAAAATTTCAAGAAGAGTATTTCTATACATTTTCTATCGGATTAAGATCCGGTGACTGAGCAGGCCATTGCATTACCGATATATTATGTACCCGAAAACAAGTCTTTGTTTTTTTTGCAGTGTGTTTCGGATCATTTTCCTGCTGTTATGTCCATATTAGTGGCATATTATTTTCTGCATAAGGCAGCATAACATCCTGCATAATGCGTACATATGTATCAGCTGTCATTGTTCCGTCTATCCGATGTAGTGGTCCGACACCATTCCAAGAAAAACACCCCCACATCATTAAACCACCTTCACTGTGTTAAACGGTTTTGCGTGTGTAACGTGGTAAGAATTCTGCATTAATTGGACGCCTTACGAAAACCTTACCATCAGGTACCCGTAAATCCATCTTTGTTTCGTCGGTCCAGAGAATATTTTGCCATTTTTGAATGCCATTCGTTCCTTTCCAGTCTATATGGTCTTTCGCAAACTTTATTGCTGCACGTCCAAACAAATTTGCTTCATTAAGACGTCTGCGCACGGTTCTCGCACTGATGTTTGCGTCAATCTCATTTAAAATGTCTCGGGACGATTTAAAAGGATCTGCTTTTGCAAGTTGTCGTATGCGACCATCCGTTGTTACTGTATTTTTTCGTTTTTTCCCTCTTATTTCTTCACATTTTTGAGGCTTCAAAGAATTTGTCACCATGTTCTGTGAACATTTCATTATTTCCGAAATTTCCTTATAGGTTTTTCCTTGAGCCCGCAATATACAAATAAGCTTCCTTTCATCTGAAGTACAGTGTGGCTTACGTCCCATTTTGATAAATTATTATTATGGTTAAATTAAATTTCTTGATTAAAATAAATTAATTCAATTATTTTGTTAAAAATCAAACGAAATTTTAATTTTATTAAATCACTTTTACAATTCTTTTATCAACATCCATTTTGTATTGACCAACTATTTTTTGACTATTAACTTTATTTTTGGGAAATCCCTTATTATATTTACAAAACACAGCCTACTAAGCATTTCTGTGTATGGAAGAGTACATACAAAAATTTCTACTTTATAATATAGAGATGATATCGATTGCTTTGAGGAAATTCAAAAAATATTGAAAACCACAAATTTTATTGGATCACACCTATTTCATTGGCCATAGTTATATATATATATATATATATATATATATATATATATATATATATATATATATATATATATATATATATATATATATATATATATATATATGTATATATATATATATATATATATATATATATATATATATATATATATATATATATATATATATATATATATATATATATAAATATACATAGAGTGTTGATCAGACCCGTTGTCATGTATGGATGTGAGAGTTGGACCTTGACGGATGAGTACGAAAGATGGCTTCTAACATTCGAGAGAAGAATCATGCGTGTGATATATGGTCTAAAACGCGACGTCGATGGTACTTACCGAGTTCTTTTCAATCACGAGATCAGGAATTTAATGCAAATTCCTGATATAGTGCATGAAATTAAAGGACAGCGAGTACGCTGGCTCGGACACGTTCTGCGTGCTGATCCGAACCGAATGATACAGCGAACCTTTAAGGGAGAACCGCCTTTCGGTAGGCGAAGAGGTCGCTGTCGGCGACGATGGCTCCACGGCGTAGAGAGCGATCTGGCATCTTCAAACTGCCTACAACGGTTTGAAGAGCTGGCTCGTGATCGAAACCGATGGAGTCAAATTGTTGACACGGTACGGGCCAATAATGGCCTGTAAAAACCGTTAAAAAAAAAATATATATATATATATATATATACATATGTATATATATATATATATATATATATATATATATATATATATATATGTATATATATTTATAAATAAATATATATATATATATATATATATATATATATATCAGAATCTAACAATATCTCGGCTCAACGAATCCTCTTTTGATACCAAGTCACACTTGATTGACATTCGTTATGATTTCTATTTTTATGAACACATTATTTTATCTTTATCCGTTTATGGCATCATTCATTGGTTAAATGAAGTATAAACTAAGTTTATGCGACGGAAAGAGAATCACTACCTGTTTCGTCCCATTGAGAAAAAAAATGTACCATTGAGCAAAACAGACAGTAATAATTTTAGCCAATTTTGGAAGGATTTAAAAATGTCAACAAAGATATAACTAAAAGTCCATTAAAAAGAGCTGACGAAACAGCAGCGGCGGACATCAAAGCTGACACAAAGAATTAAAATTTAAATTAAAACACTTCATCTTTTGGCTATCGCACCTGGACATCGTCAATCGGTCCACAATATTGTCGAAAGCATACATTTATTTTATTTCCTTCGAACTGTACCAGTCTTTGTCACTAGCAAATGATAGACAAAGGGGTTATCGCTTCGTTTAAAGTTAATTATTTATGGGAAGTTATGCAATTAACCATTAATGAGAGCAATGAAAATGAATAGTTATCATTTCAGCATTGTTTCGAAACTGATGAATTGATAGCACAATGAATACAGTTTGACGTAAATATAACAGCCCGAAATAGAAGACACATTATTTGACGTAATCGATATTAACATCATAACGAATTGTGAATATTAAATAATCATCTGGGACTTTTGCTAAAATTTTCGTTAATGAATTCGAAATTAGAAGTCTTGTTACTCTTTTGGATCGTATCTATAGAGTATCTCCAAGTGGTTCCAAAAATTCCCGACGGGAGGAGGTCGATTCACATCTTCCATTGATGGCATTAGTGTATAGCTAAGGTGAAATTCAAAGTTGGCGAAGATCCAGAATTAACACAAGAAATCATGGCTGAAGAATTGGTCTTGAATGCGATGGCTGCCTATCGCGAATTTTAAATATTCATCTGAGAGACACGAAGAAATCTCGATTGCATTTTGCTTAATTTTTCCTAAATAAATTCGAAAATGGTTCTATAAGTACGATCCAGAAACTAAACAGCAGTTCATAACTATTCCCAGGCAGATTCATCCTTCACAACTCTTTTTAAATGTCAGTATACTATAGATTCGTAAAAAGGTTCACTGTGTGCAGATATTCATGAAATATGAGGGTATATCGAGAGGTAGGGAACTTTATATTGTTTACAATTTTATTTTCTTGGCTTAATATTGGCTGCAAAAGTTGGAAACTTAAAATTTATTTCTCCCAAGTACTAAACCAAATTGTGGGCCATCAGAGTATTTAATAACAACTCCTGCAAATATTTATTATTTCAAATAAATATTAGGTTGCCGATAATCTCAGTAGTTGCATCTTTCTATTTATTGTTATTCTGAAAAATTTATATTCTGTGGCTTAAATCTAAGTCATCATTTAATCTATTCAAACCAAAAATAATTTCAACATTTCAAAGAAAATATTTCAAAAATTTTATTTAATTTAAATTTTAATTTATTTTTTATAAAGAACTTACATTTTACTTCTTTCAAAGAACGTATGTATGTACAATGAACACTCTATAAAAAAAGGGTTAAAACTATACAGTAGAAATTTTGGAATTTTTCCAAAAACAATATTAATCGTAAAACGGTTTAATTCTCGAAAGAGTATAGTATAGGACATATTTTGCTCGTACGTATCGAAATATGGTCGCCCCATACCCCAAAGCAGTATACAGTGTTTCAAAATCAAAGGTCCGCAAAACTGCTTATTTTATACAATCATAAGTTGTTTATAAGACCAACGTCAATACCGTATAGGATATACAATTTATAATTAGACTGGTCAGATTCGGATTTATAATCACACAAAGCTTAAGAGACACTGATTTATGCATACATGTATCAAACATATAAATACATTTTTTTCATATTTTAATTGACAAAGTTCACTCTCGTCCAGTATATATCCTATAGTCTCCATAGTTTTATAATAAAATCATATTAGACGTACATACATAAAATAATTACAAAAAGCTTTAATCTTAAATACTTGAAAAAATATTTTTCTACATACCATATGTACATATAGTTTGGATTTTGGTCCTTTATGTACAGGACAAATGAATGTAATTTTATTTATTTGATAAAAATGAATATAATTTTATTTATTTTTATACATACGTTCATAATTAAATTCGTTTATGTTTTAAAACTATTTAATATTCAAACAACAAAAATAATAATCCTTAATAATATTTTCAATTTTACAATTTTCCATTTTCAATTCGTTATACAAGTCTATTTCGCAAACAAAATCTATTTTCATTTATATTTTCATATACGATGATGATGAGGATCATATCGTTACATAGTAACGTGACGAGGACTAATATACGCATACATTTTGATATTGTCAAACTATACTCGTATGTATAGGATAGTAGGCAAATGGTTGTTAATTAGAATGGATTTCAATTTTAATTAATATTCACAATATTTCATTTGTTTTTCAATTAAATGGGATAATTCTCAACAGGATTCACTCGCACGTACACCGTATGTTTTGGTCGATGAATTAATATCTGTTTGTTTTTCAAATTATTTCGATATTATGCTCCACGTAGATAAACAATGTGGTGCTAGATTACTATAGATATTTAGTATATAGAATGATGACATAATTATTGTCATTTTCAATATGGGAAATGGGAGTTTAGACATAGCGTGTTTTTTTATTATAGGTTGTGACTAATCCCATTTTAAAAATATCAAATTTTTTCAAAATTTTCCAAGACCTGGCTAAACGTATTGGTGACATCCGTTGGCTTATACTCTTAGTTCCAAAATCTAGTTGTTCTAATGAAGTCCAATATATCTGGTTTCCTCAAGGTCGTCTGTTGATCCTCAAATATGAATTGTGTTCTGATCAAAAGGAGTAATTTCTGTGAAAAGAATATGAAGAACAGGATACTGCTCACAGTTTGCGATGTACCTAATTTTCATTTGGAACATTTGATTATTCGGGGAACAGTGCCCTATGAGAACGCCTAGTATGATCCTCAAGGCGCGTCTATCATGAAACAATAAGGATCTGAGAGGTTTAAGGAAATTATTGTTTACAAAACCAGTTTCGATAAAACAATATTAAAAACAGGTTTTAGAGCAGCCTGACTGTCATGAAGGATGCAGATACGATCTCTGCAATTTTCCTCTCTAAATAGCAGTCATTTCCGTCTGAAACACTACGGCGTACCTACATGAGGATAGATAATTTGACCTCAGGATTTTGTATGTATAAGCCCAGCTCCAGCCAACTTACATCATATACTGATCCATCTGGTCAGATAGGACGGGCTGTTATAATTTCATATGTGCTTTTCGGTAATAATTACATAACACAATCTCCCGAACGCGTGCTTTGTCACTATTCTGTCCGAGGGCATATGGACAGTTGTATGCCGGCCCACCTCCCTCTATATTTGACAGTGCCTAGAAGGGCCAAATGAATAGCAAAAAACTTATTAAAAATAAATAATTTGAAAACATTACAAGATTGGACGTTTGATCAATATATTGATCATAATTATCTTAAGGACTCTAAGAAAATGAATAGAAATGAAAAACTTCTAAAACAATTAAAAGATTTCGCTGACTTATTTTTAAAGTCATAAATAATTCCGAGAGATACTCCGGCCTTATTATACGCGATGCGTCAAATAGTTGGCCTAGTTTTTCTAAAATTCTGTAAGACGTAATAACAATTACATGCATCATCTTTTCACCCTTTTTTATACAATGGTAAAAAGACTATTCAACTGTTACAATATACTCGCATACTTATATCAATTTTTCAGCATAGAAAAATCTAATAAATTACAACAAAAATTTGATACATAATTTAAGCATAATGTAAACAGTTTATGTCAAATCAAAAAGAGTAAATTTGATTTCAATTTTCATCTACCCCAAAAAAAAAATAATAAACTCATCTTATCTACTGTACTTGAAACGTACGAACAATTTTATATATATGTAAATATCTTACATCTTTTATTAAATTTTCTTTGCTCTCCGATCGATTTCTTATATGTGTGCATCATCTATACATACATATATGTAAATATATAACATTGTATATATCTAAATAATATTATTTATTTACAAATTCTATTGCGATTTTCCAGAACCAATTTTATAATATTTCAACGTCGTCGGATCATATGCTTGTTGTTGTGTAAGTAAATCCTCGAGGAACGAATACGCATTGGGTTCAACTCATATACACACTGTACGTATAAATAAATAAAGAATTATTATGAATAAAAAAAAAATAATAATCCTAAAGAAACGGAAAATGATTATTGTCATTTCGTATTTCCGCAACAATAATAACAATAACAACAACAGTAATAATAAATAAATAAACAAAATTCTTGAGAATAAGTTGTTTATAAATTCGCTGGAAATATTCGATTAAGATATATATATATATATATATATATATATATATATATATATATATATATATATATATATATATATATATATATATATATATATATATTCTCTTTATTTTATTTGGATGATGATATAACTTTTGGGGATTCTTTGAAATCGTTGACGATTAACTTGAATAACATGTTCAACGCAATAAAGCCGGATTGTTGAAACGAGCAATGGCCTTTAAGATATTCTAGTTATTTGCTCGTGCCAAATGAAATGTCCCACCCGGATGGTATATATCACCTCAAAGAAAAAAATTGAAAATCTAAACCACTTTCGTACAGCAAAAGCTAACTTTCTTGTGAAAACCATCACCCTAGCAAATTAGCACAAATAAAATTAATCACGCACACAGTCACACTAAATCTTCATACCAACATTTATTATTCTCTAATCTCGTATAATTTGTCTCAAATTTCAATCAGCGCATAAATAAAGTCGAGAAGAACAAGATGAACAAAAGCGACAATGACAACGACAAGACGACAACACACAGCCGCACATACGTATATGTACAAGGAAAATTCTCTGACATTATTTATGCAAACAGCGAACACACAAATTTGTTGCTTCTCATTTAAAATTACAACATAAATTAATTTTATTTCCCACTACAACAAACATAAGTATGTATTATGTATTTGCATAAATAATGTTTTTTTTTGTAATATAAACAAAATCTGCATATTATACATACATACATGCCTATATATATTGTGATTAAATTGATTAGGTTCGTGTACAGTAGTTTTTGTATATGATACACGAGTTGAAAATAAAGTAAACATTAAGACACAAAAAAAAATTATTTATAACTATAAGAACAGTGTTTCTTAATTCTTTAAATAAATTATCAAGATAATGAAAATAATTCATTACCCGTTTGAATCGCGAGTCCCCTACCCTACCCTTCGTCGGATAGATATACTCGTATATTTTTTTTGTGTTGAAATGAAAATTTATCTTATTTCAAAATAAATTATCTTTAAATTAAAAAAATCTTAGCAAGAAAATATCTCAAATTACTTTATTTGATTCGACAACATGGTAAGCATTAACGAAGGTTTTTTTTATGTATTAAATCGATTTGTTGTCTTAATTAATTTATGTAATTTGAGTTGTTTTTCAATATCGTGCTTGCACTGATTTTTATTACGATGAAATTGTTTAAAGTGCCACACTCACGGGATGCCACTGTTTAAATTAACATTTTAACTACCGTATATAGTTAATAAATTAACATTTTGTGTGTACACTGTTGTGTGTGAATATATAGACGAAAACCCACAAGCTTTTCATAAAAATGCATTCAAAATTGATTTATTATTCCATTAACATAACAATGGCTATATCTTAGTTATATAATTGACGAGAATTATCTTAGTTATCATATCACGATTCCGCGCGCGATATATGAATAAAATATGCTTCGAGGCGCCATACTATATATTTACGTGAGTAAATCAAATTTACAACACGAGTTTCTCATTAAAAATGCGTATAGTCCAAATATTCAATAAACATAATTAGATAATTATATAAAAAAAAAAATAATACATATAATTGGGATATCCTATGGTGTGGTGTTCAGTCCATATATATATATATATATACACACACACAAGCGTAAAAAAGAAAATAATTCAAATGCCCTCGAACTTCAAAGCTATGTGTACCATAATAAATTCCAATACAGCAACAAAGTTTATTGAGAACATAATTAAGATTAAAAAAAATTATCTTTTCCACTCTTTCTGTCTCCTTCGATGTATGTACATAGATAGGGATACAGATTCAAGGGGCACATTTCTTTCTTGTCGTTTGCCGAAGAGCTAAGATGAAAACTTGATTCCTACCGTAATAAATTATTCCATTTTATGTTTGTATTGTTTGTGTATGTATGTGTATGCTTTAAGATTTAAGTAGGAAAAGGGACAGTTTTTCAAGTTTTCTTTTCTTTTCGATTTTCCGGATAGCTTTTTTTCTGTATTTGTACCAAATGAAAATGCTTAGACTAACAATAAAATAATTTCATTTTCATTCTTGTATATCTCAAGTGGAACATTTTAAGTGTTATAATTTCCATCTTTATTATATAAGTTCTCAATTTTGCTTCTTTTATAATATGGTGATATGTGTATTTGATTTTTTATGAAAATTACGTGTTTGGGTGGTAACTGCACAGATTGAAGCCATCTTCAACAAGAACAAACATTTTATCTAACCTAATCCCGTGATTGTATAAATTACAGGCCAGACACCATTATAAGAAAGTGGGTTTTCTGCTAACTTCATTACGAATTTGAGGGTTGAATTACGATAGTGGTCTTAATGGGGCACCCCATATCATATACTCGTTAGCAACAACAAACCATGTAAATGACATGCCAAATAATCAAAACAACATTTTAATAAATTTATTATTAATAATAATTCCTAACGAACTAGAATAAATTGATTACATAAATTATGTATTTGCTTTCCATATATGTTGTTTATAACTATGAACATGAACACACACAAAATAAATCTTTCGCTTAATTAATTAAAAATAATAAACATAAAAATAAAAAATTTTCTTTTAAAACGAAAAAAAAAAATGAAAATCGATAAATTTCTCATTGTAATTAAAAACCATAAAAACTAAATAAATAAATTAAATTTTTTTATGTGTAAATAAATCATTAATCGAAACATATACAGCATAAAAATAATTATAATTTATTATTAAATTAATTTAGATATGTATATAGGGAGCACATAATATAAATTATATTTTCATAAAGCTTATACTCGTGATTAGAATTTATTCGTCAAGAGTTGTATACTTAAACATAAAATTAATTAATGAGTTAATTAAAAATAATTTGATTTGCGAAATTAATTAGCGATTTGTTCTTCGTATACAACAAAAATTGTCTTTTTGGTAACTTAATTAAATCAGAATAGGCACTGTGTTAAATTAATTAACGAAAATTGCAAACCGTTTATTCCTTCAACATAATTTGCAGGTAATTTATGCTCACAATACTTACACAACCGTGTAATGTTTTATCACAAAGACGAGCGCAACACTAATTTGCATAAATCGGCTTAATATTTTTTTTTACTTAATTAATTTAAAAGAATATAACTTCATTTCAATGGAAATTTGTGTTTTAATAACGCGATAATTAAACAGCGGGATGTCTGTCTCAATGTATGGCTACACAGAGGGACGTGACAAAATTATTTTTAAAAGCTCTGTGTTTTTTTTTATTATTTTGTGTGAATATTAATTATTGTAAAATGCTGGGCGACAAAATAAAAATTTGTTTTTAGTGTTATGAGGAATTTAATGATAATGTTTATTGAGCTTGTGTGCGTGGGAAGATCAGTATACGCCTTGATAAGTGATTATAATTAGAAAAATATATATTCACAATTTTGTGTGATGTCCAAATCTCAAAAAAAGGTAAAATCCGGCAAAATATAATTCCTGTAAAGAGTCACGTGATAAATTAAGACACCATATTTTTAAGGAAAAGTACTTGTAAACTCTTTATGAAACCTCTTCCATGTCGGTAGAATGTATTATTTTCTGATAAAACGTCGAGATGAACTGTTGTTTTACACTGCGCTTAAACCTATATTTCCATACGTTTCAGAGTTACCAGATAACTTAGTGCAACCACTAGGCTAGATAAGGCTAGAGAGCTTAAGTATTGCTTGATGTGCGTGGAATAGTCGGATTTTTTTTCCAAGTTAATTTTAAAGACCAATCCTGAAACAACTGCCACACATAATTACAATTTTTACAGGCATCAGGATCTGGATTTAATAAAACTGTAACACTAAAAAAATAATATTTTTACGGTTACTATATACTTAAAGGATCTGGATGTCACTCTAAATAGAAAATGTGCAGTTCCAACTGTTCTTAACTAGTCGAGTGAAGTCAGAAAAACTAACAAGGTAAATGTTAAATCACACATATACTTATCATCTTCGAAAAATATTTTGTACCAACAGCAGCTTATTTAAATCCTTCTGTCACAACGATTGTCAACATATACATCATCGAAAAATTTTAGCTACAAAGCAACAAAACCAACTGTATATATGATCGAGAAAATATAAAATAGAAAGAAAAATAGAGAAAAATTAAATCTGCATATTTTGTTAAATGAAAAAACTTTGTTTTTAATAAAATTTAAATATAATTTTCGTAAAAAACTTATTATTTTTTTGTTAGATGCTTAAAACTAATAATAAAAAATGTTTCAGCATCTTAAAGTTTTTTTTTTTTGAAACATAAAATATGAGTTTTTCTTAAAGATTTATGTAAAATAAAATAAAAAAAATTGTTAAATTAATAGTTTTGTTGTTACAGTTTTTGAAGACTTTTTCCAATATTTAAATATAAATATTTTCAGCTTATGACATATACTAAAGAAATAAGAAAGTTTATAGAAATTATTTTGTTTTCCTTATTTAAAAAAAAAAAATTGTTTGTATTTATTTTTATAAAAAAAAAATACAATTTATTGGCCACAAATTTATTTCTTTTTTATACCATTAAGACTTATTTTGAAAATGCAACTTGAATATTTTCCAAGCAAATTTATTGTTCATATACTCGTTCATTATCAAATGATATTATTTATGGAAATAGTTCAACCATATTTTATTGGTTGGTTTTGTTGTGTGTGTGGTGGTAATTAAATGTTAATAGATTTCAGTTTATGAATGTATGTTGGTAATTTAGCATGTTTATAGTTTATTTATTCATTTATGGTTTGATTCGAGTGGTTGATGTAATTTCATATTTAAATATATGTTCGATTGATAAAATCATTGTTTAATTATCTTAATTTTGAAATGGTAATGAAATATTATTGACCTACGTTTTGTGCATTTGATGGGAAATTTTCGTTTCTGTTATATATATATATATATATATATATATATATATATATATATATATATATATATATATATATATATATATATATATATATATATATATATATATATATATATATATATATATATATATATATATATATATATGTATAAATATATATATATATATATATATATATATATATATATATATATATATATATATATATATATATATATATATGTATATATATATACATATATATATATATATATATATATATATATATATATATATATATATATATATATATATATATATATACTCAATTCTGTATTTATGCGATTTTATTTTGTGCGATTTTGAAGTTATGTGGTTTTTTATACGATTTTTATTCGTATTTCCTTAAACTATTTGATAGTTATGTGGTTTTTTTGCCCCTTTTGTAAGCTTTTTGTGGTGAAATCCTCGTCCTATATTGATTGATTGATTTATTTGTTATTAAATTTAACGAATTTCATTTTGAATTTTAGTGACAGAATACAAAACATTAACGAACTCTGCGAACAAATGTTTTGACAAGAAATAAAGAAAAACTATCCAAAACAGGGAATCTCACCTTGTTTTGGATATTTTTTCTTCACTACCCGTCAAAAAAATCTATTTGCTGAGTCCATTAATATTCTATGATCTGTCACTACAAGAGGAAATTCGTGCACTTTTATGTAAAATTCGTTATAAAACCAGTTTATAATTACTGACCGGTTCTGAAGGGCCATTTTAAATCAATTAGATCTGAAGAGTTAGTATAGGTACTTCTGAGTATCAGGAACAGCTAAAAAAAGCATAAATCGTTGCAAAGTTTGTTAACTGATTTAGTTGTCAAAACAGTAACACCATCAGCTCCTAATAATAAAGTCGAAATCTATTGTAAAAAACCAATTTTTTCTTTAAATGGTTGACTGTCGATTCCAGCGATGATAACGATTTCGCATCTGTTAGTAAACGGTTATATTCTTCCAAAACTTTTAGAGAAACTCTACAAGCCAGTTTTATACGAATTTTCGAGTTTTTTCTTAAATATGGAACGTATCCCAATTAACACGTGCGAGCCGTGTATTTTTTATGTGGATTTTTTTATGCGTTTTGCTAAGGAATGTATCTACCGCTTAAAAACAATATAAGCATATATATATATATATATATATATATATATATATATATATATATATATATATATATATATATATATATATATAAATATATATATATATATATATATATATATATATATATATATATATATATATATATAAATATATATATATATATATATATATATATATATATATATATATATATATTTATATACATATATATATATATATATATATATATATATATATATATATATATATATATATATATATATATTTATATATATATATATTTATATATATATATATATATATATATATATATATATATATATATATATATATATATATATATATATACATATATACAGGGTGTCCCCGATTGGGATGCTGATCCGTTACGGGCTGATTCCTTGGTTCATTTCATGAAAAAAATCGTATGGCAGGGGGGGTCAATTTTTGATATTCTTTGAGATACAGCGCTTTTAAAAAATTTGGTTCGGAAAAAAAGTACAAGCGGATATTAAGCTGTAACTTACAAAATATCGGACAGCAACTAACAAAGTCTCATTTGACGGACAACTAAATAGGCTGTATTTAAGATCTCATTGGCTATCTCGCATCTGTAGCCATTTAAGAGCTATGGCGTTTTAAAGTTAAAAAAATAAAAAAAAAATGATATTTTTTTTCATAAATTTGAGTTTTTCTCAAAAAAATGCCCTAATAAATTTTTTTTTTTTACTTAATTTTAATCCGCTATGATCTCCTCTACAATCCCTCAACACATTATTTGTACCCACGTGTTATAGTTTTTTACTTATGAGACGAAGAATGAAAACACGACACACAAATATTAAAATGTACTTCCCTAAATATTTATTTAAAACTATATTTTTTTTTATAAAAACCGTATTTTCTAAACAAAAAAAAACAATTAGAATGTTTTTAAAATTAATTTTAATTCAGTGTCATTAATTTTAAGTCAATTCATAATAAAACAACTATAAAAATTTATAAAAGATGCTCAAAATGTCCTCCTTGTTGCTGAATGCAGGCTAATGTTCGATTAAGTATACCTTTCGTAATTTCAATTCTTGGTAATTCTTCCTTAATCTGTTGAGCCGCTGTGTGTATTCTTTGAATTAGTTCTTCTTTTGTTTCTATCTCTTTGGTATATACAAGTGCCTTCATCATTCCCCATACATAAAAATCTAACACAGTTAGATCGGGCGATCTTGCAGGCCATTGAATTGGACCATTCCTTCCAATCCAATTATTTGGATAATTTTCGTTTAAAAAATTTCTAACAACTATACCGCAGTGACTAGGTGCACCATCATGTTGATATGTATGCAAGAATCGGCTTGCAAGTGGAACATCATCAAGGAGCAGTGGTAAATCGTTTTCTAAAAATTGTAAATAGCGTTCGCTATTTAATGTAGATGGTAATATGAATGGTCCAATTAAATTATCGCCAATTACACCAGCCCATACGTTTACACTGAAGCGATGCTGAAAGGATGTTTGTTTTTTCGAATGTGGATTTTCAGAAGCCCACGTGTGTAGATTGTGAAAGTTTGTTATACCGTCTCTTGTAAATTGAGATGTATCCGTCCAAAGAATACGTTTCACAAAACTATCATCGTCAAAATTCTTTTCAATTACCCAATTACAAAATTCCAATCTTTTACTAAAGTCTATCGGTAAAAGTTCTTGAACGGGTGTTGAATGATACGGATGAAGTTTCTCCTTCTGCAATACTTCATGAATTCTGTGGCGAGAGACGTTCAATTGCAAAGAGAGCCTCCGTATACTGACAGTTGGATTTGCTGTTGCATTTCTTATGATTTCTTCATTGACATCCAAATGATTGGATGAGACTGCATGGGGCTCGGCCCGCATATTTGATGTTGATATTATGTTTGGCAGTCTTCTATGAGTATTTATAAATACTCTCGCGTCCGGAACGCGACGCTTTGGGAATCTTCGCTGATATTCATTGCGAGCTCTTGCTGCATTACCATCGCAGAATCCATAAATAAAATGGATATCCGTGTACTCCTCGCCCGAGAACTGTGCCATTGTGATATTTAATTTATTATGATTTATTTGTTTTTTATTAAATCAATTTTATTTTCTCATTTGAATCAACGACACAACACTAGATTGTTTCTCACAACTAATAAAATATTTAATTTTTGTTTTTCAACATTTAAACAAATGAGTTGCTAATCGTCGCCTCTTATTTTACTAACGAAAAAAAATTGTTGCAATTTTTACACTACCATTATCTTTTAACAGAAAATATTTGTGGGTAGTGTTTTCATTCTTCGTCTCATAAGTAAAAAACTATAACACATGGGTACAAATAATGTATAAGGGGATTGTAGAGGAGATCATAGCGGATTAAAATTAAGTAAAAAAAAAAAATTTATTAGGGCATTTTTTTGAGAAAAACTCAAATTTATGAAAAAAAATATCATTTTTTTTTTTAACTTTAAAACGCCATAACTCTTAAATGGATACAGATGCGAGATAGCCAATGAGATCTTAAATATAGCCTATTTAGTTGTCCGTCAAATGAGACTTTGTTAGTTGCTGTCCGATAAAAATTTTGTAAGTTACAGCTTAATATCCGCTTGTACTTTTTTTCCGAACCAAATTTTTTAAACGCGCTGTATCTCAAAGAATATCAAAAATTGACCCCCCCCAGCCATACGATTTTTTTCATGAAATGAACCAAGGAATCAGCCCGTAACGGATCAGCATCCCAATCGGGGACACCCTGTATATATATATATATATATATATATATATATATATATATATATATATATATATATATATATATATATATATATATAAATATATATATATATATATATATATATATATATATATATATATATATATATATATATATATATATATATATATATAGGGTTACTAGCAAGATGTTGTAGTAGGGTTTAAATAAATCAAATTGAGCTTAAGTTCTGACATATGTATAGATTTTGAGATATGTCAATTTTGAGATTATTGTGGAATCTTGGTTTCGGCCATTTAAAGCCTATTTAAAACAACTAACGTTTTATTATAACTATTGATTTAGCTGATCTTTATCGATCATTAAAAGTTCAACCATTTCAGTTTATCACAGATCAAAATATAAACATTACATTTTTGTTTATTTTAACGCAAAAAATTTAGCACAAAAATCTACACTAAAATATACACTAATGTACAACTTATTGACGAAACATCCTCATCTTATCCAAAACTTTGGTCACTACAAACGATTCACATAATTTAAAAGCTTAGTGCAATTATCAACGCTGCATGGAAATTTTAACGGTAATACAATTTTCGATATGAAACAACAACGATTTTGCCGCGGTTGTTCCATTGTTTTACGAAAATAAACAAATAGCAAGCCATAAATAATAAACAAAATAAATAATTCTTTAAAACAAAAGAAAATTTCGTCATGAATATTAGTTAATTTTGACTTAAACCGCTTAAACACGTATGAATGTAGTTTTGTGGTGAACCGTCTTTCGTTTGTTCGTTTGGAAAATGGTTATAGTTATATACTATACCGGAAGAAGCGGATATCATTTTTTGTTATGGACGTTGTGACTGAAACTCCGCCGAAATTCGAAAAGAATATCAACGACGTTTACTCAATCTCCGACTATACCTCAGGTAAGTGTCTTTATAGATCTACCTATCGTAGCATATCCAAAACAGGCAAATCACGCAGGTTCACGACTCAGGATGAGGAAATGATTCTTTGATGTTTTACTGATAATTTTAACTTGTTGAGTCTCAGTGTCAAGTATCAGTGAAAGGCTTGGTCTGTCGTTATCCCGTATGATTATCATGTAATAAAAAAATCTGTAAACACATTGAAACACATCGAGGCGGTTAGAATTTCATCGTTTCTCGTTGAATGCCGATGCTGAAAAAGTTGATTTTCTCAATATAATTTTGTGGACAGATGAGTCATCATTTTATAAAAATGGAAGCACATATGACCAATACTTACACTTCTGGTCAGAAAATGCTGAAGTAAATACAAAAAAACATAAAGAAATTACATCTCAGCCCTGATTTTGCGTTAATGTCGGTATAGGCGTTAATGACGTCAAAATAATTGAACCGCATTTCTTTTTCACGCCGGCTACTTGTCAACGTAACCGAAAAGAGAAAAAATAATATAATATTTCAGCATGATGGATGTCCAGCACACTATAGATATAAATTGAAGCCAAAACTAGTCAGCCATCTTTTGAAAATAATGAATCCAGTCAAGTTTAAGTTTAGTTTAAAATTAATAAAGCCTCAGTGTACACGATTATTATATGTATCAGATATTATTTTTCAAATTTAATTATATATTAAGGTGAAATGTTAAATAAAAAAATTAATTTACCTTTAATTCATGTAGAAAATCCGTTTCATCCAATAATACAATCCGTACTGAAATTGTCTTCGACGATCGGCAAAGACAATTCATGATTCCTGCTAAAATAAATCACTCACGCCTACACAATATAACTTATAAACTTAAAACGACACAATTTTTTAAATTTTATGTTAAAACTAACATCAACCAAATTAACAAACATAAAAAATAATTTAATTTTATGTATCTACATAAATAAAATAAAACGATTTTTCTATTTCTTATTTTATTTATTTATACACACTACTTGTGTATAGATAAATATATTACACTTCACTTTAGCACAACATTAAACATAAAAAATTATGTTTACTTTATATACTCGTATGTACTAGATTAGTATAGCCACTATTATTTAGTGTACTTGCAAAAACTCCCGAAATTATTTAATAATCTTTGAAGCGTAATTGATGCATTATCTCGCTTACGATATTCATTTTCTTGCTTAATGAATTTTTATAACAGATTTTTGCGCTCGAGTACTTGATTTTAATAAATAAATATATATATATTATATAGTTTCTATCTTCCATGTATCTCTCGACGACTAGCAGTAGCGATTTGTACCATATATACAACGACGTACAGTACAACAAACTATGGTTAAAAAATTTTCCGTTTCAACTATTTTCTACTTTGTGTTTCCCAGCAGCAGCAATAGAGAGCTAATTTGTATTGTTCATTTCTGAAAATATATACAAAACAAATAAAAATGTATTATTTTTTGTTGTAAATTTAAATAATGTAATATAAATATGAGTTTTAATTTAATTAATTAAATTTTAATTTTTAGAAATTGGTTTTTATTTATTTTATTCGTACTGCTTAGTGCTTTCATTCTATTATATTATACCGACAATAAAATGCTTTTCTACGAACATAGGGGAAACAATGTGGAAATTATTAAGTTTTGGTTCAATGCCAAGGATATTACTTAGTTTAACTATTTAATCTAGAAAGCTTATACAGTATATATTAGATATAAAGACGTTGATTCATTGAAAAATTATGGGGACGACTTAACCCATAACTCAACGCCGGGCAATGTATTAGCTGGAACACTATACTAAATCAATAATAAATTAAGGTGATGCCACAAACGTATATGTACGTACGTTAAGTGGGCAGACCAAATAATACACTTTAATTTAGTTATAGTTTTAGATAAATTAGAAATACAAAAACAAAAAATTACGAAAACATTAAAATAATCTTAAGACGTTGAATAAAAAAATAAAAACTAATGTATTTCATTTTTATATTTTTAAACGATCTTAAAACAAAAATCTAAGTATAAAAAATTAATTTATTTAATACTTTAGAACTATACACGAGGCACCAACAACAATGTGTAAGATAATTGTATTACAAAAAAAATCTAATTAAACAATTTTTGTTGTTACTATTATATACACTTAAATGTATGTATATACACGTACTCGAAATATGATCATCTCCTACGATGATGATTATAAAAAAAAAATGCTATTAAAAATTAACACCTTTAGCACAACAATAACAAATCTAGGAATGTTTTGTTTAAGGTATAAGATTTATTGCTATGGAAAATACGTTTTGTTCTGTTTGTGATTAAGAATTCTTATTAATCATTGTTTTGTTTGAAATTGAACACTTCGCGTTTTAAGATATTTTTTCGAGCCCTTTCTTTGTTATTGAAGTATATAGGTACTTGTTGTGACACTTGTGATATTATTCTAGTCGTATTTTGTCATAATTGAAACTTTGGTTTAGATTGAATCACTTTATGTTAATTGGACACAGTATCTATATCTCAATACTTTGCATTCCCTTTTTTCGTTAAAAATGTCTAAAGGTAATTTGTTTCAAGTATGTTATGCTCAGTAAAAGTTTTTCAAGAATGGATGTTGGAGATTCCAAACTTTCATTCGAAACTTTGGACATGGCTTGAAACGGTATATATAAGAAGCGGACACAATGGAATCTTCAAAATTCTAAGAACATAAAATATTCATACGTTGTTATGTACACGCCGTGTGTGCAGGTGTGTCGGAGTATTTTAAAGTACTTCGCGTACCTCTATTATTATTTAACATAAACGTAATTCTGTATATTAGATTAAGATATATTGTATATTATTTGAAATAAAATAAAGGAAATGTTAAATAATACACGTAATGCACGTAAATCATGAATAATTGAATAATTCGTTAGTTTTTATATAAATAAAAATTTCTTCTTATTTTTCAACGTCTTAATCTTACATTCGTTACGTAGTTTATTTCATCAAAAAAAATATATTAAAATTCATATCAGACAAGCCGTATATATACATAATCTCATGTCCAATTTCATTATCTATATGGTCGAGTTTTATTATTGTTGTATTATATAATTCGTATATATAATTGAAACATCTCGTGATTCTGATTGACATTCAAATTAATTTGAATTGAATAAAATTATAGAATGTAAAATTGTATTGCTCATTGTTATCGATCACACAACAACCGACTTTCACATGAATCAAACAATTTTCTTTTTTTTTTTTATATATATTTGTTGTAATCAATCAAGGCACAACGACAAGATAATGTCATGTGCAATATACCAAACGATTTAATTTTAACATGGCTGATGTACTTATGTACGTCTAGAATACAAAAGTCATGGTTGATGGATTAGAGAAAATTTTTCGAATTTTATTTAATTATATCCAGAAGTGTATTTGACTAAAGTAAAAAATAAATTATTATAAGTATTAAAGTAAATTAAATATTTTTTAATTAATATTCTTTGTATTTTGTTAATAAATAAATAAAATATCCTAAAGCAAAATACAAACAAAAAACCAAATATTGGAATGAAAAAAGTTCTTTGATTTAATTTTTTTTAATTTTAAAGTTTGCTTATTGAATTCAAAGTTTTTATGATTTTCGAATTATTCTTTTTTGTTTTTTTTTCTAATTTATTCAAAATCAAGCTTTCAAATTCATTGATTCTGTTTAATTAACTTTTTTTTTGTGTTCGTTCATATCAAAACTCACTTCAACTGTGTTGAGTTCAAAAAATCCGTTAAAAATCGAAACTTATTATATAAAGTTGATGTACAAATATACATCTGCACGGGTGTACGTAATGCTGCTATATAAACACCTACCTATAACACAATTTGAATCAATAAATTTTGTGGTGTTACCAGCTTTTTCTAATACAACACAGTAGTTGTCTATATATAAACAACAGCACTCCAATCTAATTTATTAAAAAAATACAAAACGCAAATATAAATTAATCAAATTTGTACACTCCTTAAAAATAAAATAAAAAATTGTTGGCTTTTAATTAGAAACTTGGATTTATATTTTGCCGAGATTTGTGTTATTGTTGTTGTGCTGTCTTAAATTAAGCCAATTAATTCATAAAAAAAAACTGAAAATTGAAATATAAATAAATAATGAAAATAAGTAATAAAACAATAAATTATTTTTTGTATACTATATTATTGGTATATAGATAACTTAGCAAACAAAGATAGACAACTTATCAAACACTTGTTATTTGTGTTAGTATTCATCAATTATGTTGTGGTAACATTAAATTGTTATTTTGATAAACTATTTGGGGGGCATAGTCAGTCAAAATAACTATCAGAATCGAACAATATCTAACGATTCGTAAAATGAATTAAAATCAAAACATTACAACTCCTTTTGAGAAGCGAATATGGCGGTTAACCAAAAAGCTCGACAAAATACTAAAAAATTTAGGTAAATCATGTCGACTAAAAGTTTTACAATATATGTATGTACATTGTGTTAAATCCATAATTTGTAATGAAAAGTGTAGTTGTTGTTAACATAATTTGATGTCGCTTTTAGTTAAAAGCGACAGAGAACCAAAACTTCATAACAGTTCATGACAAAATTTTATCGTTGTGCGTAAAATGTCTATATACATCTACATAATTATATAAAAGTATATAGTTCCAATTATTTTAAATATATATATTTTAGCTTTATTATTAAGCTCCTTTTACCAATTTGAAGTTTTAGAGAGCTTTTGCCATAGAGACTTGTTTTAACTTTATATATTTAAGCATTTTAATTAGGCTCCTCTCACCATCGTGTAAGCGTATGCTACCAACTAGTGAGCTTTGGTCACCAACAAGTGAGTTATGGTTATCAAATCGTCAGCTTTTGCTATATATATATAGACTTAATTAAACATTTTATATTTCAGTTTTGTTGTTAAGCTCTTCTCGCCATTTTATAATTTTTTGTAAGCTGTTTATAAGCTTTTGTTACCAAGTTAGTCATTTTGTAAGCTTTTGTTACTAACTTGTGAGCCTTTGCTATATATGGATACGTATATAGAGACTCACTTTAACTGTATATATTTTTGCTTAAGTATAAATCTATTTCCGTGTAGTGAGGTCTAAATTGTGAGCTTTTGCTACCAACTAGTGAATTTTTGCAATATTTAAGTATACAGAGACTTTAACTTTATATATTTTAGCTTGTTATTAATCTATTTTTGTCTAGTGAGTTCAAATTAGTGAGGTTTTGCTGTCAACTAGTGAGCTTTTGCTATATATAATTTTAAAGAGACTTACTTAACTTTATATATTTTAGCTTTCTTATCAAGCTATTCTTACTGTTTTTAAGCTCTATTTAACAAATTAGTGAGCTTTTGCTACCAACTAGAGAGCTTTTGCAACCAACTAGTGAGCTTTTGCAAGTAAAAATTAATTGATTGTAAATATACAAAACATAAACATGATAAAGCTCAGAGCTTATAAAAGCTTACCATAGAGTTGTATCAAATGGATAAATAATTCAATACTTTACTATTCTTATAGTTTAAGAAACGAATATAAAAGTTTTGAAAAGCTTTTATCGAACTTCTTTACATTGTGTCTTTACAGTATGTCAAATAATGTAGGCGATGCAATAATTAATCAAGTGCCAAGCTTTTGGCTATTTATAAGAAAAACTTTTAATTGGAACTCAAATTTTATTGTTATTGTAAACTTATTACCAATTAGACAGTAGTTAATGCCTTTTAGATCCTATACACTTTTTAAAAATGGCAGGTTGTTCCTTAACGAAATATTCATAACTGGCCATTAAAATTTAGTTTCATATAGTAAAACGAATACTCTAATTTAGTAAAATAAACATAAAACGCCAATTTTTAAAGGTCATCAAGATTAAGCATAAACATAAAATTTTAAACCATTTAATTGGTTAATAAATGTTTAACGTTTGTTTTATAATTTATAATATTTAAGTGTGTATATAACGTTTTTCGATAATAGTCGTATGACAATAAAATATTAATTGAGTGAGATCGTAAACTAAACACCTATTCGATATAAGCTTTTTTTAGTAAGATAATTATTTGAACTGTTTCAACAAAACAAGAAAGCAAAACGCATTAAACGTGTAATATAATTTATTGCATTAAATTTTAGCGTTAATAAAGCTATAATACAAATATATTTTATTATTCATGAATTATAAATAATAATTATGAAAATAAAGATTTTTATGGCACATGCAATATATATAAATATATATATATATATATATATATATATATATATATATATATATATATATATATATATATATATATATATATATATATTATATATATATATATATATATATATATATATATATATATATATATATATATATATATATATATATATATATATATATATATATATATATATATATATATATATATATATATATATATATATATATATATATATATATTTAGCCTTGGATAAATCATCTTTATTGATTATGTTGGTTAAAGCTTACCCAAACTATTTAATTAAAATTTTATTTTATTTTGTATGCCCACTAATTGTTACACCTTTGTATATTAAAACTGATAAATGTGCTGTGTGTCAAAGTTTGCGTTTTTGTTGAGAATGAAAGTTCAAGTTTATACAAATGATTTCATCACGGGATTAGTTTCAAAAACTATAATTAATGGTTGTTTGTGAAAAATTGAAATATTATTAATGAGCATGTTCGTACTTCCTCAATTGTGGTCATAGAACCAAATTATTTTTAATAGCATATCAAACCTCTCAAACTGGTAGTTTTATTAAGATCACGATAAGTTGTAACGATCCGTTCTACAATATTCAAGTACCATTTCAGTTTGAAATACACAAGTTAAGTTGAAACTCATCTTATATCGACAAAAAAATAATTTATACACTTCACTTTTTAAAATCATCTTCAAATGTGTCACAAACGACACATATATTACACCATCATAAAACCAACTTGATTTTATATCCAACAAAAAATTTTCTCGTCTCATCAATTACTCATCAAATTTTAATCCATTTCATTTACAATTTTTTTTTTCAATTATGTATGCTTAACACTTCTCAAAGACATAATTGAATAAATTTGTTTTTTTTTTCATTTTTCATAGAATTTTTTGGCAAGTTCATTAGACTCGAGACGTCGAATAAATTAAATAAAATTATATTACATATTGCAAAGTTGAACAACTCCCCAAAAAAAAAAAAAAAATTAAAGAATAATTTAGAAATTATACACTATACGTAACGTGATTATTACTATAAAATTTATAATGATGATGGTTTATGTACACGATTAAGAAACGTTAACTTAAAAATCTAAAATTAAATTAAGGTAGCAGCGCGCATACAATATATTAACATTCTCCCAAGTTCATTGTTATAAATTTGAAATGTTAATTAAATTTTGTGGGAAATTATGACGTAATATATGCGGTTATAATTTGGTGTGAAATTTTCTATTTATTATTGAATTTTTATGGTAATTATATATATATTGTGAGCTAGCAAGTAAACTTATTTTCTAATTAAAACCAAATAATTGTTTTCTTTTATTGTTAATAAACTTTCGAAACTCGAAAACTTTTCTTGTCAAACTTACATAGGAGTACATATGCATATATTTCACGTAAAATTATTATTATCATGTTAGACTGATTACATAGACTAATTAGAATATGCATATTGCGATATATGTGAGATATATATAAGCATAATTAGAGACGTATGGTTGGTGGGTATATAATAATTAGGTAAAGTTCAAACGGGTGGCTACCACCATATCAATGGTATCTAAAACCGCATAGCCACTTTGTTTCGAGAACACATAACTCTCATAATAGGTTGAGTATAATCTACATACAGCTCTTATTAAATTGGTAAAACAATAATAAAATTTATTATATCATAAGAAACGACGTCATGCAGTCTCAATTTATGTGTATTCGTACATATTCCAATTATTAATTTGAGCCAAGAATACTCTCGTATTTAGAAATGTTATTAAGATTCTAAGAAATGATTACATTTTCTACTTTATGTACATAACTACTGTGTTGCAAAATTAATGAACAGCAAGCAAAATAATTAAGATATTGGATGATAGGTTCATATGAATCATCCGATGTATCATGCTGCTGCTGTTTCATATTCCTTTATATATAAATTTATTATATATATGCAATGAGTTCAGCATTAATTTTTTTATAGTTGCATATGGTTTGCTAAAAAAAATTAATTATTTTAATGAGGTTTCTGTATTTTAATTAGTTTAAAGACAAACGGAGGGAATATTATAGTATGGTGGTTGTTACGCTAATTACTATTTGTACATATACGAAATTATTGTGTAAGCAAAAGAAGCATTAACGTGTGCTATTTCATACTCAAATAATCTATTACGACAAAATGTCAGAGATGAAATCGTTTACTCGATCGAAATTATTTAACACCATCCGATCCAAAACACCATATATAATATGCAAATCAAGTGTATAAATCTTTCTCGCATAGACATTTATAATATATCGTATCAAACGATTAAAAGTTAGAGAGTATATATAAGTATTAGAATAGGTCGCCAACAAATCTATTTCCAAGCGAAAAATAAACATAAATTTTCAATTACAACACACAAGAAACGCACAATATATGTACGAGTATATAGAACGAACACACAAATTTTCTACACATAAACTTTTCGCCTATAAAACTAATTACATAATAAATCACCGAAATAACAATAAAGTGGAAAAACAAATAATAAAAATTAAGTTTTTCTACATTTCCATTTTCCCAATTTTCTTTTTTTCTGTTTCTGGTTGTTATTGTTGCATACTACAAAAAAAAATAAAAATAAAAGTATAAATTTTCCCAACAAAATAAATAACATCTCATATTTCATTTCTTGTGTTGTGTATGTGTGTTGTAACTCCTCAGCACTAATACTCTATACAGAGCACACGCACAATATACAATAACAAGTATTTTAGTCAAATGGTCAAAATTAATAACAAAACATATAGAACAAAAACAATCTTCGTCTTAAAATAGAATTCATTGATTTTTCATCATCATCATCATCCCGAAAAGAATTAATGTCAAGATCTTCGTTTTTATGCGAGACAGACTTTGATTTCCCAAATATTATTTTCAAATCTTCGCTGAATATTGACTTTTTTATAGAAACTTGTCTTGTGTGTCAACGACACGATACAGCTTAGGAATATATGGGAAGCCAATTGATTAATATAGTAGAGATTTATTGATTTGGTTCCATTTTTCGACAGCTTCTTTTCAATAACTCTAACTACATTGGCATTTCGACCAAATGTGTATATAAATTATATTGGTAAATTGCCATTTTCCGAACAAACTTAAAATATAATTTATTTTCATTTCTAACTCACATATACGAGTATGTATATAGAGAGTAGAAATAACAATCAATTTTGTATTAAGTTAGTTTCCGTACCATTTCCCTATTTGGAATTCCATACAACACATACATATGGCATAACATTATGTGTTTGGTTGTGCTTTCAACATGTTAGCATAGTATTGAAAAAAATCAGGGGTAATTGACATATGAGTCGATATTTTCCCTATAAATAATCCAAAAATAATTACCTGATTTCATAAAATAATACATATATTCGTTATTAACTAATTAATTAATAATAACAGAAATGAAAAACTTTTTTCCAGACTAATCGGCTTCTTACATAATCTAAGTATATATATATACCAATTCGTTCATCTTTAAAACATTATACGAATCATTTATCTTTAAGTAGTTTTTCGTATATAAATCAAAATAATTATTTTTTTTCTTTTAATTTCACGGTACATACATATAGGGTTAATTTTCTATATCTAATCTAAATGTTAATTAACAATTTAATTTTGTTTTCGATGTAATTTAAAAATATTTTATGATCTTCATATACGACGTTGGGCCCACAATTATGCTTTAATTTGTTACTTGTGTTATGAAGAATCAGTTCTAGTCTTAAGCATATTCATGTGTCTTTACGAAATTAGTCGTAGTTATGTGGCAAAGGATTTTATTTTAGCCAGACAAGCGAAATGTGTAACCGCAGTCCTCGCTTTAATGTTTTAAGCACAAACTCAATGTGAGGAAACTCTTTTCGAGCTGTGATTTTATTCATGTATAGGTTAGTAGTAACGCTCCTTGGCCTAAATATGACAGTAAACCATTCTGTAGGACATATCTGGAAATATCCTGGACTGCAAGGTTTCAATCGTTTAAACTTCACAGTCACTTTGTGAGATGATTACATATACGAATATTGACTTTTGAAAAACCATTTTTAACATATCATTTGGTACCACTTAAGCTACTCAGATAGTAAATTTTATTTTTCCAAAATAACTCTTAAGAATAGCTGTTATCGTGAGGCAAAATAAGATAAGTGCTATAGAGTAAGCTCATTCCAACACACAGTGGTTCACCATCCGAGGCACGTGGTTGATAGCGGATAATTGGTAGCAGCGGACACACGACAGCGGTACAGGTGAGTTTTCCTTGTGTATCCCACTTCCCGCTTTTCTCTTGTCTTTTCCCTTTTATCCGACCCTACACTTTCCCTTCATTCCAAGGCATCGGATTGATTTACTTCGAGTTGCGTGGTGGTTTATTTTGTGGTATCAGTAGGTACCCCGCCCGAGTCCACTCGCTCAAACCAAGAGTAAAGCCGGACACACGTGTTGGTAGACAAGCCACAACCAGAATACGTTACACATTTACCTGCGTCATCGCAACGAAATTTTTCATAATAGAACTTATAGATATTTAAATCACAAGGCAATCAATGGAACATAGTTAAACTAATCTTAGCTTTAAAACTACACTAAACCCCGAAGAATCAATCTAATGATTTTATAATCTAAAACTATTAATAAATAAATAAGGTGGAAAGTATTCCAAAAGTCAATGTAACTAGTGCTCAGAATTCAACCCACACTAGTATACATTCGGTCACCATCGGGAATCGAACCCGAGACCCTCTCAATAGTAAAGCAAACACGCTACTATCATTGCCAACGAGGATGACCAAAACATTAATCAGTGTATCTATCAAGGACCAAGATTAAATATCGTTGCTTCATGTGCACATTTTTTTCAAGTTGATCCTGACCAATTCGACAAAGCTTTGTGTACATCTTTGTGTACTACTTCGTATCAATTAAAATAATTTTTCCTTGAAAGTTTTCTACTTAAATTATGAAAGCGTACCTTCGTTTAACTCATTTTAATCATATTTGTTCAACGAAGGTACTGAACTGTTTCTATATTAATCCGAAGAAGCTTGTAACAGTCTTTCTAGCAAGGAACAAGATTAAATACGTCTGCTTCAACTGTACAACTTTTTTAAGTTGTTTTGAACCAAATCACGAAAGCTTTGTGTAGTTCTTCATGTCCACGACAGCACAAAATTTTATTAGATAGAAGGTACTTTTTTGGAAGTTCCGCGTTGTTTCCATTAATCATGAGAATCTTTTAACAGTCTATTTATCAAGTAACAAGATTAAATAGCTTTGCTTCATCTTTAAAAATTTTCAAGTTGATTTGGACAAATTCAAGAAAACTTTGTATATTTCTTCGTGAAAATAATTTTTTCTTGAAAGTCTTTTACGAATTATAAAAGCTTTCATAGCATTTTTTAAACCAATCAAAATCAGTTAATGATGTCAAACTTTGAAATCATCCATCATAAGAATCGGTGTGACAGTCTATCTATCATTGTGCTGTTCACCGTGTCAACTACAAGAATTTTTTCTTGAAAGCTTCCTGCTTACAAATTATAAAAACTTACTATTTCTTATTTATACAACAAAGGTACTGAGTTGTTTCCATAAATTATAAGAAGTTTACTACAGTCAATCTTTAAAGGACCATGATTGAATAGCTTTGCTTTATCTGTAAAACTTTTTCAAGTTGATCTGAACCAGTTCAAGAAATTATCTTACTTTCTTGAAGATACTGAATTGTTTCCATTAATCATAAGAAATTTAAAGCAGTTTATCTATTAAGGATCAATATTAAATACCTTTTCTTTATCTGTAAATCTCTTTCTTGTTTATCTGGACCAATCAAAGAAAGCTTTGTGTAGTCCTTCATGTTAATCAAAAGCATACATTCTTGAAAGCTTTCATCTAACGAATTATAAAAGCTTGCAGTATTTCTTATTAAAACAACGAAGGTTCTGAATTGTATCCATTAATCATAAGAATCTTGCAACAGTCCTTGACTTTTTCTGTAAAACTCTTTTAAGTTGATCTGAGCCAATTTAAGAAAGCTTTGCCTAGTCCATCGTGTCAATTAAAAGAATTTATTTTGGAAAGCTTTCCTCTTACAAATTATGAAAGCTTTCATAGTATTTCTTATATGTTCATCGAAGGTACTTAATTTTGCCCGCTAATAGGCTCTGAATTTTATCTCAACGAATTCTAAAGTTCAAAACATAATATAACAGCGAATTTAACAATTCGTTGGAACAAAATTTAAATTTTTTTCGGTTAAATTCTATCACGAACTCTAACTTTATATAAAAAATGTATTTTTTTTAATTAAAAAAACATTTCTATTACAAACTTTATTTATTTTTATAAAACATATCCATTTTTTTTATGGCAGTATTTTTTATGGTTCATCGATTTTTATTGTCTGTTTGTGTATGTGTGTGTGTGTGTGTAGAACAAAGCTGAAAATGCAAACGACTCTCTCGAGCTTTATACTGCGGACTATCACCGTCATCATCACATCGCGTACACATCACATATTGTGTATGTTTGTGTGTGTGTTGTGCCTATAAAATTGCAAAATATATTTTTTTTAAATAAATTTATCGTCACTGTTCAGAGCGCTCAACAATTTTTTTTTAATTTATGTGGTATATAAAATACATAATACATCAAATGTCGGTGAACTTTTGTCGCAAACGTGACATAAATTATAAAAGTTCAAATATATTCATATAATAAAAATAAAATAATCATAAAATATAAGAATGAAAAGGAGACAAATATACATAAGACTAATGTAATCTCGACACATTACAGAATTCTTTGGAAAAAAAGACGATATATAAATTAACCATTACACAACACATAATTTTTATGAATTGAAGAATGACATACGAAACGCAAAGAAAGACAACAACAACTTCCTTAAACCATATACTTGAAAGAAGTTTGTATAAGAATTACTATATACTAAACATAAAAAAGGCAAAGCACATAAAAACCACTGAAAAGCGAAATGAAGTTTTTTGCTCAAGTTTAATTGTAACAATATGCACCGCGAGACGTTCAACATTTTTTTTCCGGTTACGAAATGTTAATTTTCTTGTTTCGTATGTCTTTTTGTTTACACATATACCTATACAAAATCAGGTGTTAATTTAGTTGAACTTGAAGTACATATAGCAGTTGAGATATTGCGAAAGAGTTGTTCGTTTCTTTAACTGATGTAAGTATGAAAGTTCAAATGATTTTTATTAGGTAAAAGTTCTTTGAGTTGATGTGGAAAACAATTTGTTTTGTAATTTCTTATAAAGGGTTTTCCAATTTGAGGTTTTATTTTGATATTTATAAAAATTTAAGAGCTATCTAAGTAAAGACAAAGGTTGACCATTAACATTAAAATTTTCCATGACCAATTCGCACATTTGCGACTGAATGTTCTCGATAACTTCACCAATTCCATCTTTAAGGTCTTGAATCTATTGTGGTGCATTGGCATAGACCTTATATTTCACATGGCCTAAAAGAAAAAATCCAATTAGGATCATTACTTCGAGAAATTACACGGTCTGCTAAATTCTTGCAAATTGTGATTATTTCGTTGTGAAAAAGTAAGGTACAATCACACCATCAGCCCAAACTCGGCACCAAATAGTGACATATTGAGGATGAAAAGGCTTTTCATCAATCATTTTTGCATCTTCTGAGACCTAAATGGGACAATTCTGCTTATTAGCTGAAGATGATTTTAGAGAATGATTATATTCCCTACCAGACGAGCAAATTTCATAAAATATGACTCGATCACAGAGCACCTCAAAAGTGGTTTAATAGTTAACAACTGTATTAGGAATACAGGACATCGTTGCCCTCATACAGCACAATAAAATCCGGCCAAAAAAATCGACAAACCAATAAATATACCACTGTAATTCGTCTGATTTTTCATTGATGAATATTTAAAATTAATGCAGATTATCGTATGCAAAATAATTTATGTTAAAATTAAATTTACAACAGTATTGATATAAATAATTTGTTGAGTAATTTGTTGCATTTCATTCGAGATAAATAAAATAAAAATTCGAATAAATAACAACTTTTTGTGTACAAATTTATGTAACACCAGTTTATGATGGTCGTCCTCGTTTATAATCCAAAAAACAAACATATGTACATTAATGCAATTACATATAATTCTTATCCAATTCACGATAATGTATAACATGTAGATAATCCGCCAAAAAAGTTGTGAATTTACATAGCTCGAACTTACGTAATGCCGCACTATTTTCAATCGCACAACGCCTTCATGTGTTGCAACATTTTACACAAACCAATAATTAAAACATGATTAGAAAATATCTAATATTTTTTATTAGATTTCGTCGGACCAAATTTGAGATCTAAAGTAGTTACTGCCCATATACCATATACATACGAGTATGTATATCGTTACAAACATATAGTTAATTACAAAACATTATTTTAATTTATTAACTGATTTATTGATTAATAAATCTTAAACTTGTTCCGGAAATTCGATTTTTTTTTACATGAACCTTCAAATGGAAATTATTACTTCGAACATATGCATGTCAATAATTTCAGCGTTAATTAAACTGCATTAAAATTTATTATGATTTTGTATATGTATCTATGTGGTAGCTGACCGTAATGAATATGTAATTGATTGGTAATTATTCAGTTTTTTCTCTCTGCTCTCGTTTCAATGACAGACTAATTATATTGGTATTTTGTAATTATAACTAGACTACATATAGGATGCTACTCGAAACTGGTATGCTAATAAAGCGATGGCCACAATGATGTTTTAAGTACTTGCTAATTTCACTTATTTATGTGTTATGGGAAGTTACAAGAACAGACAAACAACCGATTGTCGTAGTGACGGCTTCTTTCTCTTCATCTTTACAATGCATTTGTGTGAAAAGAGGTAAACGTTGTTTTGACTCTGGTAAACACGTCCAAATTTACGGAAGGAACACCTCTTAATACATTTCTCGTTACAACAGTGGCATTGAAAGTACAATGAAGGTACAATTTCAGTGTTCCAGGTAATTTTTCATTACCTAAATCGAAAGCAATAAATGTGGAAAATCGATTATATGAAGTGAAACAATTACATTAATTCTTAGAAAATGTTCTAGTCGCATTGTGCACAACAATAGACGATTAAACGAATTGTTCATCGTTAGATTTTGTAAATATTATTTTCCCACCAACATTAACTGTTAATATTGTAATTACAAAACTAATATTTATAATAAAGTAGTGTTCCACTTCATCATTTCGCTTGATATAGAAACAATTTGATCGACGTTGCAACATCAATAGAGAAAACATCAATCAATTAAAACAATCCAATCAATGTAGATTGCCAATATATGTATATATATTTATCCTTACGCTCTAACCACTCTTTGACTCTAGGTATCAGTTCTTTTCTTCATCTTTAGTTTCTGCAGCAATGTTAGGCACCACCCAGGTGGCGCAGTGGTTAATGCTACGGCAGTTGGAGCGGGAGGTAACGGGTTCGAATCCGATTAGAGGAAGGATACAAAATGGGTTTTTCACCTTCGATCGTTTGGGCGGTGCGATCGGTGGTGAAAAAACCTCTTTCGTGTTTAGAATCCTTGGGCCGACCCATCTTTTATGTCAGTACTATAGGCCTGACATGGAGCTATGCAATGCGCAGATGGTTCTACGAAAAGAGTCGGACCTATAGCCGTATAGTGTGGTATCACAACGGATCAAAATTGGTCTAAGTGTGCGATAGCAGCCACAACAACGTAACTTTAACCTAGGCACCGTTCAGACCTACTTCTTGGTTATAATCTATAAGTATCTTCCCATGGTTCTCTACTACTCTGCTGCAGACCTTTCTTTAACATTTTTTTTGAGTTCAATATAGACGTTTTCATATTGTTCTTCGCACATTTCAGCTCCTGTTGGAAAGATATATCTACTTGACCAATAATTTTCTTTAAGCACCGGTACACGACTACAACCTCCTCACAAGAGTTTCTAGTCATATCTAGTCCTCCATAATGGTTACTTTGAGTTCAAATCTCACCCACTCTTTGACACTAGGAATCTTTTCTTCATCTTAACAGTCATGCAGTCTCTAGTTTTTCTCTAGTGGATGGTGAACATTCTTGCGGTTGTGTGGAGTTAGCTCGCTCGTCAAGCAGAAAATCTCGTTAACTATGGTGGTGATAGTTTCTGCAGAAATGATTCTCAATGCTGCAAAGCTTTTGTCAGCATTCATTCCTTGATTTCCCTATATAGTTGCCTCATGTTGTTTCTCGCACATTTCGGCTCCTATTGGAAAGATATATCTTCGTCCACCAGCTCACACCGGTTTTCTGCTTCGACTGTATTATCCCCTCTCAAGTATTTCTAGTCGCATCTACTATTAAATGCACTGGTGTTGAAAAGCAACATGAACCAAATGACGCGGAATTGCATTGCGAAAACTTTCGTGTTTGGCTTTCCCTTATACGTCAGCCCTATTTGCCATGTAATTCTGCTTTACTCTCATATCTGGCTTATTTGCAATCACCTCAATAGATTTATACTATATTATCAAGTACTTCATCTCTCCTCCATAATAAGAACTTTGAATTGAAATCAACTGCTATGGTCACATCTTAAGTCAGATCCGGAATAAACAGACTAACTTCATCAGTATTTGAGCAAACTCCTCCGCCGGCTTATTAGGAGAAAAAAGCTAATCTAAATCAGCCCAGACAACTCTTTCAATTCCACCAAAAGTATGGCATCATCGTCCAGATCTGCTTTACAGTTTTTACACATATATATATATATATATATATATATATATATATATATATATATATATATATATATATATATATATATATATATATATATATATATATATATATATATATATATATATATATATATATATATATATATATATATATATATATATATATATATATGTACTGCTTCCAAGTAATTTTATTTCTAAGAAAACCTCAAGATTTAATTTAATATAATATAGAACTTATGTATAAATATACAGCGTACATACAATACAGTAATCGTTACATTTAGAAATGAAGCGAAACCAACAAAACAACACTCTAAATTCCAACATTCCAACATTAGAACTATGTATATAGAGGCTGTTCTATTCTACATCGCATAGCGAGAAAGAGTTTTTTTTTTATGGTTAAATTTATTTACAAAAATAATTAAAAATCTTACATGCAATCTCGCTCAGTCTAAAACCAAAAAATTATATTAGACACTAATAATCTGATTAAGCCACTGCCGCGCATTCAAATTATAATAAAAATAAAATACAAGAACAGTTAAAATAAATAAGAAACTAAACTAAGATGACAATAACAAAAACAAAACAAGACATGACTCGTACAATACAATATTCTAACAATGATTTTGTGTATAAGCGCAAGCATATAGGCACTTGGTTTAGTTAATATATACAACAACAAAAGCACACAGTTTAATGATCTTGAGGACGAGTTTGATATGATCTTACAATTTATTTAATTTTTTTTTCGTCTTCTTCTGGTTTCGTTGTCTTTAGTTTCTTTTCACTTTATTTATGTTTTGTTCTTTATTAATACAATTATTTAGTTTGCTTTTTTTATTTTCGGTTTTCTTCTTGGTTGTCGTCTTATATAACTTTCTTTTATATAAATCCATTATTTTTGTTACGGCACTCTATTCTTTATGATCTTGCGAGTTTTAATCTTGCCGCATACACAATACATCTTATTTATAATATTGTTACACATTTTTATACTGTAAGAACTTTATAAGCTTCTCCTAGGATAGATATCCCGAAAGCTGATCTTAAGATTTATCGATGGTGTGCTGAGTGTAAAAAATGAAGAGTAGTTAGTCACAATATATATATATATATATATATATATATATATATATATATATATATATATATATATATATATATATATATTTATATATATATATATATATATATATATATATATATATATATATATATATATATATATATATATATATATATTTATATATATATATATATATATATATATATATATATATATATATATATATAACAGTTATGATTGATAAAAAACCGTAAGATATTATTAAGATGATGGATTCCAGTAGATGATAATAAAACAGTTTTTATAAGTTTGCAAAGTTGAAAGAACCTTTGGAAGTTGTTATACAATGTGGTAGAAACGATGTTTGATTGATGTATGGTCGTAGAGATTTTGTCATTCTCTAACTGTATTTTTCCATATCTTAAAACAGACATAATTTCGATATATTTCCAAACTTATTTTTGGATTATATAAGATACCGAGTTCGGATCGTAATCAACAGCTGAAGCATTAAATAGTTCTTAATCTTGTATTACGTCTCCTATATACTGGAATTGTAATGCTTTTACAAACAAATTATTAAAGCGGTCGTGCAACAAAACCTAATCAAGTATGGAATTTAATGATCGTATACACAACAAATTTTATTTTGTAACAGCATGATGTAACAAATGATGACAAATTTTAACAGATTTTTTTTTACTGAATTACATTAGTTGATCGGAAATAATCGATTCTGAATTGATATATATTGTCTCAGTGCAACATTGTGATCAGTTTTTAATCGATTATGTGACGATATGTGTATAACAAGTCAATAACAGCATGTCCGCGAATTAAAGAGTCATCAAACATGCATGTGAAGTTATCCCAAAATTCTATCCCAGAAAATAAAATTAAAATCATATGGCAACACTAATAAAACAAAAACCCAAGTTAGCCTCGGAAAACTATCTCGGATTAGAGCAGTGTGGTTTTAAGATAGGACTTTTATAAATAAACTCTAGAAAAATAAGTGGGAAATAGTTCCGTGAAAGGGTCTGTAATACCACCCTGAGCCAAGATGTTCATACGAATTTTGAACTTCTCATCAATTATACACTTGGTATGACGAGATTAAAAATGTCTCAGATTAGAGCAGTATAGTTTTGAGATAGGGCTGACATACGTAAATTCTAGTGTAAATTATTGGAGAATCGATCCGTGCAAGTGTCCGTTAATTCGCCCTGGGACAAGTTGTTCATACAAATTTTGAACTTGTCATCAACATTTGGATGAACAGCTTGGCCCAGGGTGGAGTTATAGACACTTGCAACGGAACGATTTCCCAATATTTTTTTAGTTTATTTATGATTGCCCTATCTCAAAACCATATAGCCCTTATCTAATAGATATTGTGTATTATATACTGGGCTAACTGCACAACAAAACCTGGGTTGGGCTCACTTTACATATTTGTAAGCGGATTTTTGTTTTATTAGTGTTGCCATATGAGTTTAATTTTATTTCCTGCGATAGAATTCTGAGATAACTTAACATGCATTTGTCAAACAGCTCAGTATACGTACTGAAGCTTTATAAAGCTTTTGATGTAGAATAAAACCAATTTAAATCAGTAATTAACTAACAGACACTAAACCACTCGGATTAGATATAAATAAAAAATTGCAAAATCCTAACCAATAAATTGATATATAGCACTTAAAATATTACCGTTTAGACAAAAATAATCAACTCCAGAAATCAATGACCTATTCCCTATATATCTCATCCGCCACGATCATAAAAAGAAAATATAAAAACCGTCTTCTCGCTATCTTAAAATTTCTTGATTTGATCTCATCACACAACACACATATAACATAAAATTCAATCAATAGAAATTTTTGTAACGGTACCTGTTTTAAATAGTTCTTTAAGAAACATATATTGTGTAACAAACGAATGTATGTAATAAAAAAATTTGCGAGCTTTTCGTTCATTCTCATACCTGGAATGGAGGACCACAAATCAATCGGATTGATATAAACTGATTAACTTTTATCGTTTTGCACTTCCTTTGAGTAGCGGTAACGAACGGTTAAAAATATAATTGGTTGCGATATAAAAAACTACCGCGGAAATAACTTTTAGCAGAATAAGGTATAACGTGTAACTTAGTATACAAGATAAAGGTATACATATATTAAGAAAGATCGATCAAAGCACATGTATAATGATTACGCAAACGAAAACCCTATAATCTAATTTTGATCGAATTCTCTCTAAATCGAAATCTTAATTCTAACCGCTAATGAAAATTGAAAAATTTTACAACCTTAAATGATTATTTATGAATACATATATGCAAGATAGATTAGACATGATTAAACGGTAAAATCAAAAACTCGAAATGAAATAGCAAACAAACAAACGTTTCTTCTTCATCTTTAAATCTTTAAGATGAATATTTTTACTTATCTCATTGGGCATATTATAAAAAACCATAAAATTATTGTAATTTTATAGTAAAAGTGGAGATGAAGAAAAACAGAAGAAAACAAAATATATATTCTGGATCCAAAACGTATCTTTTTTTCATTTTGTTTAACGAAATAAAAAGTATGATGAAGATGTGCGGATAAAGAAGACGGATGGTTAAAGAATATATCAAAAGCGCGGTTTCGGTAAAAAAAATTAATTTTTTTTTCTTTATTAATTTTCTAAAATTAAAAGTTAAGTAACTGTTATTCATCTAATGGAATATTTATATTTACGCAAGTATACATATTAAAAAATGAAAGTGTGTACTTCAATTGTACATACTGGACCACTTTTGGTTATACACTCGAGCGATTGAATTAACTGATAAGCGAACTAATTGAAAACGAAATGTGTTGGGTTATAACATTGGTTTTGACATTTTTCGAGGTTATACGAGTATATAATACGCGACATAACACTGTTGTATGTTTTTAATTACCAAATAATCCTCCACACTAAAAATTACCATAATTTTATGTCTATTAAGATACGCCAGTTATAATTGGACAACAATATTTTTTAATTAATGTTCCATCAAAGTCCATAGACTTTAAGACGGTGTAATTTTTAAAGTTTTTAATCAAAATTTATTTTATTTGTTAATAAGCTTATTAGCAAATTCCCACGATAATAAATAATATACAACGAACAATCGGTTATAACACTATTTTGTGTGTAGGTTTAATTTGCACACACGAAGATTTATTCATAGGCTAAATATAATCTTACATTGTAGAGTTCACAATTTAGTGTTGCAAACCAAAATGACATATACGAAATTACATATATAATTTTATTGCATTGGTTGCAGACCAACACATTCGGCAATTATGAATATTATAAAATACATTATTGTTGAGCAATAATTCGGTTAAGACTCGGACAAGTGATTCCGCTTCAGTGACGCAGGTAAGTATGAGGACAGACTTAGGATTAGTGTCTTATTTGTGAATATTTGTAATGGGAAGAAACAGTATTTCATTTGGTTTGCATCCTTGCTATCCTGGCTCCTCAGGACCGAATCACCCTAGAATTTGGTGCCCTCTAATTCATATAAATTTTGAACATTATTATATTTAAATTATCATTCAAAATATATTTTATTTCGTTTTAAAGCTGTAAAACTTTCATAATTTTTTTGCAAGCTCTAAATAGTTGGAGCCATTTGGCCAGTTTGCTACAAAGTTTACAAAAAATTTCATTTTCTAACTTTTCAGGCGTCGATCAGCTTTCATATCTCAATAAAATAATCTATGGCTTAGTGCCGTAAACGGCCCCTACCGCGTCAACTGAGACCTTACGAACCATTTAACGTATTGGTGCACATTGTAGGTGGTCAGCCCAACGAATATTTTTTGACACACAAACGCGTTTTATGTCAATGACGAGAATCGAACTCGAGACCGCGGCGTGATCTGAAACTCTGTTTACCATTAAGCTACAACCGGCGACATATCTCAATACCGCTCATTCTAATCTTTCGATTGTCTCATGAAAGCAATGAGCCACACTCATTGCTTTAATGCTTTCATGAGAACATCGAAATTTATGGTGATCATATTTGGTGCACTTTATAGAAGCAAAAGTTAACACCCCGATTCCCTTAGTCGTGTCACTTGTCACTTGTAGCGACAGACAAATATTGGTACTCTCTTAGTCAATTTGTTCGCCAATTATTAATTGAAGTGGCAACATTTTTATTCTAGCAGTAGTTTAAAAAAATTTTTTGTCACTTGCAACGACATTTAAAGGCGCGTGAAAGTTTCAGTCGACATATTCAGTTGAAATTATAAATATTCCTTGCTTAACTCAGCGATTGACGTTCGGTGCATCAGGTCACTTTAATCGACTAGCAGAATACAAATTTATAGATAAAGTGACACGACAACTGTCGCGGCGAATTAAGTGACACGACTAAGGGAATCGAGGTGTAAATGTCATCTACAACCATACAAGTATCACGTTTATTTTCTTCACTCAATTGACGTTTTTGTAGACATGTCTTCCATTTTTGATGATTCAATCTCACTCGCTCCAATGCAAGAAATCATTGTAGAGTCTTGTTTGATTTCCTTAAAGAAAAGATATTTCAAAGAGACACTACACCATTCAAAGTACTTTTTGCCTTCTATTTGACATTTTTGCATAAATTAACTCTTCCATATTCTTCACAGTATATTCATTTTCTCCTCATTCGAACTGCTTTCGCAATCATATCGTCCCTTTCATAACCGTATATATTTAAGTGTGAAGGTATCAATTTAATAACAACTTCACTCTCTCAACTCTCGTAGTGAAAGTACTATCCTGCTCTCATCAATTATTCCCAAAAAACCTCCTTATGTAATCCCAAGCAATTCGCATTCATTATACAGATGCTATCATTTACTCTTAACATTAATTCCAACATCCACTCAATTGAGTCACATTACATCTGTAATGCTCACTTCCAACTGAGCAAAATATTTAATTTGCATCTTGATAAATTCTCTCTTAACTGATAAGAAACTAGCTTAATTTCTATTATACCATTTATTTAAGCTTTTGTCGTACCTACGCTACAAAATTCAAACATATCATCAGAATTGCAGAAGTCACAGTTGGCACCATGAATCTTGTCGCATATTCTCCAGAATCAATTCTTTCAGTTTACCAAACTCTGTTCCTGCCTGCAATTTGAATATCATTTACTTCATTAACACGTTATCTTGCATAATCATTCACACAGAATCACGCACGGTGATCCGTAACGCCCAAACCAAACCTTATAGAACCATCACCATATACGCTCAATCCATGGCGATACCTAATTTAATATATTTGCACTTCAATTCTTTGTCGTGTTCGCGAGAAGCCATAAAACATTCTCTCGTATTCATACGTAGATTAGGATCAGTCAAATAGTTGAATACATGATCCAGACATTCCGGAGCATGATCACCTGCAGTTTCGATGTTGGGCCTATATCTGTTATGATAAACTCATCTGCAAACCACAGAATTACTTGGTCTTCTGAGTTTAATCCATGGATCGAGTTTTTATTCGAATAAAAGAGAGTTTGATTTACTTGCGGAAGTTCAATATCCACCATCCAAATCATACACCCATTCACAAACATGATAAAGTTTCTCTGAAACCCAATAGTCACGCTCCGTTACAAAGAACCAAACGATGGTTTCTGGCAAATGACTAGCATTCAAGAATTTCTTGCTTACTTGATTTATGAATTTATAAGGAAAGCTCTTGAAAGCTCGAACTAACTATGTTTAACAAAAGAATAAATGTTCAAATATTATTACGGGAAAAGGTGGTTGCATTATCCTCATCCATATAGTTAACATAACACACATATTATTATTTATTAATCTGGCGGACCTCATGCCGCGATTTTTTGCTATTTGGGAAATAAAATAAAACAAATCAATGATAATAAATAACTATACCAATAACATAAATAACAGCGCATTATTAATTTATCAAAACACCTTTGTTAGTGTTTTCGTATAAGGTAAATTTATGAAAAGACATTTTCGAGCTCTTCAGTATGCTGTTGTATATACATATTTATTTATTTGGTGTGACGAGTTTTTAAAGATGATGATGGTGGTGTAATAGTAATGTTGATATCTCTCGATTGTAATTACATCACGTTTTATTTCGTTATAATAATATAATTTCATTATTATGATGTTATGTATGTGTATGTTTATGTTTATGTTCGACAAAATTTTTTATGATTTTGTATAAAGCAAAAAAAAACCGACATTAAAATTGTTATTATATGTTTCTGGTTATAAGTTCTGCGACTTATGTAGTTTATTGGTGTGTGTACATAACATACACACACATAATGATGCCCTTAACCTTTAATTGCAAAATCTAATTTAGGCATTGACGATACTCGTATAGAATATACTTATATATAAGATTTTATGTTCATGCGTGTTATAAACCAATAATTTTACGATCTATATCAACAACAGTGCGTTGTCTGTTATATAACATGTTCTTGTATATGATGATGATGAACTGATTTTAAAGCTCTACTTGGTATTCAAAGATCGTTGTTTAATGTCTAACGCCACTTAAAATATTTTATGCTTTTATATCATCATCATGATGATATGTTTATTGAATTGTTGCTGAGTGATAAAACACGTGTTTTTGCGTTCACTCAGATTGGACCTGACTAGAATTATTAATTTTGTTTAAAATATTATGTACATTCAATAATAAAGTGAACAACTAGGTATACCCAACCTAAGATGTTATGTCACACCATCCGCACAACATAATAAAAGTCAAACAACATACTCCATCAATTATATAATTAGAGTACCACCTATATCTATTCGTAGATTATGTAGAGCAAACATTTCATTCACATTGAGTTTAGATGACACCGTTAATGCAAGATAATTATATCATAATTATAATTAGTACGTGGGATAATAAAAAAGCGCCATGAGCTTTTTCATGTATTGATTGCATCCGGTTTTAAAAATCTTTTAATTAATAATAAAAAATTAATGTTAAACCAAATTGTTTTATAAATAGCGTGAAATGAAACAAATAAAAAATTTAGATCAAAATTCATCTGATATTTTATTTCTCCATGTACGAGGGCTCCCGTAGGAGTTTTTGGTAAAAGTCGAAATATTCACCTTAAAGATCTATCCACTTTTGCATACGTTCAAACCATTTATCGAAAGAAACACTTGCCAAGAGCATTATTGTGATGCAAAATGAATAACAGTTTTGGGTTCTTTTCTCTCAATTTGTTGAAAATTTCGGGCAAACAAATTATCGTATACCAAGCTGAATTGACTGACTTTGGTTTTTCATGAAACCAAAGTCACTAGCCACATAATTGGTTTTCGTGAAGAAACACCTCCAACGAATTTTGGAAATAGCTCCAACGATTTTTTCAAGCATTTTGTGGCATCAATCGACCTTAACCTTTTATTGAGCGTCTATCAACAAATGTGGAATCAAACATGCACATTGCTTCTACATCTTTAAACACTCGTGTAAGATCGTTTGTAGGAGTTGCAAATCTACCGATTTTTTCATTTACCGGTAAATAATAAAAGTTCACTCGGTTAACCGGTTTTTTATCGGTAAATTAATAGTTTTTAAATATTTTTTTTTTATTATTTTCTCCAAAGACATTTTGGTATTAATACATAGGTTGCCTTTTATATTTCGGGATTTGGCAACCCTGGTGTTGCAATCTGTCAACTGACAGCTCTATCGTAAAGTTAGAAGTTTTTGAGGTTATACGTACTCAGAACGTTTTGACATACGAGCGCTCTTTGTGTTGTTTTCGAGGATTTCTTTCGACCATTCGACACGAGCCTTTTTTTGAGTGATTGACAAATTGTGTGGGATCCAACGCGAACAAATTTTTTTGACAGTTAAATGTTAATGCAATATTGAGTGTATGCTGATCCCACTAATGCCTAAGGTTGTCTCTATCTCACGATAGGTCACATCGGAATGTTGTCACAATGTTTTTCGGAACAACAACTGATTTTGGACGAGCTTCACGAAATTCGTCTTGGAGTGAACTCCGACCACGATTGAATTCACCATACCATCGATAAACACTGGTCCTTGATGGAGCTTCATCGCCAAAAGTTGAATTAACTTCATTCATGCACTGCTGCTGAGTTAATCCACGTCGAAAGTTGTAAAAATAATCGCACGAAAATGTTCACGATTTGATTCTATTCTTGGGGCAGATGAATCTTTTAATTTACTGTAAACAACACAAATAGCGCTCTATGTCATAACGTTCTGAGTGCGTATAACCTCAAAAACTTTTACTTTTACGATAGAGCTGTCAGTTGTCAGTTGACACCGAATATTCTTTGGCGATTAGTAACATTCTGAAATCATAAAAGGTACAAAATTTTACGAATGGGTGACTACCTTTGGCTATAATTCTTAAAATTAAAGCCGGTAGTTAATCATCAGTTGTTTCAACATTGTAAAACTTAAATTTATCGGTAAATATTTGATTTTTTACCGGTAATTCGGTAAAAAAAAATTGGACGGTAAAACCGGTAAATCGATTTACCGTTTGCCAATAATGCACGCCCTAAATTCGTAAGTACGCTGATGTGATTGATGTCGATGCATGCCTCACGTTTTGTCACATGACGAACCTCCCATCAATATTTTCTGGTCTACCAGCAATTCTTGGACGACATTTACGAGGCTTTTTCTTTCAGTGAACCGACAGTGATTTGCATCAGAAAACACTAATATTACCATATTTGGTAATAACTTTTACTGCATCCCCCGTACTAATTATAATTTTTACATAATTATCTTTCTAACGGTAACATCTAAACTTAGTCTTTTGACATAGTTGAGAATATAGCTATATATAACGTCTTAGCTTCTACAGTGATTATAAATACAACGAGAACTAATATAGAATTTTAATTGGCATATTTTTCTCGAGTAAAGGTATGTAATCTGTTCTCATTATGTGTTTCTGCGACGAACTCACTGTTAACATAGAACACACATGAATAACATAATCTATATACATAATTAATTTAAACATGATATTTATTATAATAATAATGATGTTGAGAAAGTTTTAAACTAAGTAGCTTTATTCGAACTATTCCAACATGCAGAACACATCAAGACGCTTATGTTTCTTAAATTCAAAATTTTGTTGCATGTCATGCACCCCATTCATAATAACAAAGCAAATTACTAATTGTCACCATCTAATAAAAGACAAGTTCTCATGATCAATTTGAAAGCATCATCATACGTGTTTGGATGTATATGAACAGGAAAACCGCTCATCATATATTCCCAAATGTAATATACGCAACATATAAATGTTCTCAAGCATTTAATAGAAACATAACGGAACATAATCACATGTTTTGTCGTTTTGAATTTTTTATTTTATTTTATTATTTAACTTTCCGTTCTTGTGGTTATTAACAGAGAGTTAAGAAGAAGCAGATACGACGAGCGAATATGTTCATAAGAATCTGATATCCAATATATGTAAGTGTTTTTGTTCTGTGGAAGGTAAAAAAAAAATAACAAACTGTTAAAGACAAAACATAAATAAACATTATATGGATACAGTTTTTTATGTACTTTGTGTATATAAAATACGGGAAGAAAGACAAAATCTTAAAGTACATGATCCATCGTCATCTTTGTTTACTTCAATATCGCTATATTAAAATGTGTACCCAAAATAGTTATGAATGTTAAAACAACGTAAATTTGGGTTAAATTAGGCTAATAGTGAAACCAGGAAGGTAATTTAATCAATCATTCCAAAAGTTGTGGTTTGGGCTCTAATTTTAGATATCTCGCAGATTTATTAGACGTACATTCAGTGATGTATAGATTACATCTCTATGATCCTGCGTTGTAATTCAAAATGGCAACGGCATAAGGACAAGGTAGGACGTGGAAAAGGAACTCCGATTGGGAGTGCTTTTGCTTCATTACATGTTGTAGGGATAAATTAAGAACGTTCCAGTAAGATGTATGTTTTTCCAATTAGGATTCATTTTATAGTGTTCAAAATTATCCAACTGAACTTCAGAATCGTCCACCTTTTCATTATTGGATGTTTCATCACCCGATTAGAGTGCGTACAAAACGACTTAATGTGAATATTGCTACTGCAGATGAAAGAGTACGCGTCAAGCAATCTATTCGTCGCCGTTTTCAATCATATTTTGAAGAGAGATCTTGGTTTGAAGGCATTCATAACACAGCCTATTCAGAATTGAATCCGGTTGACCTTATTTTGCGTCATCGATTTGGTTTATGGGCGAAGGAACAGCTCCAATTTGATCCATTTTTATGGAAAAAATTGTGTTCAGCGATGAAGCTCATTTTTGGCTGAATGGATACGTCAACAAACAAAAGGATTGTATTTGGGCTGATGAACAACCAGAAGATATTCAAGAGCTTCCAATGCATTTCGAAAAATACACTGTTTGGTGCGGGTAATGAGCAGGTGGCATAATCGGACCGTATTTTAAGATATTGGTGTATCCGACCAGTGATTTCAACATGATGGAGCTAGATGCCATGCAGCAGGCTCCAAACGAAAATTTTAATGAGAACATCATATGAAGAAAAGGACCCGTGAATTGGCCTCGAATATCTTGTGATCTGCCGTCGTTAGATTAATCCTTACGGGTGAAATCACCTTCTTTAACACTTTGGCTGTCAATGTTATTTTGGACATACATCCCTAATTTCATTTCACTAAGTCAGTGTTGTTCTAGACATACATTCCAAATAATCATTCAAATTGAACAGAGTGTGCCACTTTATAATTGCATTAAATTTCAAATGCTACGACAACGTTGCCGTGCTGGGAAAAATTTTAAATGTATGCTAATAACAACACTGGCATTACAGTATATTTTTTTGGAATGCATGTGCACGACAACATTGGCTTAGGCAAAGTGAATTTCGAATGTATTATGTTCAGAAAAACACTAGGGAGATGGTATTATAAATGAATGTATTTTAGTCTATAAAAATATTGGCATGGTTGGGTGGGATTTAGGGTGCATGTTTATTACAACATTGGCAGCTAAAGTGTTAAATCGATTCCTGCATTAGAAGCGAACATAACGTAATATCGGCTGGAATACTGGAAAAAGACCTGTACCCATAGATAGAATGGATCATCTCAGAGCTAGTGACAGACAACTTTTAAAAGAAACTATTTTTAAACGTTAAATGTCATAAACCGAACTTGCGTCACAAATACAGTTTTAAAATCCATTAAATTGATTTTAATGCGTTTTATTTCGAAAAGCTTCCGGAAGCTCTTTTTGGATCACCCCTTATAAACAACATATAAGATAGTACTTAACATGCATGAAAACCTACAGCTTTCCTCATTTTTTAGCTACACACTCGGCGTTAGTTTGAACAGAATTAAGTTGTACATTTTCAAAAGCTCATTGCACCTTCAAATCATAAATCATGAACATCTTTAGCAAGAGATTAACATCAATTATGTATAAAATATAATTAATAAAATTGTCAAAATTCGCTTTTACACCGCACAAATGAAAATTATAGAGTGTGTAACAGATGCATCCCAAAAAGGTTATCCGCGTGAATTCCAACGCAATATGTATAAAAGATTAATTACGTCTTATACAAAATAATAAAAGTATATTAATCTCGTATCATCGTGAGTTCAATGCACTCCTAAAGTACCATACACAATGTGTACATAAAAATTAATTACAATCATTTTTTATTTTGTGTACACACGGTCCATACATAATCGTATATAGGTACATATATAAAATCGATCATATAAAATTCTAATAAATTTACGTCTAATCTTCCCCCCCCCCTTCCGTTAAAAATAATATTCTATATTCTAATTGTTCGTGTGTGTGTGGTAATTTCAGGTTCAACCTTAATCAATCAAAATTTAAGTCGATTTTTTTTTTGTTTGATTATTATTTGTGGGTTCGGATAAATTTTATCTCGTTACTTTCACTCTTTGAAAAGATTTTTTTCTTGAGTATTGAATTTGGATGCATGACGAATGGGTTAAAATTCTATACGACGGGCTCTATATCTTGTCAAATTTTTTTTTATTTATATTTATAATACACAAATATACGATTTATATAAGGCAACGATATAATTCTTTGGGAGTCATAAATCAAGATAATTGTTAAAAATTGTGTTTCGATTTTTTTTTTGTGTTATCTGAGTGGGTTTTTGGGATTTGGAGTTTTTGTATTAAGAAAAGCGCTATATAAACATCATGGATATTGGATCAAGTTTTTGCGAGAGATATAAACTTATAACTAGTTTTCGGCGAAAAATGAAATTCGGTCAGTTGGAAACATTTTCAGAATAGGGAAGATGTAAAAATAAAACATGATAAATTGAGGTGATTCGCTCTCAGGTGTGAAAACCATTTATTCCAAACGTTGATTGGTTAATTGATATTTAATTGAAATACCTGATTGTTTTATGGATTACAGTAAAGGCTCCTGGAAAATACTCCAATAGGGAGCTTAGATGCGCGAACCAGGAAATGGAAGCGAACCAGTGAAATATATACACTGTGGGAATCACCACCCCATGACAACGAGCCATATAGTCAGACATTCAGCATTGAGGCTGTATACTAAGAACACTAACATCAAATTTATACAAAAAACCTTCCAGAATAAAGTACTTCGGAGTATAGCCAATACACCCTGGTGCATTCGAAATAGTGATTTGCATCGTGATTTGGGGACTGTTTTGCAACAAAGCATGAATCAAAGTTAATGGAATTCATTTGGTAAGGAGATTAGAAAGAACTTAACCCTTCGAGTTCGTTAGCATGTCAGCAGATGACCACATTATAATTAATCTGGAAAGACAAGTTACAATATTTGCCAATTTTGTGGTAAATTTTATTTGCCCAATCTTGTTCGACTTCAACATTATGTCTAATTAAATTAACAACGTAATTGACACCTCGAATCGAGCCTGCACGTACAGCATAGTAAATTACCGATAGATACGATCATTTTTTATGAGTCTGCTAATCACGATAGATACAGATTGACTGGAAATTTTAACAACCTACAAGCTCTTGAATATATACTTCCCATATACGAGTGTAAGTGCATCGATTAAACCATACCAATTATTCTTCAAGACCAATAAAAATTATTCAGAACCTTTTTATTATGAATATACATATGCGTATATTATTTGCAATAGTTTGATTTCTTGTTTTAATAAACCATCCAAGGTAATAAAAGATATATAAAAGAAAATTATACATGTAAAGTACAGCATAAAATGATATAATTACATATCTGTAGCATATACGAGTGGATGGATACATACGCACATAAGAAAATGATATCTAATCATCGCGCACCCATAATGATGCACTTTAGACTCGGACAATTAATGTACTTTTTTGCCTTGTTTCCGATCTCTTCATATATCAATGATAGCTCTGTATGTTCATGACGAACAGTTCCAGTAATCGTGTATATAAAACTGGATGCACATAAAATTAAGTTTATTGAGCGTTGTTTATCAGGATTAATACATTTTTTTTATTGATTTTGCCTTTTATTCAATTTGATCTTGTTTACAAAGCCGGAATATTAATCATGTTGAGTGGGATTTGGCCAATTTATTATTATTTTTTTTATTATTATTTTCTCAACTAATTGGCTGTTGTGTATATACATGTATTTTCAAAATAGGGTAAATACTCTGGGGTGTGGTACAAGGTTTTTTTGATTTTACACCACCTCATAAATTTGCAGATGTTCATTCATATATTTTCTAATATACATAAATGTACGACGCTATTAGAAAGTCGATCGTTGCGCAAATTATAATGAGTATAATTGATGGTGTGAGATTGATTTCGCGTTGTGCGTTTAAAACGAAGGCCTTCATTCAATTGTTATAAAAACAAACTTTCTATTAACGTTAATGAGCCATTAGATAATTAAAATAACATTTAAGATCGTTATATGTGTATCATATACCTATATCGTGTAACCAAATCGTAATGGTCATTACACATCCGTCTAAGTGTGTAAAGTGGTCACCTTTGACTTTATTTTACGATAGTTCGAGAGAAGGTTGATTTCACAATATATTTTGCGATTTAACACATACAACTAATCCATTCACAAGCCACCCAACATATATAATACCTGTTCATCATGTACATGTATATATATTGAAGTTATTGTTAATCAATCATTTGGAATCCATTGTTTGTTAGATTTTAATAAATTACAACCCAAATCTTTCTCTATCCCGTCTGTCTCTATACCAACCATAAATGTATATATAAAATGTTTGAGAAACCACATCAAAAACAATTCACGTTTTCTGATTATGATTAAGTGTTGAATGATTAAACGTTATACATGTTAAAATTAATACTTTTGTTATTTGATTATATAACCTAAACAAAAATCTTAAATTACATATATACGTTTATTATAAAGGTTAAGTTTTTAATTCCGTTTCCACCATTTATCTCATACATGGTAAAACCTATCACCATACCACAGCATCGCATATATAATACATCAGAAGGTATATCAATTACAAGGCATTAGTTTAGTGTATGTATATAGACAAAGAGACTATACATGACAAGTTAGAACGGAACGATTTTTACACGCAGTCTCAGAAAACTAATTAAAACTCATTTCGGAAAATGAACTAATAAATTGTTGATTTGTTTTATCATTCCCAAACATACACCAAAATGTATCATAAACCAAATCGAGATTGTAAAAATGTTATTTACAAGGCTTTTATATTCTTGTAATTTTACATTTAATTACATATAATATATAAAAAGTCAGATTTTGTTTCGCTGTGTACTTTACCTTATATTACCTTGCTTGATGATGAAAGGTATATGTTTATAAATAAAAAATTAATATAATTTTTTTTGTTACTGTGGAGAGGATATCATCTTGTACCAATTTAAAGCGAATATACAAAATTATCGGAAAACAAACTGTGTGGGCGCGCGTATCTCAAACGTGGTTCATAATGTTAACGATTCTAAGAAATATGTTGCGTTAAAGTCAGTTTATAATTTAAGATAACATTTTCATTATAATAACACATCTTTTTCCGTAGCTGAATGAAACCATCTTTTGTTTTTTCGTACTCTTACCATAACAAGAAATTACATAAAATGTAAATTTAATGGCGTTTTACGAGGTATTTAAAGGCTAGTACTCAGATATATTTAGCGAAATTTCCATTCAATTTAACCAAAGTGGATTGAAAACCGAAAATTGTTTAATTGTTTTCGCTAAGCAGTACTCAGATCGTCAGCGAAAAACTTTAGTTTTCTCAATGCATCATAGATGACGCGCATAAACTCTACAAATTAGTTTGACGCGAAAATAATTATCCTAATCAATTTTTTACGTAAAATTTCGATATTTACGTTTTTGATGCATTCTTAATAGATGTGATAGAGTTCTGTGATTAAATTTTGTTATATTTCGAATAATTTGTGATTTTTATGTCTCTGAGAAGATATTGTGATATGTCAAACACAAAATTATCCAAAAAAAATTCATTTCTCTTTCATGTGAAAATAAATAAATTTTTGAAAACCGCGGTAAAATTTCATTTCACTTTCATCTTAGTACTAGGCTTTAAGTCTAGTGAAATGAAATTTTACCGAGATCTCCGAAAATTTATTTATTTTCACGTGAAATAGAAATAATCTTTTTTTGGAGAATTCAAATGTTCAAACAGTTCAAATGTTCAATTTACACGTGAAAAAAATGGTTCGAATAATTATTTTCTCGTGAAACAAATTTGTAGAGTTTATTCGCGCCATCTTTGGTGCATTGAGATAACTATAGTGTTTGCTCTAATGAACTGAGTACTGTTAAGTGAAAACAGAAATGAAATTTTTCATTTCTGAGTTCACTTTGGTAAAATCGTATGGAAATTTCCCGTGAAATTGATCTGAGTACTAGCCTTTACATGTATAAAACAGAGGCAAAATCATTTGCAGTGCCATCTATTTAAAAATGAAAATATTCCGACGATCAAAATTGATTCATTTTAAACGTGTAAATATTTTTCGTTACAAAAAACTCTGATAGATCAGTCTATAAACTATGGCAAAAAGGTCCTGGTTATTACTGACGAGGAGTGTTTTGAGAAGTCCGCGTGAAGTACAAACCATTTCAGATCGATATCCAGTTTCAACATTCTGGTTTAGACTACATTACATTCAGTACGAGCATGTCATCAGATTTTATAGTGGTTCAATTTGACACTCTAAAAATAGAAATTGTCACATCTTTTGGGTTGTTTGAGTTTTTGAATGGCATTTGGTTTCAGGAATTCAGCGAAATATTTTCAAAAAAATTATGTATAAATTGCAGTTCAGACAACAATTCTTTATTATTATTAAGACAATATATTAATTTGAGCAGACCTTGACACATTGTAAAAGGTGGTTGGCATTCAGTTAACATAAATCTGTCATCTTAGATCATAAATCGGTTTGTTTTCTAGTCCATGGTAGTTAGAAGAAGATTTTTTTTACCTTTACCCGAACCAGTAAAGGTGATTTTGAACGAAATTCATCCGTTAGTAGTTCTAATCTAACAGTAATCTAAGTAACCTGTAATCTTAAACAAAAATTATTTTTACATTCAGTAGATAGTTGTACAAAAATTGTACACAGTTAATTATTTCAAAAATTCTACTCATAAAATACTAAAGAGATTTTTTAACAGATGGTGCTTTAGTTACAATAAGATTTGATAAAAGATGGCGCGTCAGTTCATCGTGTAATTTACACGCCCAACTGTGACTATACTACATATACCATCAATTAGCTCGTCAATCTGTTAGAAGTAACCAAAAAGATGAGAGATTAATATATACTAGGAGGTAACGAATAGTCTCTCTCCTTTTAGAAATTATTAGACTGATTCATAAAACAACTTTCTTTGCCCAATCGAGGAAAACCGGAATCAAAATTCCAGCATACTTAAATCATTACGAGATTCTATCGATAATATTCATTATAGAAATCCAATCAATCGAAACCACTGTTTCGAAAATTCTGGAACACTATAGCCAACATTAAAATACTTTCCTTCACCAAATTTCAACATTTCAATGTTTAATCCAATTTATTCCATTTAAAAAAAAATTAAAACAAAAGCAGCAGCAGCTACAGCAACCGAAACAAAAAGGTACGTAAATTAATTTTCAAATGTTTGATTTTGACATTTAATTAGTTAACTGTCATAATATCACCGCAGGTCTATTTTTTTTGTTGTTTCTGTAAATGTTTCTGTGCTGCTGCTTAAACACCACTCGGTTGGTTTTCTGTTGTGTTCAAATTCACATTATATACGTATTATGTACGTGTGAATAGAGCTTTTTCCCTCTCTGTACTATATATATATTACATCATAGTCCCCGCAAATTTATCAGCCCAACCAAAATAATTTTTTTTTTGGTGTTTGTATTTAAATTTTTAAAAAGTGAAAATACCTAGAAATTCACTAATGAGAGCGAAACTTGGTGATAAAAAAATCGTTATATATAGGGAGTGCATATATATACACGTACATCTACCAACTAAATATTTAATTGGAAACAAATTTTTTTCTACGTTTTTCGATTGTGGTCCTGCTGTTTGCTAAATGGTTTAAAAAAAATTTAGACATTTTCAGTTTTTTTTTATATTTGAAATAAATATTTTAAATGTAGGTTTTGGGTTTTATATTCGGTTCGCAAAAAACCATGTATTAGTTATTAGGAACTGGGCATATACGAGTACATACGAGAAAGTGAGATTTTAAATTTAGAATGTACGATAGTTTGAGCAGACAGACAAACGTATATATGTATAGTGAATTTATAAGTGATTTAGACGCACCATCATTGACATGTTCTATGTATATCTGTACATGACGGTATACGTGTTGTATGCAAGAGATGCTTTGACAGTTCAGTTTGAAATAGTTAACGTTTTATATGATAAATAATGAAGTGTTATATTTTATTTTTTTGACATATTTCGCAACGTTAATTGACATTTTAATAATTTTTACATTATTTACTTGGATATAGGTATATACCGTACACATACTCGTATACATATATAAAATAAAACTTTATGTTGTTTATATATTTATTTTTTATATTCTGGATATGAGATACAATGTTAGCGCAAATGGCTAAAGAATGTTGCGTTTAAATATATTATTCCATGTACAGTGTGTATTCTCATCGTTTTGTATTGTGTCTTGAACATGTTTTTAAGCTAGCAGACTTGAAACAAGAATTAATGATAAATCGAGACTAATATTGAATTTAACTTAAAGCTTCCGGTTGTCACCTCTCTCTATATTAATTAAGTGACAAGTCTGCCATATTTAATTCGTTTTTGTTAAAAGCACAGTTGCAATTTTACATGTAAAAAAGTTGTTTACATTTTTAATGTAAATTGTGTAAAAAACCGCGGAAGCTACATACAACAAAAATGACATGTAAAAACGAACACAAAACCATTCGCAGTGCCATCAAAATAAGTTTGGTTTTAGTTCTACACAGTTAATTATTTCACAAATTCTATTCGTAAAATAGTAAGAACATTTTTTAATAGATGGTGCTTTAGTTATAATTAAATTTGATAAGAGATGGCGTCAATTACAATTAATAACGTTTTTTACATAAATTACACATTTTTTATACGTAAAAACCGTGCAATTACACCTTTTAATTTACACGCCCAAATGTGGTGAAAAGAAGGTGAAAAAGAAGGTGAAAAGACACACATCCGAATTAGTCGACTGGTTCAATAATTATTTATCTCATACAAGTGCTTATAACCATTACAGTTTTTCTGAAACAGTAAGAACAAATGTACATGAATCCACCATACCAATCTTATCAACCCAAAACTCCATTAACAAGACATTTTGACAATTGAAACGAAAATTTATAAAATAAAAATCTTACGTGACATGAAAACTTTTTTGTAAAATTTCAAATGTCACCGAAAATATAAAAAAAAATCGAACGAAATAAAAATTACAACAACCGCAGACAATTCCTCTTAAGTACCCCCATTATACGTGTATGCGACGCAAAAAGTAAAAACTATATTGACATTATTCTACTGTTACCATCTTCTTGGATACTATCACCTGTAATGTTTCTAGATGCATTCACCGTATTCATCTTATAAATTGCACAGACACAAAAGTATAAATATATTTTCGAATGACATACAAATAAATCGAATTCCCACTTTCGATAATAATTTTTGTGTAATCTGCATGTACATTTGCAGATATGCAGCGTATATTGTTGTTACTCGCTATATGCTGCCTGCGCTTCACCTTCACTCCATTGTGGTTTTTTGTTACAAACATATTTAAAAAAAAAAAACATTAAGTCAACGAAAAAAATTCTTTGTTTTTAAATTATTCCTGCGCTTGTAGTTCTTGAAGATTACAATCTTCAAAACGAATAATATATATAAGAAAAGCTAAAAAATTGTAAATGCAAGAAACACATAAAACAATAAAATAAATAAAAATTTGACAAATTTTTAGAATATATTGCTCTAAGAATTCACAATCCGAGTCTTTGTGTGTGCTTGAGGAATTCGTCTTATTATATCCGTCTTGCTTTTAGGCAAAAGCTTGAAGAAACTATGTTTGTATACACAACCAAATACAAATTGCTTCTTCTACTGTGTGTTCTTTCTTGAATCGCGCTTTTACCGCGCGGACACAAGAAGAAGATGAGACTTTTTTAATCTTAAAAATTTAGTGAAATAGAATCTTCTTCTTGCTTGTATTAATTTATTTATTTTTGGTTAACTTTTACTGTGTGTTCTTCAACGATTTACCGGTGATTTCTTACAAATGTTAATTTAATTTTTGTTATGTTCTCCACTACTACAACGGTAGATATACAATCAAATAACAGTTATAAGTGAATGATATCTTAAAGGCAGTAATAATAATAATAATAAAATAGAGTTAAAGAAGACGAAAGAATTGAAAAACAAAAAAAAACAATATCCAGTTACTCTTTAATTTTAAAGTTATTAAAGAAACAAGTGTAAGAAAATAAGAAGACGCAATGTGTACCTACAAAAAAAAAATAATGTCAATTGGAATGTTTAATTTACATTCTATCTAACTACATAATACCTGTGTATACAACAGATATATATAGAAAATCGGTTTCCTTAAGACATTACAAGATGCTGTGCGTTTGATTTCTTTGGATTTTTTTCAACACTACTATTATGTACAAAATTAAGTTGTTTGCGTTTTTGTTCTCTATCATCTTTGTTTGTTTAATCGTAAATTAAATGTCGTTTGCATTTAAAATGATAAGTGGTTTATCCACTGTCATACTTAAACTTGGCTTAAAACTTGTGGTTTGTTTTGGAAATGAAACGGTTATTATATATATAACAGGTATTTTTACTTTCTTCTCGATTATTTAATCGAATCGGATGAACTTGATTTATTAATTTGGAATTCCGATAGTACATTCGATATCGGAATCGAGTAGGATTGATTGATTTGATTATGACTAATAGCTATGAAGTTATCCAAAATTTTCTCCTTCGCAGTAGAGATAAAAACCTAGCAATCGAATTAGTAAAACAATTTTTCAAAGCGAGGCATGAAAGTTTTAGCTCTATGACGACATATATAAAAGTTAACGATATACTGGACAAAATTTAAAAATTTTCTTTTTTGTCCCTGGTTATCCTATTTATATGTCCTTATATAGTAAACTGAAGTTTGTTACTGACTGTGAATGAGAAACAGTGACATTCCACATAGCTTATTGAAATGGATAATGCAGATGTACTTCGTCTAAGTCACATTAAACCGCTGTGAAGCTTAAGTAATGGTTTAAATTAACATTTTATACGGTTAAGCAAGCAGTGTCAAAATTTCTCTTAGTAGGCGAGTTTTATATAATAAAAAAAATAAATCCTTTGCAATTGTTTTATGAATTTTCTTTGAAAAATTCAGAACGATCGGTTAGGCTTTGACTTTAATGTCAAGTCCAGTGATTTTTTCAACACAAAAATTTTATTATTTAATGCAATTGTTCTGCAGAATTCACAAAATTTAAACCAGTCGCAATTGATTCAGTTATACTATACCAAAATTTTCGGTCGTTGAAAATGTACAACCGCAGCAAAATGTTTAACATGAAAGTTTGAAGAATGGATCAAAGATGAGCCCGTGCTGCTAGTATCAATGACTAATATCAATCCGACTAAAGTGGAAGTATGAAAAGTTTGAGATCCATCTGTCAATACAATACGAAATTGGTGTAAATAAATAAATTGGAAACGAGAAAATGCTAAATAGCTAAAGATGGATAAGGCGAAATTCCACCACCAACTTAAACTTCTTCGCTGTGATTGTCTTCGGTTTTCGAAAATACTTAAGCCACTTATATTCAATGAATGCCAAATTGCACATTGAACGATTGCACCCTCTCTAAAGACTATTTCCAAGTGATTCCTTTTTTTCTGTAGAGGAAGAACCTCGAGAAGATGGACCAAAACCTTTCATCAGTTTGATGGGTTCTATGAATTTTAAAGGAGGCCTGAAATTAAATCGAAAATGAGCAGTCTAGCAACTTTAGTAAAGTCGTCACTGTTGACGAATCTTGGTTCTATAAGTACGATCTGGAAACAAACAGCAGTCCATGGTGGAGCACAAAAGGAGCAAATTGAAAGGTTAGATCAAAAACTGTAGCTGCTATTCCACTGGAAAAAGGTCAAACGTTATACCGAAGACTGCTTACCAAAAGTTTACAAAAATTTGTTGGTAAACCGGAAAGATTTGTGGTGCTACTTTTACATCATGATAACGCGCCAGCTCACACTGCTGAAATAACAAGTAAATTGGTTGCAATCTCTGACATCGAAGAAATACGATCAGCACTATATTCTTCGGATCTAACACCTAGTGATTTCTAGTTATTTCCAAAAATTAAATCAAATTAGAGGGGAAGATCTTTAACAGTAACGTAGAGATAATTTATGCGGTTAATGCTGAACTTGATAACCTTAAAAATTATGAAGAATTTTTTGATAAAAGGAATATATGGGCTTAAAAATGCATTGAAATCATTAGTGATTATGAAGAGAAGATAAAAAAGACGAAGATTAAGAATAAATAAGAAAATAATTTTTTTGGGGGTTTTGTTATCAAAATTATTTAAGGTTATGTATCAATTAGCTGTTCTTGTTGTAATTAAAGCCTGCATTTAGAAAATCAACATCAGTAAAGCACATAAATGCTGCCCCTTTAAAATATTGCCGGGCGGCTCCCAACTCATTGAACTTTTTGTCAATGAAACGTACTATAACCATATTACGGCTTTATTAACACAGTAAGACACGTTAAAATTTAATTGCTTGTGTGGACTTAACACTTTAATAAACTAAAATGTCTCATATCCAGTTTTATCAAGCAACAAAATCAAAATTCGATGAACTCGTTAACACAACAAACAAACTGCATCGATATCGTCGTGGCGGATTAAAAAACTGGGTAAGCAAAAAAATTATAGGTCATCAATCTTCGTAAGCTTAATTAAGCAGCAAAGTATTATTTAATATAATACTTTTGTTTGTAACTTGACACCACAATACTATAACAATTAACGAATAAAATATTGAGTCTTACTACATTACAAAGTGTTACCGTATATGTAGTTTGTTGTTGTCATCATTATTTTATATGTGTATATCGATTTGATTCGCAAACGTGTACTTGTTGTATAACCAAATTGCATCATTGCATATATGTACAACCCCGACATTAAACTTTTAATTTAACCAAAAATATAAAACTTTATTACGATAATAATTCGTCTAATGAGATACATGGCAATGTACATACATAAAGGTATAAATTTTTGATTGATGGATCAAGTATCAATTAAAAACGACAAATAAAGTCATAAAAATATTTATCACTTGAGTTTTATCAAGAATATTGTATTTCTGGTTCATAATATGTACGAGCACGTCGACAAAATTTACAATCGGATGCAATTCCTTTTGACGATGACAATATAAAGGAAAAAGTGCACAAACGAACGAATACTGCTTACATCAAAGAACGATATTATAATGATGGCGTTAATAATTAAAAATTTTATCTTTGTACAATTTGCAAAACTATTAGTTCCATCATTTTGCATCTAATCTGTGTATATTTCGCATGATTACGATTGCCAATCGAATTACAAACCCATCCATCCTATAATTATAACTTTACATAAATCCTATTGGAAAAAAAAGTTTAAATTTTCCTAATTTTTCTCCACATCCCACCAACGTGTAGTAACAAAATCCAAACTCTATATCTAACAACTAATTTATGTTTTTATATCCGGAATTAATCAGAGTTTTTTAAACGAGCATGTACATACATATAATCTGTATAGGTACTCGGTATGCACGTACATACATATTCCAGAAACTATATACATAAAAGAAAAAGTCTAACACAACATAAATTATATATGTTACTTTACAAAAAGGTCATAAATGTCATTTATAACATTAAATTTGTAGAAATAAACATTGAAATTGTTAAGAACTAAATAAAAGTTTATTGGTCATTTTATTAACGTTAAGCCAAAGCTTACATTTCCGGTTATAAAAAATCGGTTAGTTACAGGCTTTTATGTACGGGTTTTCCGTGTTTATGCCATACCGGTTACAGTTTTTTTTTTGGCATTGAACTTTAAACTTTGAATAACAGGCATCGCTCAGCCATTGCTACTATACACTGTTTCCAATTGGGATTCGTGAGTGACAACTGTCATGTTCATATGACATTTCACCATGAATAGACTTAAGCCTTTTTCAAGCTCTTCGTGACTTAAACTCTCTTCAAGCTCTACGTGACTTATGCTTTTTTCGTGCTCAATTGACCAAAGAAATAACGTTGCGAAATGTCTATGTAGCGATCTCCATTCATGAAAACCATACAGTTATTTTTTGTGCATAAAGTGATGTTCCTTGAAGCTTCATCACTGAATTTGGAATGGACGGTTTGAACGGCAGCAATAATCTCGGCACTTCGACCAAGCTTGGAATTTACGCTCTTGAAGTTACAGTCACCGACTCGGATTTTTTCGGGGTGTGTTCACAATAAAAGTTTAAGTCACAATAAAACTTAAGTTGTAAGTTCCCAAATAAGAACTTACAACTTTTTCATCAAATAGCATACTATAAAAACTAGTTGGGAATCACAATGTAGGTCAAAATACCGAAAGCTCGCTTTTGATGTACAGAAAGCACAATCAAATATATATTTTGTTTTTAAACAAAGAAATTCCGTTTGCTTTACATCTTGAGAACCTCTTATGCATTGAATACCTATGTCAGTAAATTATGATATTCAAATTATTCGCGTTAAGTCAAACCAAGTTAACGTCTATATATACGATGAATTCATCTATTGTTACATAGCATAGTGTTTCTCATATGTTAAAAGTATGTCAGAAAAACCTTAACATTTACATCTATAGCGAAATTTTAATCCGCATTCGCATTGTAAGGTTTTCACTCTACATTCTTCTTACACATCGCGATTGTGTGTGTTCACAGTAAGAACAATGATTTTATTGTTCTTTAAAATTCAATATAAGTTCTTATTGCTGTTTGTTGTATATAGTGAGTGCCTACATATTATTATTGGTAGAGTTGAAAAAAAAAATTTTTACAAAAATTGGAAAAGTTTAGTTCGTTCATTTTCGAAATTTATTATCTACTGAAAAATAGGTGTTGAATACAGATATTTATTTTATGTTCTCTTCCGCATGCTAGAAACCATATATGTACATATAAAACATATAAACTAGATTACATATCGGATTTATAAATATTTGATTATATTTGCATCAACATAAAAAAAAAATCCGAATTTTATTTTAAAAAGTTGGTGAAAAGGAGAAAAGTTTTTTTTTATCTTTTTAATGGCGCCCTTTTATTATACATATGACTTTTAAGGGGGTGAGGTGTGCCATAGCTATTATTTGAATACGTATATTGTCTTAAAAAGATATGCTTGGTACACAAATATATACGACTGCTGTGATAGCAAGGTACCCCAGTATGGAAATATAATAAAGATTTTATGGTCTAGTTATTTTCCCACAAACTTGAGTAGTTGAGTGTTGTTCTTGTCTTACTAATAAAACCTATATATAACCGTGTATACATATCAAACTATATATATTTGGAACAGTTTTATGTGTACAAATATGTTTTATATACAAGTACTAGTTTGTTCAAAAAAATTGTATTATACCAATAATGTCACGGCATATATGTGTATATTGTCAAAGCGTAGGCAATCCAAGAAAGCGAAATGTACATGAAGAAAAAAATATATTAAAATCAAGTTCTTTAAGATTTATTTTCTATATTGTTATAGGACATGGTGTGATATCATCATTTCTAATCTGGATACATGCATGTTCTTTATAATATAAAATATTGACATACACCTTTGCATTTTAATGTACATACATGTATAAAATCTCACCAAATGTGTAATTATGATTTATGATTATTACATTAGGTTTTATGTTACTGCAACCATGTCGATATACATTGAGACAGACGCAGACAGAAATGGTACAATATATGTATAAACAAATACGAATTCGAGTCGTGACCAATTTATTGAGTTTTGAATGAAGTTTATCACGAATTTGCTATTCTCATAAATTTTCTTTAAGGTATACATAAGTACAGTTATTTTGTTGTTGTGGAGTTTAATTACCCTTTTCCAATATTGCAAGGTTGTGTCGAACATATGATTGATTATATAAATTATAATCAAATTAATTTAGACTTAAATTGGACAACGCTAATTGGATGTACTTTGTTACGCTAGAAAGTGAATATAATAGTACTCGTCCGTAATACATTTACGGTTATTATTCCATTATCAATAACAAATCTGCTTATATAACCAGTTTGTACTATGAACGCAAACAATATTTCCACAATTTTGTATAAACTAGATCTTGCAAGATGCTCAAAACCCAAATATTTTACAAATCCTTCTCATCGTACGAGAAAGTTGTTCGCATTACTGAAAAAATTTACTTAAATTCTTGTAACAGTATTTACAAAGGCATCTCAATGCAATTAAATATTTTCACAACACTTAAAGTTATTTCTTAGAAAACTATTTCAAAAATAGTTTTCTACACAAATAAGATATTTCAATATTTGTTGTCTAACAATGAAAAAATAAAAGTCAATAACCTTGACTGTTATTTCCAACCAATTTCCCAACCAATAAAAAATTTATAAATTCAGATTTTCTCACCTTTTTGATAATGATTTCCCGCTTCTATCCTTTTGGCATGTATTCAAGTTTTACAAAAATGTGCAAAATATATTTAAGTCAGTTTTCAAAATTTCACTCAAGGATTGTCGTTATTCAGCCAATACACTTTCCACTTAATCACAAAATTAATTTTCCTCAAGTAAATTTTCACTTTCGTTTTAACACCCACTCATCGATTTACAACTAGTAGCTCTTTTTAATATATTACATTTAAAACAAGAAAACCACAAATTTTTCACCATATACAATAAAAAAAAAATTTCAACACCTATCAAAACAAAAAATATTTTCACGTTTCAACAATTAAGTAATAAACTCAAAAGACACAAAACACCGAAAAAAAAAATTGTTCCCGTATCTACCGAAAATATATCAAAAAGAAAATTATTATTAACAAACACACATACACCACAGAAAGAGAAAAATTTAACACAAGAAATTTTAAATTTTCTTTTCAACTTTTTTCGATCTTCATCAGACAAAAGTTAGCCGGCAACTGAATAACAAACAAGAATACTGTACAAAAAATATATGTGATGTAACATTTTGTTATATTTTGTTTGGTAATGTTGTGCTACGTGCTACGTCGGTAATGCTATGTAGCAGACAAAATAATATGTTGCGTTCACGAGTTTTTTTATCAATATAGTGCTGTTTATGTGGCGCATGATTTAACTTTCTGCTATAGAATAAGAAAACAAAAGAGAGAATTATTTTAGTTTTGCTACAAGTCATGAATGAAATATACATTTCCCCGCTTTATTTATATTATTGTGAGTGTAATTTTGTTGTTCGAAAAGCAAAACTGGTCGATATTTGTTTGTTTGGTAGTTTTGTGATTATAAAATTGTGTTGCTTTGGATTAAAGCGGCTTTAAGGTGATTTTAAAGTGTCACATGTTGATTTTATTACAACTTTATGTGAAAATCTGACTGCCAGATAGTAGACGGATTTTATAGACGGGTCGGATTTTTTCTTAATAGCCCCCCTGATATCAATTGTTCATCAGGCACAACGAAGATTAGATGTTATATAGGAATGAAGTATACTGTAGAAAGGTATACAACCAAGTTTCTCTATTACACCACCGATTAGGTTCAATATTCTTGCATTTATATAACCCTAAGATAATAAAGTGTTTTACGAAATACATTTCCGTGGTATTTCTAAACTAATGTAAAACGAAATTATGATTTATCGTCAACAGGCTAGACATGCAAATGTGTAGAAATATTTTTCAATTTGACCTGTCATATATTAATCACGTATTATAGGTATAAACTCAACACACCTTCTTGAAACTATATCACTTATGAATGTACATACATGTATGTCGTCTCCCACAAAATGTTGCTTTTAGCAACTTTCATATGCAATAAAATTAGGTGTATATCAACTTTTTTTTATACAATTTCCGAAGAAAATAGGGAAAATTTAGGTGTGTTTCCAATTTCCGTTGAATATCCGAAATAATCTAGCATTTTTGTTTCGTGCGCTTGTATAAATAATGTAATGGTAAGTTTTTATACCTTTTACAACTTCAAAGATCTGCAAACATTCTACTAGCGAATTATTTACGCATTTTTACGCGCACATAACCTTAAAACATATTTAATATCACATTTTAACATTTCAACTTAATTCCCTCTTGTCACATTTCCTTTATCTAAACAACCAAATCTACTTCATATTTTTTCATCTTATCGCCATTTGTTATCATAGAAACAAAACCACCGTTAAAAAACACAACAGCACGAGCATATGTAAGCGGGAAGGAGACGCTACGAACAAAAAAAAAATTTATTAATAATATAAAAGCAAGAAATTCAATTTAATATGCGAGTTATGAAACAGTAAATTGAAGACAATGTGCTTTTGAAAGTTTGCTGTAAGAAAGTATACGAAGTACTTTATACAAGTGATTATAAATATTTTCGCTAAACTACCGGTGTATCCTATAGGCAAATTAGATAAAAGTATATTCGAACCACCTTCTTCATCTTCTTCTTCTTATCATTAACCATTTGATTTTGAGTTAATTTAATTTTGATTAATCAATAAAGAAGAAGTGAAAAATAATTAACACCTGGAGTGTGGGTTGAGGAAATAGATAGTTGGAGCATGAGACGAAAGCACAAACAAAACCAAATTATACGTGATCCGAATTTTTAATTAAAACCAAAAAAATAAGGCAAACGTTTCGTACTTAATGTTTTGTGCTTGGTGACATTTGATTTTTGTGCGACGTAGTCTAATTGTGTTATTTACATTAATCGAATTAATTCGATTAACGCCCGATTACACATCGGATAAAAAGGATCGGTTGATTTTTTATTTTGGTTAGATACGACATCATTTTCTATTTCGATATGGAAATTTGATTAGGATTTTTATAAATTAGTTTTGATAATGTTGATTAAATAATCTAGAACCGAGGTTTTATTATATATAAGAAAAGCTTTGCAAATATAATTTGGAGTAATTATTTAGCTAACTAAAGGGTGTTTAGTATAGAGTTTCATAAGTTCAAATCAATGAAACGGGCTTGGTTGGTTTGAATATTTTATGACATAAATGTTTAAATGTGACTTCGGCGCGCGCTTTGTGGCATGTGACTCGGTCCTGTTGGAACCAAATGTCAGCAAGATAAATGCCACCTAATCGAGGTACGAACAAATTTCTAATCATGTCCTTATGCTGCTAACCATTGACGGTGACAATCTGATCATCATCGCTTTTGAAGACAATGGGTCTGCCGCAGTGGATGTAATGGTGTTTCAACAAAAGCTTGTGGATTATCTTAACTACAAATGCGAAATTCTGCTTATTTAAAAAATCAATATCAATTTGTACTTTAGCCACAAATATTATAGTATGAAGTTGCTTTATAAAAATAAACGCTGTGCTTCTTCCATGTACACTTAAGGTCACAATCAATCTCTAGTTTGAAGGAAGGTGCCGGAAATTCTGAGCTTCTCGACTTGTCCAAATTGAAGTCAAATTGAAAATACTATAATCTTACATTGGACCTAATGGGGCAAAACATATGAATAGTTTTAGAAATAGATCAAAGTTTTATATAAAGCTCTATACTTAACCTTTTACCTGTTCATATAAAAGAAGTTTTCCCCAAGGAGCTTTCGTATACCTATAACTAAAAACCGTTTCAAAAAAAAATTAAAAAAAATATTGTGTGTCTGTTTGTGTGTGTGTTTGCTATTAAGCCTCGAGTGGATTCATAAAATAAAATGAAAATGAAAATTTAATGTATGTTCTGTAATCAAACAAACCAACGTTCGTTCCTTAATTTCAGAGTTTTTCCGATCAAATACATATAGAAAATGGCTTTGTTGTTTTATTTACCTGGAATATATATTTGTTGTTGTCGCTTGCTTTTTTTTTTTTGTTTAGTAGAACAAAAACTTTTCATCATGCTCTGGTTTTTCATTTAATAAATTTTATAATGGTTGTTTATAAAAAAAAAAAACAACTACAGCTAAATTATATATAATCTGAAATCATATTTCTTTTGTGGATTATAAATTTACTGGCAAAAGCTACTTCAAAAGTTTATCGTTCTAGACGCAGGTAATTTTTTAACCTATTCAGAACCAAATAATACAAATCATAGGAAGTGAATTTTATGCGAGATTGCCTTGAGTCTTGTTTCTTATTTAATTATCCGTCTCGTGTTATTTGTTATCCAATGTGCAATTTAATTTACCGCATATAGCTCAAATAACATGAAAAGTGTCATCTGCTTGTTGGAATTGTTCACTTTATAAAAAAAAATGCCATCGTACAAAAAACTTTTAAGTGGTGACATTTTTTCTATTATTAGAAAATCTATTTTGCAATTTTTTTTGTTCGATTTGCTCGTCCTCAAGATGATTTTCCGTCTTATACTTATATATATATAGAGAGTTCGCTGTTGTCTATTTTATTGATTTCATAACTTACATAAATTTATCTTATCTCACATTGGTTGTTCCGATTCCTATTATAATTGGCTTTTTATGTTGTTTTCTTAGAAAAACATGAAACATTTTTTTTGTTCGATTCGTTTTGGAAAATGTTCTTCATAATTTTTCCAATTTTTTTCATTGTTGTTGAATTTTCCATTGTACACAAGTATAAAAAATTTAGAACACAATCTTGCTGATTTTTTATTTTATTTATTTTTCCAACTCAATAGAGTTCGACTTGGATATATTTACAAGAATAGATAAACGAATGTAAATCATAATCTTTTTTCATTTTTAATGAGGTCAATGGTCGTTGGCTGTAAATGTGGACTTAATATAATGGAAGATTGGCCTGAGTAGGTGTATAAAAAAATTAGGAAAAACAACGAATTAGTTTGCTTGTTTGCATTTCATCGTTATAATCTGTTTTAGGGCAGAATCATTGAACCCACCTAAGCTACGTTGCTATCCAAATCATTCACATCCAACTGAGCACTTTATGTATAAAGGTTGTTTCTTAGAGATTCACAATTTTGAGTTGGCGACATAGTTATGGCGTATATAATCGTCCTTCAGAGCGGTTAATTCGAATAACAATGTGCATCCCGTGAAACGCTGAACAGTGCGCTCTGATAAAGCTGTAGCCGCCGTACAGGAAAGCATTGAAGAAGATCCAAATCAATCAATTCGTTGCCGTTCTCAATAACTGGGGTCTTGGCTTAAAAGTTTTCAAGATTCAACTTGTGCAGGAATTAAAGCCCAGTGACCATCGTATGCGATGCCAATTCGGTGAATGGGCTGAAGCTCACTTTCACATTGATTTTGAATTTCTATTTGTTGTCGCTTTTGGAGTGAAGGTAATCTACAAGCTTTTTGAAATACCAATTGCTGTTTGGTGCGCTTTGTGTGCTGGCGGATCCACTGGTCTATATATCTTCAAAAACGATGATAGTCAAAATGTTACTGTCCATTGTGAAATTTTTTCGTACCTCGATTAGCTTGCATTCATATTGCTGATATCTGGTTGTAACAAGATGAAGCCACATGCCACAAAGCGCGCTAATCTCGAATATTGAATAAAGAAGTGATATATGGAATATCGATGGGCCCATGAGTGTGCATTATGAGTGCACCTTTTACATTTCACTCATTTTGGAATTGAACCTGTCACATAAACTGACACAACTCTAACTACCGGTCATTTGGTCGGTAGCTCAAGTATTCAATAGAATAAATCACAGCTTTAGTCTCTTTATATACAAATACGGTTTTGAACAGGTGAGTAAACTGGTTAAAACTTTTACATATCATGTTAATCAGTTCGGAAAACTTTCCAGTATTCCGGTGCATCAATGAGACATAACACCTTTCCAAATGAAGTGACGGATAAACAATTGTGAAGAACAGAATCTTTCCTCCAGGTCCATCGGTTTATAAAACTTCACCTGGAATAAGATCTATAGCAACACATTGTTCTATGTTTTTGTTACTGCTCATAGTTTCTTCAATTTCCGGTGTAATAAGTTAAGAATATTTGACCCAGACTAATGTCCTTTCGAAGTTTCTCTGCATCGCTTAAGCTCTCGACAGGTCCGTATATTTTTAGGTCGTCAGTTTTAATGTAGAACAACTTTAGTCATTCGCAAGATGCGAACCTTGTGGAAAACTCCATGTAGCTTGAATTGACCTGAACCTACGGTTTAAAATAACCAACTGAGTAATTCCGTTCAAGTACTTAACAATGTCTAATGGAGACAAACACGGTGGTAAGGTCAGCGTACACCACATTAACTTGCTTTCGTCTGATGTTGCTCTCTTTGGCATGAATCCATATTACAAGTTCAACTAATTTGGGTATAGATAATATCGACTTTATAATCCTGTAACATGATCCCCAGTTTTGAATACTGGAGTTATTCTGGATATTTGCCATTTTAAGCCAACTCTGGTGTTCCAAACTGGTTAAATCGTGCAAAAAAGGAAGTATTTGCTTAGGACCACAACCATCCCCGAATGTGTTCTAAGCCTTGATTATAGCTTCTATTGTGATAGGAAATACTTCAATGGATAAGTTGCCTACTCTAACGTGGTGGGGATTTTTGTACCAATCTACGTTTTCAGGTTGAAAGACAGATTGAAAAAACTCAGAGAACATGTTAGACTGTCATATATGCAGGAAAACCGTTGATTTAACGTTTAATCTTAAAAAAGCTCCAAAAGCTCTTTGGCTCGTTTTTAATAATTTTTAGCTCTTATGACTAATATATTTCTTTTCTCGCTCTCTAACACTGTTGAAATTTTACATGTACAAAAAGAAGACAACACCATTTGCAGTGCCATCTGTTTTAAAATGTTAAAAATTTATCAACGTTCGCTTTGTGCATTATTACAACGCCATCTATATGTCATTCTACGAACTTATTGAATGACCCTGTAGATATAGTCACGTTATTAGTTGGAATGCAATTTTTTTCACCGGCACCCGAACCAGTTAAGATGACTTTTAACGAAAAGATTATTTTTAACAGATGGTGCTATAGTTACAATTAGACTGAATAAGAGATGGCGCTTTTTAAAATTAAATCGTATTATACGTTCTTTACATATAGCATGTCAAAAATAACATTATAACATGTAAAAACCGTGTAAATTACATCGTGTAATTTACACGCCCAACAGTGTTCTCAAATATTATTTTAATGGGTACGGTGGGCATCGTTAACAACTTAAGGAGTTTCTAATTTGTTAAGTCAAAATTAAGTCTACTTCTCTATCTAAGTCGTAGATAGTATCAGCTTTCGCTTATATGGTATATACCATACCATATGTGGTAGTTTTAATATCTAAGCGACCATTTTAGTAACCATATACATAAGTAGCCAACAATCGTCCGTTCTAATTGAATTAAATCTACATAATATATAAATTTAATTTTTTGCAAGGATTCTTTTGTATTATTTTTCGAAAACTTTTATTTGTCGTCAAATCGCAGTCATTGAACATACATTCGTATCTATAGTTTTAGAAAGCATATACATCAATATACGATATAGTAATCCTCTCAAAATTCATTAAAATTGAAATTTATACAATTTTAATTCGAAATAATACTTAAAGGATTATCTATCCTCGTATATAGATAGTTTTTGTTAAATGGTTTTGATATTATTTTCAACGACATCATTTTTTGAACATCACAGTCAAACGTGACTTTTCAAATATTAGATAGATTCTTGTCGTACATGTCATCTAAATAATATACTCAATTCGTATGTATAAAAGACATATATACTCGTAGATGCGAGCAGATATGTATTATTGTTTGAGATAAAAAAAAATCTATTATTTTGAATTGATGCTGTATATCTTGACGAATTTAATTAACGATAATACCGAATATTTTATGTATGTACGCCAAAATGGGAAACAATGCCAGATTTCGAGATCATCATCAAATATTCTTTAATATATAAATTCATCTCGATTACATTTTTTGTGGAGTGATGAATGGTTAATACTTTATACGTAATAATTACCTTACGGATCTCGCATCTTATATTCATCCTTAAGAACAAAAATACTCAATTTGGGAAGATAAAGCGCATACAACGAAAATATTATTTAATTATAGGTATTTGTTTCATATTCGGGTCTTCAACTTAAAGATTCACTATTAAGATTTATGTTTATACAGCATTTGTAATTTTGGTTGGGTTATATTTACAAAAATTTTTAATTTGATCTGTCTGCCATATCATATTCATAATAATTGTTATGCACAAGTTGAATCATCCTAATAAAAGGTTTTTCCAATAAGAGGTTTCAGTTTGAATAGCCTGCTATTTGGGCAGCTGTTAATTTTGAAGCTGTCATCTTTTGATCTCTGACAAGTATAAACTACTGAATAATCGAAACCATGTGCCTCGTTCAAGGAAAAAGCCCGTAGGGTTGAACAAAATCCAGGTTTGTCGATTCCTCGTTGATCTTTGGAGTTAGACAATTTTACAAACGAGTGTTATCTCATAAGGACATAGGTCATAAGGTCGTATTTTGCATAAGGACATAGGTCTTAAGACTTCGAAAAATCATCTTCAGTGAAGAAATCCATTTGCACATCGAAGACTACATTAGTAAGTAGAATTGTCGCATTTGAGGCTCAGAAAATTCAAGAATGATTTTTGAAAAGCCTCTCCAATCCTCCTCAATGTCTCACTGTTTGGGGCGGTTTTAGAGCTGGCGGCTCCAAAATCGAGTCAAGACCTTAAAGATGGAATTCGTGAAGTAATCGAGGATATACAGCCGGAAATGTACGAATTGGCCATGGAAAATTATTTCATAGCCGTGGCGACAATCAAAATGAAACCTCTTATTAGAAAACTCTTTACATATAAAGAACCGAGCTACTCAACGGTTTTATAAATATAGAGTGTATACAAAGATAGATTTAATAGACCCTATTCGGTGGGTGTATCATACCCAAACAAACTACATTATTATGCAAATTTTTAGCAGCTCGAATAAATAATTTTAAAATACTCCTAAGGCTTAATGCTATTATATAAATCAGAAGAAGAGGAGCAAAATAAAAAAATTTTCCAAAGATAAATCAGATGATGTGAAAAATACATTTATAAATCAATAATATATTACCATCCAATTTGTCTTATCATATTATAATATACTTGGTATCAATTCAACAAGTCTTTGAGTAGGTATATATGGTATACACTGGGTTCGAAAATTAGGGGGAACTACACATACGTGTATCATGTGTTCTTAATTTTATTAAATTAATTATTATGTATTCCATGCGGAATAAGGATGCTCTACTCCTATATAATCCTTTTCATTAATACCTTGATAACGTATAATGAAGATGTTCGTGTATTAAGTGATTTCATTCGCAATTACAGTTTAATTGTATTTTTAGAAATAGTTCATAGTTCAATAGCTGCTCAATTCAAGCAGCAATTAACCTTTCCTATTGCAGCTTAAACAATTTCCTGTTATCACACTTAACAATTTCCAGCAATTAACCTTTCCTATTTCCAATGTGAGGGCCTGGGTTTTATTCTTGTACATATGACATCTGACTTTGATCAATCATTCAAAATTGGTCTTATTTTAATACAAGATTAGTTCATGTTCCAGCATCGATATGAACATTTGAAAGTCACATGTTACATAACCCAAATACCCAACTCCTGTATCGAAATGTACAAGGTAAGGTTAGGTTAGGTTAAGTGGCTGATACAGCACACTTAGATCGTCGTGATGCCACAGGATCTTACTTCCCTATTACCCTTACGAAAACCAATTTGAACTACTTTTGTAGCGTGATAAATCTGGCATCTTACAGTATTCGAGTTCAGAGAAGCAATCTATTAAGAATTTTCCCAAATATTCATGTCATTTAGGTGAACTACCGTCTCTTCCTCCTCTTCGTCCATACAGCTTCTGAAAAAGTCAAGAGCTTCTAGACCTAGCCTCCTCGCCTGTTCTCCAAGGAGGCAGTGTCCTGTAAGTATTCTCACGATCATTTTGAGTTAACGTCCTCGAAGGTAGATCAGTACACTACATGAAAGGGTGTTCGTCCTCGGGTGTAATCACCGCCATCTATTACCATAAATATAAACGTTCTTTGCACCTTCTCGATCCACTTTCTGTAATCAAGAGCTGGCCACCACACACTCACTCCATACATAAGTACAGGTCTTATGACGAAAGTGAATAGCCAGTGTACCAGCTTCGTCTTCAGGCCCCATCTCTTTCCGATGGCGTTTCTACACGAGTACATGACTATATTAGTCTTGTTTACTCTTTCAAATATGATGGGCTTTTAACTAAGCTTATTGTCTATGATTACGCCTAAAAAGCTTGCCTTGTCAGTAAAAGCTAGTCTCTTCTCATTTAAGAAAGGTGGATCTACTACCGAGATTTTATATTTTTTAAATAGTACCAGTTCAGTTTTGGACGAGCTAAATACTAGTTGACATCTAATGGCCCACCTCATAATGATCAGGATAGGATTTTGGATTACCAGGGTGCTTAAATATTTACCAGAGACAGTTATCGCTACGTCATCTGCATAAGCAATCACTCCGATCTCCTTTCTCTCCAGCTCAACTCTTCTCTCTCAGTCTGCAACCCATTGATAACTATGTTCCATAGAAGAAAAGACTGGACACCTCCTTGAGGGGTTCCCTAAGCCACCCGCCTCCTGATGATGGATTCCCCCAGTTTCGACCTAACCATCCTGCACAGAAGCATGTGATTGATTAACCCACTTACAGGGTAATCCATCGCAATGAACAACAACCGCTCAAGAATTGCCTCCGTCTTTACATTGTTACAGGTGCCCTTTATATCAAGGAACGCCACCATATACAAAACTCTTGTGAGAAAATTGGTTTCTCAATTATACTTACCAGGGTGTGCAGAGCTGTGTCCACAGATTTCCCTTTACAGTCAGCATGCTGAGACTGGATCCAATCCCTAGGCTTTAGTTTTGTTCGCATTTAGAAATCCATCAGCGTTTCCAAGGTTTTCAGTAGAAAGGATGATAGAGTATGGGTCTTAAGTCCTTTGGGTAGCCGTGTGAGCTTTATATCAGATTTCGAAATAAAGATCATTTAAACTCTGCCCACCACAGTGGAACACAAACCAGTTATAAAGACCCTTTGAAGTTTACCCTATTCACGCTTTCAAAATGTTCAACCAAACCAAGTCATTTTGCAACTGTGGACACCAATGATAAAATTTACGAATGAATGAATTCTTAACAAAATTTAAAGGAAATTATATGTGTAGGTTTAATTAGCTATATGGGTTCCAAACTACACATCCTACGAGCTTTTAAGCTCAAAATAGCCGAAACGTTGAAACGTTGTTGTTTTCTGAAACTATCGAACCAACAATGAGCCACAATAAAATATTGAACTCCTTCTTGATTATGAAGCACGAATTTTTTGGAATACTATGTAAGTCGATGATCTCGTTTTTGAAAGCTCACCAGTTTGCTTTAAATTAGAGTCTAACTCCAGTTCTTCCTAAGGCCAAACACCTTGTAACGTAATATTTTACGATAGTAAATGTCACTCTAAACTGTATATTGTACATACACGAAGGACGACAGCATTTCCCTAAATGAGCACAAATGAATTTTAAATTTGTAATTAAATTCCTTAACCGAACAAAACGAAAACAAATAAAATTTAAATTCTCCCTCATGCCAGTTTAAGGTTTGGTTCGTCATTCGTTGCTTTGGTGCTCCCATTATTTCCCACCAACCTCGATTCAAATTTGCTGTACGGTACAAAAAAAAATAGGAAGTACCTATATAACAACAACAAATATTTGTATATGTGCGCTGTGCATACCAACAACAGTACAGTAGATTTGGATAAACTTTTCTTCTTGCCAAAAACACAAAAGTAAATCTTGTTAAAGTTAGAAGTCGAGATCTTATGGGATTTGGCTGGTACGAGTATAAAATATCGGTATCTGGTACCAAACCGTCTATCTCGACACCACACAGACGTGAATACCAAATATGTGTCTGGATTCTAGAAAATTCAACATTTTTTGTTGTTCCATTTGTGTTAAACCAAAAGAAAAACATCTTTTTAATTAATTAAGTGAATAATAAAATTAGAAAATTTGTTTGAATACAAAAATAAAAAAATTAAAAAATTTAAATTTTATTTTTTATATTTTTAATTTGTTATAAAACAGTATTATGACATCCAAAAGCTAAAATAATCATAAAAATAAATGTCATAAACATTTAAGTAAAAATCAATTTGGCTTACACGGGAAAAATCTTGTCGTACTCGTATTCTTAAGTAACGGTGGAGGAAACAACAAAACAAAAAAAGATTTTCATCTCGAGAATTTAATAGTAGGGGACGTGTAATGTATTTTTTGTGCTTTCATAAGAAAAAAAATTTAAAATTATAATAATAATAATAAAAAGCTTGAAAAACAATTTAATTAACGAAATGAAATAAAAATGAATTGTTTATATGTATATAGTTATTATTTTATTATTATTATTGTTCTTATTTATTCGAAGTGTTACTTGCTGTGGAATAATTTATTATATATGGTATTTTTTGTTCTTCGTTTTTATCCACAACCCGCGAATGGGAATTTTTTTTTTGATACAAAACTGTTTCATGTTTACCTAAAAAGTTACATAAATTGTCCCAACAAACAGAAGTTATTTGGAACGGAACACAATATCTGCTTCCAAATCGTTATTAATGACCGAATGTTCTCAAAACCAAAGTCACTTATAAATAATAAGTTAACTGGTCACACTCGGGTTGAGCTGGTTGCCATACAGCGGTTCTAGGCTAATCGTAACCCAATATCCCCTTAGCAGTAATTAATTTTACGCAAAAGTGCTTTTTTACAGGTGCTTTTTCTCTTCAAATATAAGTTCAGATATAAAAACAAAAAATATCCGTTCCCAGTAGATATGTATATAATGGGTGCGCCATCTGTCGCCACCGGTAATTTCGAATCTGGCAATACTTATATCATTCTATTATTTGCTTTCCAATCGACCAACCGCTAGTACCCGCAAGTAGTTCGTTGCGTGTCTTTGCTATGATCGATTGGAACGCTAAATATTGATAAATATGAGTAAAACATAACCTATATGTGTAAAACATAACCTATATTTTATTGTGTATGCATAAAAATCGTCAAAAATTTTTATCGAAACTTTTTTGTTAGTTAAAACGTTTGCTAAGGCAATAAAATTATTTTTATTTTAATAACAAATAAAAAAAAATATTTTTGATCGAAAAAGTGAAACGGTTCTACGTAGTGGTGAAATTATGCGTAACTGCTTCTAGCTACTATTGAAAAATAGCAAGAGCAGTTGCGAGTAGATAAATTAGCAAAGACATCGAATTACTAGCGGTTCACTAGCGGGTACTAGCGGTTGGTCGATTATGGAAAGCAACTATTATGTCACATAACTCAGTATATTATCTCCAATGAACGAAACTGAACGAAAATGTCGTATACAAAATTTTGTCGGAGAAGCACCAACACTGCCCGTTTCACGCATGTTTATTGTTAAAGTTCGTGAAACTGGTTTCATTGCTGATGCGCCAAGGCGTGAGAGTCCTGGTACAACGTTTACATCCGAAAATATCGAAGCTGTGACTGAGAGTGTGAGTGAGAATCCATCAACATCAACTCGTCATCGCATGAACATCAACTTCGTTTTCACTACGCTAAATGGGCGAATGAGAAACTGCACGATGATGTCGATTTTGCCAAAAAAATCATCTTTTCGGATGAAGCTCATTTTGTGCGGCTTGTGGAGCGGAGGCATCATTGGCCCATATTTCTTTGAAAATGAGGACATCGCAACCATTACAGTTAATTAAAACGCCTATGGCACCATGATAACCGATCACAATCGATTTATTGCGTCAAACGTTTGATGGCCGTTTAATTAGCCGAAATGGTGATGTCAATTGACCGGCAAGAACCTGCGATTAAACACCATTGGACGCATGCCGACCAACCAGACACAATTGAGCATTTGTAGGTCAACATTCGTGATGCCATCGCGAATGGTACAAACAACAGTATCACCAATTTTGTCTGAAATATTTAATATTACACACTGCATTACCGTCATTTGTTCACGTAACAGCCGACGTTTTCTATAATACGAAAACTATCAAAACCGAATTAAACTTCCGCCTCACCAATTCGGCGAGTTGTAACGGGTGATTTTTTTGTGGTTAGGATTTTCATGCATTAGTATTTGACAGATCACGCGGGATTTCAGACAAGGTGTCAAAGAGAAAGATGCTCAGTATGCTTTGACATTTCATAACTGAAGCCGAACGATCTGCCACAACGTCGAATTTTCAGTGAATGGGCCCTAGAAAAGTTGGCAGAAAATCCGCTTTTTTATCGACAAATTTTGTTCAGCGATGAGGCTCATTTCTGGTTGAATGGCAACGTAAATAAGCAAAATTGCCGCATTTGGAGTGAAGAGCAACCAGAAGCCGTTCAAGAACTGCCCATGCATCCCGAAAAATGCACTGTTTGGTGTGGTTTGTACGCTGGTGGAATCATTGGACCGTATTTTTTCAAAGATGCTGTTGGACGCAACGTTACGGTGAATGGCGATCGCTATCGTTCGATGTTCAACAAGATGGCGCTACATGCCACACAGCTCGCGATTCTATGGCCATTTTGAGGGAAAACTTCGGAGAACAATTCATCTCAAGAAATGGCCCGGTAAGTTGGCCACCAAGATCATGCGATTTGACGCCTTTAGACTATTTTTTGTGGGGCTACGTCAAGTCTAAAGTCTACAGAAATAAGCCAGCAACTATTCCAGTTTTGGAAGACAACATTTCCGAAGAAATTCGGGCTATTCCGGCCGAAATGCTCGAAAAAGTTGCCCAAAATTGGACTTTCCGAATGGACCACCTAAGACGCAGCCACGGTCAACATTTAAATGAAATTATCTTCAAAAAGTAAATGTCATGGACCAATCTAACGTTTCAAATAAAGAACCGATGAGATTTTGCAAATTTTATGCGTTTTTTTTTTAAAAAAAGTTCTCAAGCTCTTAAAAAATCACCCTTTATAATCGACGTGATTAATTCTTCAACACACTACTATTTAAACGGGACTTGTAAAATGAGAAAGAAAGCTGGATTTTACTTTTGCAGCTTCACCAGGCACCAGTTTCATGTATGTTTTATACATAATGAGTGATCCTTTAGAATTAAGATCCAAAACGATATCTCATTATTACATCAGTCGCATAAAAAACACTTTACCTCGTTAGAATTTTACACAATCTATTGACCACTGCTTTGATCACTGCCAAAGTGTACCAACTGCCATCAGCTATGCGACACAAATAATGATGCGCTTATCCCAGAAAATGCCCATCACGGTCATATTGAACCAGCATTATTGACTCCAAAGAAATCAACCGAATTGTTAATTTTCGATTCGATAACCATGATGATTCCGGATGGAGATGACACGAGTTGGAGAAGATGACACGAGTCTACAAAATGACGTTGCTGGGATACAAAAACCCTGAGAATGAATGACATCACAACTGCAAACTATTAGACTCGATTGAGTACAAACCCGTAGATATTCACGTTGCAATGCCAAAATGGTCGATCTAATATTTTATGTCTAGGTGACTATATGATGACGTTGCAAAATTCTGAAATTATCACTTTATATCCGTACCTAAAAACGGAGAATTTTCATATGAGAAATTCCTCTTTTATTACACCAATAAAAGTACAGTATGAATATAAGAAACCACCATACTTCGGCTAGCCCAATCGGGTTGCAAATAGTTGTTCTTGAAAGTACCAACACACGTGTTGTCAACGAACGTTGCACTTGTATATAGTAGGTATAGGAATAAGCCCAGAACGCTGCCTTGTGGGACTACTGCCTTTATGCCTCTCAGTCGAGAATAAAGTATACAATTTTGATTTATTTATATACGTTACCTTACATAGGTTTTAGGATTCAAATTATTTTAACAGATCAAATTTGAACTATTTTTACCGCTTAGATGGTTTTTTAGAGATTTATAAGGTTCTGTTCACGTGCATTGTGTCTATTTTACTATGGGTCATTATTGTTTTCGCGCATCCAGTAAGATCTTGAAAAGTGAGTACCGAACAAACGAAATATAGCATTGAGGAAGGCCCAAACCAATCAATTCGACGCGTCCATTCACTTTATGAAAAATTTAATCTAATGATCTTGGTTGAAGTACTTACAAAATTCAACATGTGCACGAATAAAACCGAAATCTAACACCATTAGATTATTTGGAGATATATGTTAAGTCATTTGTCTACGTGTATCATGTCAAATTTGCGGCCGGCGAGCTATAAGCGGCCCACAACGTATAACTTTGCGGCCCACTCATAACAGTACAAAACATAACAGTACAAAAATAAGATCTCGAGGATTTAATCAAACAACGTTCTCTAGGTTTCAAACTGAATTACAAAGCGAATATTCTGGTTGGTCATACTATACCGATGTACATTGATCATCATGCTCAAAGGTTCTTAAACAATTTTGGGATTTGTAAAAAGGAATGTGTCAGCTACCAATATCCAAAAATCAAGACATCACCTTGTTTTCCGTTACGGTGTAGTTGAATTTATCATGGTTTCAAACTGCAAGGAACGGATCAGATCATTACCAACATGTGTGACCAAGTTAATGCTTTCAAATGTTAGCTAGTTCTTTGGTCAAAGCAGTTGAAAAATAATTTAATGCATTTTCAGGCATGAAACATGTATAAAGCCATGTTTAGGTGAAACTGAATCATAAGCTTAAGCTAAAGAACTGAATTTAAAACAAGATCTCCGTTTTTAATGGAAAGAAATAAGTCTCTAATCAGATCAAGAATTACTAACAGTTATCTCGGGTCAATTATATTGTGAATTAAATCAAAGGACAGCGTACTCGCTATCTTATCAAAGACTAATTTTACGTTGATTGACCACCGATGAACCTGAGGCACTAAAAAACTTAAAACAAAAGGTTCGGCGAGTTATTACTGTGAAAATTGGACATCCAGGTGGCGCCATCTATGTGTCATATATTCAAGAATAAATGGCAAGTTATTCCAGCTTAAATACAGCGAGCTTATGCTAGGAGCCTAAAAGTTTTAATACGAGTAAAGCTACGTCCGATCTTTACATTGTGTTATCGACACCGTATATAATGTTAAGTTGAATTACTCTGACTTTAATCATTGAGATTGTTATTTTGGAACAAACAAACTTCATTATAGTGTGGTATTCAATTCTGATTCTTAAAAATTATGCTTTTATCGTAATTTTTTGTTCTCTGATATAAAACGAACCAAATAATAATCATAACAATATATATCTCATCCCAGACACCAAAAAAAAAATTCAAAAATTCTTGCTCCACAACCAGAAAATGTATTCAAATGAAATTGGTATTTAAATTTTACATTTTTTTGTTGTGAGTGTGTATTTGGAAAATATCTTGGAATATCTCTTACAGAAATTCATTAAATTTTTTTTTTCGTTGAGTCTGGCAAAATAAATAATAAACGAGATATATTCTGAAGCAGCCGTAGAGTAGCAGCAGAGCAGTAATAATAATAATTCTACACCGTACACAATAAAATTCTTTGTGATTTCTTATGTGACACTGAACGAAATGAATAACCGTATTTTGTCATCCAAAGAGAGACAGAAAGATTGTTGATACGAAATGATAAAAAAAAACATTTTTTTTACTCGTATCATTTTCAGAAGAAGATGACAAATAATCTTAAATACCAACCAAAAAAATATTATCTAACAGAAAAATAATCATAAAAAAAAATTCGAAGATGTTTTCGCAAAACAAAGTTATATTTTATATTTCTTCAACTGTAAACTATATGCTTCCATCAACATAATCATCATCATCGTCATCGGATTCAATTTAAACGTTTGATCATATTTTTTGTATGTACCTTGGAAATGTAAACATTATCAGTGCCGACAGACGAGTTATTTTGCGGTTGGTTGACGCGATCATTATAACGTCAACGTCTGCATCACTCTATATGAATAGGGAAATCATTAGTTGTATCGTTTTCGAGTGCCTACCATACAACATACATAACTATTTCGATCGAACGAGATATCGAGATAATAATTCAAATATATAACATGATGTACGGAGTTGGGTTCCATTGAATATTTATAATCCACATATACACTTGGGTGCAAAAAATCGCATATTGTCGTATATTGCAAATTATCAAAAAAAAAAACAAAAAAAAAATCTATTCATCTCATAATACCTATCTAGTGGTACCTTTTTGTGTTTATACCCTGACTCGAATGACAGCTTCCATTCGAAGCTGCTTTGTTTTAACCAAAGTTTTCACAAAATCTTGAGGTATCGCCTCCCATTCCTCTACGATCGCCTGTTCGAGCTGAGCTTCTAGCTGGCCAGTCCATAAGAGGCACACCCACTTCTTGAAGGTGCTGGTATACTACGCCTGCCATATGCGGTTTTGCATTATCCTGCATGAATAGTAAATTTTCATCAATAAACCCTGCAAAAGGTACGACTTACTCTAATGTATCGTTACTTCTTTTATCGAGAGCAAGTATTGGCTCGGGTGATGAATACAAGAACACTGTACTGAAGCACGAGGCCGGCCAGATCCTTGTCACCGTCTGGAGCTACCACATTCCTGATATCTGACACTCGACGAACGGAGTATCGGCTCAAATTTAGTTGTAAATCCACTTCACTTTGGTGCTGCCCCACCTAAATTAGGGCAACAACTTGTGCGTCTACCTCTGGTGGGAAGACGTAATTAATAGAGACCCGATCAAAATAAGCAACGATATGCAAATAATCACAATTTCGAGCGAGACATTTCATGGCATGCTATTGTATGAATCTTGTTGAATTATTTTTCGAATTGAATTCGAATGCCTACTGCATGCATTTGACAGAAAATCACTTTGTTGGCATGGTGTAAGGTACCACAAAAAAGTACAAGTTCAAATATTTGATTTTTTTGATAAATTTAAACTTTTGTGAAAAATTGAGGAATGTGCGAATTTCTTGCACCCAAGTGTATATGTGTACGTCTGTATGTTACAAAGAAAATATAACTATTAATCATATAGAAGTGGAAAGGTTTTTCTGTTCTATTATCATTATGCAAATCATATAGTTTCGTTTTTGTTGTTGTATATCTGATAGTAAATACTATTCCGTACATACAAAAACTATACGGAAGAAATGTTTTTTTTATTCAAATAGACTATACATGAATATGCTTGTAGATACATATAGGAACAAACAAATAATAAAACCATTTGAATTGGTTTTTATCTAATTTATCTAATGCAAATCTTAGATAAATACATACGGGCAGCCTTTGTGTATTCATACGATGGAAGACAAAATAAATATGTTAATATCTATGCATATGGAATTGTTTTTGGAATACGTTGGCGGGTGCTTACGGTGTGCATACTCATAATATGTCCATACGCTTGACATACTTGCATTAAAGAACTTAAACTTGCCTTAACTAGCATTAAAGACAACAGTTCAAAGTGATCTTGCTTTTAGTTTGAAATTTATTTTGTGATATGATAATGGTCAATCATTCTTAACCTACACGGAAAAAAATATTTTGATTAATATCATTATTGTAGTTTGGTAACTAGATTTTTGTGATGTTCATTAAATTTTTAGTGATTTTAACTACTTTTTGAGTGATATTGATCAAATGAATTTATGAATTTTTATTGACTATCGATATTCATAAAGAACGTTTTCTGAAATTCATTATATACATTTTTGAAAAGGTCCGTACGTCAGGAAAAATTAGTGCATATCAGTCAAATATGGATTGATTTTCATAGTAATTCTGTAAACATCAAAAACTTTTGATGATAGAATATTTATCAAATATTTTCAACTTAACTGTCATTTAAGACGCTTTTCCTATTATTTCGGTCGTTTTTTATTTATTTAGTTTAATAATTTTCAATGTAAAGTGGTTTTGCATATCAGAAGTGTTCCTGCATATATTCAAATAAGTATTTTGATACAATATATAATTATATGTGGGTAAGTATGAAATAAAATATGTCGTGTCATTTAATACGCTCTATTTTGTTACAGATTTCAATAACTGATTATTTATCGAATATATAGATAGTATAATATGGAATACCTGAAACAAATAGTACCGAAGTGATTGATACAGAATCATCAAACTTTGTCCAACATAAATTATATAAAAATAGAGTTTGACAGATAATGTAATAAATTAAGATAAAAAGTCTCGAATAAATCAAGAACTATGTGTTTTATTATAAATCTAAACTAATATATATATATATATATATATATATATATATATATATATATATATATATATATATATATATATATATATATATATATATATATATATATATATATATATATATATAAATATATATATTTATATATATATATATATATATATATATATATATATATATATATATATATATATATATATATATATATATATATATTACATGTTATTCACCATTTGTTTTTATTGGCCATAATAAAAGAGATTTTCATCAAAATGAATACTGATTTTTACTTATTTTTCAATGAAATTCATTAAAGATTTAATGCTCGTAGTTAATAATTTGTTTTATGACGTCACAAATATTCAATATGAATATTTAGTGAATATCATTTGTCAGTTTTGTACTATTCACTACAGAAAAAATTCACTAAAGCGGTTTAATTCTAATCACCATTGGATCGACTGGAGCAGTTTTTAATGATTATTATACTGTTTTTTGGTGATTCTCAGCCTAATTTTTTTTCCGTGTAGTAAAGTATATAATTTACCCAGTTTATCGACTGTTTTTTTGTACAGAACTTTTACGAAAATGAATAAACACCGAAACAAGCTAGACACAGTAGAAAAGAGAAAAAGCACATAGAGGATCAAAAACCGTCTCATATGTAAACTTGTTGTATTCCCTTCAGCGTCATCAAATTATAAGTAAAAATTATGTACAAAAAGCTCTGACCATGTGTTGAAGTTTGTATTAGTTGCCCCATACATAAACTTTGCGTATTTCCTTCTTCTTCATTAAATTTGCAGGTGTCTAGTCAAAATTATGTACATAAAGCTCTGAGCATGTGTTGAAGTTTGCAGAAGCATCCTCATATTAAATTTGGTGTACTGCCTTTAACTTCCTCAAGTTTGGGAGCACATAGCCAAAATTATGAAAAAAAACTCGTGCCACGTGTTAAGGTTTGAAGCCTGAGTTTTGAATAAACTTTATGTTTTCCCTTCCTTTTTCATCAATTTGGAGGTGCATAGTCATAATTATATACAAAAAGCTCTGACCATGTGTTGAAGTTTGCATAAGCAGCCCCATATATAAAAATGGTCTATTGCCTTCACCTTCATCAAGTTTGAAGGTGCATAGCCAAAAGTTTGAAAAAAAGCTCGGACCACGTGTTGAAGTTTAAATAAGCAGCTCCATACAGAAACTTTATGTATTTCCTTCATCTGTATCAAGTTTGGAGTTGCATAGTCAAAATTATGTACAATAACCTCTAAGCATGTGTTGAAGTTTCAGCAAATTGCTCTGGCCATGTGCTGAAGTTTAAATAAGCCCCATATACAAACTTTTCATCATCAAATTTGTTGGTGCAGAGTCAAAATTATGTACCAAAAGCTCTGATCATGTGTTGAAGTTTGCATAAGCATCTCTATATTTAAAGTTGGTGTATTCCCGTATGCTTCATCAATTTTGGAGGCTCATAGCCAAAATTATGAAAAAAAGCTCGGACCACGTGTTAAAAATTGAATAACATACCCCATATGTAAACTTTTTGTATTCCCTTCATATTCGTCAAGTTTGGAGTTGCGTAGTCAAAATAATGTATAAAAAGCTCTGGCCATTTGTTGAAGTTTAAATAAGCAGCTCCATATAGAAACTTTATGTATCTCCTTCATCTGCATCAAATTTGTAGGTGTATAGTCAACATTATATACAAAAATCTTTGACTTTGTGTTTAATTTTGAATAATTCGCCTATAGACATATATAAGCTATGTATATTCTCTTCCTCTTCATCAAATTTGCTGGTGGATAGTCAAAATGACGTATCAAAAGCTCTGACCATGTGTTGAAGTTTTAATAAGCCACCCAATATTTAAACTTTGTGTATTCCCTTAATTTTCATCAAATTTGAAATTGCATAGTCAAAATTATGAACATAAAGTTCTAGGCATGTGTTGAAGTTTCGCCCCTATACAAACTTTGGGTACTATCTTAATTTTCATCAACTTTGTAGGTGCATAGTAAAAATTATGTACAAAAAGCTCTGATCATGACTCGAAGTTTGACTAAGCTGCCACATACATAAACATTCCTTCTTCTTCATTAAATTTTTAGGTGTCTAGTCAAAATTATTTACAAAAAGCTCTGACAGTGTGTTGAAATTTGCATAAACATCCTCATATTAAACTTGGAGTACTGCCTTCAACTTCTTAAAGTTTGAAGGCACATAGCTAAAATTATGAAAAAAAGGCTCGGACCACGTGATAAAGTTTAATAAGCCTAAGTTTTGAATAAACTTTATGTGTTCCCTTCATATTCGTCAATTTTGGAGTTACATAGTCCAAAAAATGTACAAAAAGCTCTTATTATGTATTAAATTTTGAGGAAGCAGTATATATATAAACTTAGAATATTCTCTCCATCTTCATCAAGCTTGGAGTTGCATAGTTCAAATTGTGTACAAAAAGCTCCTACCACGACTTAAAGTTTGAATCTGCAAACTATATACATTAAAATGTGTGTATTCCCTTCATCAAATTTGTAGGTGTATAGTCAAAACTTTGTACCAAAAGCTCTGATCATGTGTTGAAGTTTCAATAAGACGCCCCATATATAAACTTTGTGTACTCTCTTCATTTCATCCCTCCACGAATAAAATAAAATAACAACCAAATTCATCAAACTTGCAACATTTACACATTTCTACTCATGGATACTACACATTAAAATGTAATGATAAAATAAATACGCATGCTACCAAAATATGTTATCATACACAATTTTATATGTACGCAGCATAATTTATGTTTAGACGTAATGTCAACCTACAATATACGATTTTGTCTTGTGACGTGAAAATGAAACGATTATTGTCTTTAATCAGCAAACACGAACACATCTCAGTCTCTAATTTGAAATGCATGTCATTATTATCGTCAAGACAAAATTCTAGCAAACAACCACATACATACATATTATAGTAGGATTAGAGTACTAAATTATTCAGGAATTAGAAGGACGAAGGATATAATAGTTTTGTTCATCATGATTTAAAAGTGTAAAAGTGAAAATATGTACGAAACGAGGGGGGGATGTGTATACACATTATTTCGTTGGAAATTATACTGTTTGTGTAACGCACAGTGCTTTTTTGTTACGCTTTTTAATATTTAATGTTAATGCAAGCTGGAGCTTTAATGAAGTAATTAAGGCAATATAATATATAAGAAAAAAACAAAAAAAAACTTAATTAAATTCAACGGAAAATGTAATGAGGGTAGAATGGATATAGTGAAATTTAGAGGGGCAAAATCTATTGCCTAAAGTAGCTAAAACAATAATATAAATGGTTTGGTTCGCATCTAATTGAAAATGAAGGAAAAGTAGATGAATAAAATATTAATATTCATCAGGACATTCATTTATCATTTTTCTAGATTGTCAGATGGAAAATCTGTTAAATTTCTTATCTATATATATCGTGTGTTAAAGCTCTGCGCCACACCACCCACTGTGTTCTGCATATATAAATAAATTTTTATTTATCTGCTCGATTTTGCGTTCGGCACTGTACTCAAATCGGTTTTTCATGACACACCTTTATCTGTGCGAAGTAAAGTAAGTCACCTGTATCTTACCTTTAAGATAAAATAATATTTGTTGAATTTTATTAATATTTATTTAAATCTCGAGAATGGTGAGCGTTTCTACGATATCGTTCTCCATTTAACAAAAAATATTGTTTTTGTATGAGTTCGTCAAAATACTGATTTCAATTCGAAGGAATTCGTCTTAGATAAATAATGACTTTTTAATTGTTTTAATCTCGGGTGAAACGGATGACAAAACATTGATGTGTAGGCGCAGATGAGTTCACCTTGTCATTTTGTTTGTTCAAATCACAATTAACATTTTTACCTCTCTGGTGGAGTAGAATTATTTTATCACAAATCAAATTTCTTAATTATATAAAGATTTAAAAACCGCAAAAAAAAGAAAGATTTGTGAATTAGAAACCCACGAACATACATTTGAAATGAAGTTTTCAGAGTTATATAAAAAAAATGTGAGACCGCACGAGATATTGCTGAGAAATAGGTTTGTATTCGGGTTTTGGGGTTCAAAGTACTTCAGATTATGGCATTACGGCCAAATTGAGAACGTACAGCTGTAGTTCCGATGCATCCGATAAACGTAGAACCACCTGCACATTTTATAGCTCCATATAGGCATATTGTTACGACTTTCACGGTTCGTTTCCAATTTATTGACTTCTCGGGTGGTGATCAAACCCGACGAGAGATTAGTTAAACTTCACTTTATTTAATTCATTCAATAAATTGGAAAGACTTGCCACTTCCTAGTGATGGGGACTATGACTACTAGTCTTCACTTCACTTCTAATGACTTTAACACTTCACTGGTTAAAATCAAAACTTGTGCGATATTGCGATTTAGCACTGCTTATAAATAGAAACCAATGAGAATCTCGATTTTTCCATTCTACTCGCAGCAGTCAAGGTAGTGGTGCATATCTTCAACTAATTTCTATTACATGATGTATATCCTCATGATGTTGATTCGCTTATTCTATATTGTTATCTCTTTCTTCATTGAGTTTCACTTCTAAAGCTGAAATCGACTGTCAATATCTCATTATTTTGACTACAACCAAGTATACCTCGTGCTAAAGCCACTCGACCAATGACTACCATGATGTTTATTGCGTTGATAAAGGCGTATTCATTATAATATAATGGTGACCTGGAAAATGGGTAGGCCTATGAATTTAGCACTCCAACAGATATCATATATGATATCTGTTTGCATCCTGCCCTTATCAGGATTCTAACCCACTTTAATTGCCACAGTTTTACATGGGTCATGAGGTCGATTACCAATAAAATGTCCTCTATCTATCAATGAGCGTTTCAATACATGTTTAATCTGATCCATCACACATGTAATTGTTTAATTTCAAATAATTAACATGCAAGAGCTTGTCGAGTGGCAGTCTCGTTATACATATATATATATATATATATATATATATATATATATATATATATATAACGGGTGATTTTTTTGTGGTTAGGATTTTCATGCATTAGTATTTGACAGATCACGCGGGATTTCAGACAAGGTGTCAAAGAGAAAGATGCTCAGTATGCTTTGACATTTCATAACTGAAGCCGAACGATCTGCCACAACGTCGAATTTTCAGTGAATGGGCCCTAGAAAAGTTGGCAGAAAATCCGCTTTTTTATCGACAAATTTTGTTCAGCGATGAGGCTCATTTCTGGTTGAATGGCTACGTAAATAAGCAAAATTGCCGCATTTGGAGTGAAGAGCAACCAGAAGCCGTTCAAGAACTGCCCATGCATCCCGAAAAATGCACTGTTTGGTGTGGTTTGTACGCTGGTGGAATCATTGCTGTTGGACGCAACGTTACGGTGAATGGCGATCGCTATCGTTCGATGCTAACAAACTTTTTGTTGCCAAAAATGGAAGAACTGAACTTAGTTGACATGTGGTTTCAACAAGATGGCGCTACATGCCACACAGCTCGCGATTCTATGGCCATTTTGAGGGAAAACTTCGGAGAACAATTCATCTCAAGAAATGGCCCGGTAAGTTGGCCACCAAGATCATGCGATTTGACGCTTTTAGACTATTTTTTGTGGGGCTACGTCAAGTCTAAAGTCTACAGAAATAAGTCAGCAACTATTCCAGTTTTGGAAGACAACATTTTCGAAGAAATTCGGGCTATTCCGGCCGAAATGCTCGAAAAAGTTGCCCAAAATTGGACTTTCCGAATGGACCACCTAAGACGCAGCCGCGGTCAACATTTAAATGAAATTATCTTCAAAAAGTAAATGTCATGGACCAATCTAACGTTTCAAATAAAGAACCGATGAGATTTTGCAAATTTTATGCGTTTTTTTTTAAAAAAAAGTTCTCAAGCTCTTAAAAAATCACCCGTTATATATATATATATATATATATATATATATATATATATAGATGTATATATATATATATATATATATATATATATATATATATATATATAAATATATATATATATATATATATATATATATATATATATATATAAATAAATAAATATATATATATATATACATATATATATATAGATATATATAGATATATATATATATATATATACACACACACACATATATATATATATATATATATATATATATATATATATATATATATATATATATATATATATATATATATATATATATATAAATATGTATATATATACATGTCGATTGATGACCAGCTGCAGTTCCGATTTATGGAAAGCCATATCCAGATTGTATAGCCCCATGTGAGTATATAGTACTGGCATGGAAATGAGTAGGTCCATAAATTCTGTCCTCCAAGAGGGATCATAGATGTATTCATTGGCACCACCGATCGTAATTTTAGATCGTGAAACATCTCGGTTGCATCCTGCTCTTATGAGAATTTGAACCCACTCCAACAGCTCTAATCACTAGGCCATAGGGTCCGAACAAACCAGTTAAGAGATTGTGTCTAGGTCTCGACGATTATCGTTTCATATATCGTTTGATGAGCACTATGAACTCTCTTAATTTCTAAACGTAAACGAGATGCTTGGTTTATATTTCGTTTGTTTGAAGATGCAAAACTATAAAATGTATTTTATAAATCAAATAAACTTAATTGGAATTTTGATATGAGTTCTAGAATTAAATATCGATTTACTACTTCGTCTATCTGTACAAAATATGCAAACAATTGATGTATAAGTACCTTGGTTGGTTCTTTGTGCATAAAAAAACACAATCAAATGGATTGGCAAATATCGAATTTTTATTTATTCTGGATACATGTACATATAAATAAATCAGAATGTCTTTGTTTGATTTTCAAGATGGTGATTTTGCATAAGCTTTGTATAATAAGGAACAAGAACGATAACTTATAAACGATATCCAGCAAGCAAGAATTTGAAAAAACATCGAAACCCTTTAATTAGAGGGAAATAAAATAAAAAGCGATCCAAAATAAACGGTTGTTATACAAACCTGGACATATGATAGGCAACTGTGGGGTTTTTCCAAGAAGACAAATATCAAAATCATACAAACAGTTCAAAATAAAATCCTGCGATGCATTAATTAATGCACCGTGGTACATTCGATGCGACAACCTCTATCGAGCATTATGCAACAAAGCACCTGCAACGAAAGCACTAAAAATCTGAACATAAGCTGTATGCTGACCTCTCCAACAAGAAGACTGCAAAGAACCAAACCACTGGACTTGTCGCGGCCAGGAGGTCAGCTAGGCTTACAGTTGCAAAATCATGCGATTATCATTTATGTGACTGCACATCCCATGAGCCCACCGCATTGAAATCATGTCCGGGTGCCTAAGCGGAGACTCGATGGTAGTTAAGAGGAATGCGTAATGTTACCAAAGATTCGAACAACCGATTAAATTTTAACTGCGTTTGCGTACATTTCACCAAATTTTTAAAAAGGATCAGCTAACTGATATACGATAACTTGTCTGTACCATCGACATACATAAACGAAATAATTTATTATTTCAAATCAAACTATATTGCAAAACTTTTCTAATCAAATTGTAATTATAGTTGTTCGTTTAACTGCCAAAAACCCAAACTTTTACTTCTCGTACTAGCTGATAACACTCTAATCGATATGTTCTCTCTTGGAACGAACATTAAAAAAAAACTAAAAAGAATCTAAAATGATTTTGGTAAAAACCTAGAAGCTATATACGCTTAGATCAGAATATAATGATAACACCAAAAATAAGGATATTAGAAACGAGAAGATAAATAGATAAAATAACAATAAAAATGTAAATGTTTTTGGAGGATATATATTGTTTGGAATTAGTCTATATAGTTTATGGCCGAGATGGCCTGTTTTATTTTATATACCAGCTTAGAAAATTACATTGTCATTGCCTAACAAATTATAGAAACATTATATACCGCACCAACAACAAACAACATAAACTTTTCTAATAATTTATCTTATATACAAAGATAAGATCCTTTTGTGTAGACTTTGATGTAGTGATTTAACACCCTCGCCCACACTTTGGGTGAATAAATTAAAATCAACTTTTTTTTCTGCTATATGGTAGTGATTGCAACAATGTATCGATTAAAAGCAAAATTAAATTGAAAATTGCAGAACGAAGTCATAAATTAAAAACTACTTTGGAGCAACAACGCGCACTATAACAACTACCGTATGTGCACCATATAAACAACTATCGTGTTCATAACTTATATGTTTATACCGAAACATATTTATGCGATTTTATCGAAGGATTTGTTTCATTTCAATTTGCTTTGCTGTAGGGAGCTATGTAGGTGTGATATAAAAATATATAAAGGGTTTTCCAATGAGAGGTTTCGTTTTGAATAGCCTGCCTATTTGAGCATCTGTCAATTTTGAAGTCACTGTTTTTGGGTCGTCATGAAGCACAATTTCGGCCGGCAAAAGTGAAACTGGTAATTTTCAGTAAGACGGCGCTACATGCCACACAAGCAACGAAACAATTGCAATTCTGCAAGAAAAGTTTTCTGACCGTATAATTTCTCGAAGAGGTAGTCATGGAAAAATTCATGAAAAGGATATATATGCTGCTGCATGCGTAGCCGTGGCGGCCGTTTGGCTCATATCGTTTTCAAGTCTTAATGGCATACTCTTTACAAGGACGTAAATATTCATTGATTTCTCTGAAAAATACTCGTTTTCTTTAAATATCAAATGAAACCTCATATTGGAAACCTCTTTATTTTAATGATTTCCCAGAACTTCGTTAAACTTATAAGATGTCGATATGCTTTAACATTTCAATAATTTTATTTAAGGTATGATGTTTATAGATGAAGTGAAACATTTATACTGCTTATAGATTGGCTGTACCTAAGTTTCAGACATATCCTTGATATCCATATCCATGACATATCCTTTTTGATCAACTTCGCTTATGAATGAGAAGTTCCCGATATAAAAGCTTCTGGATACTTAATGATATTGCGGTAATTTTATGTGAGTTAAAAGCCGTATGATTACATCATTACCTTGAACGTGTCGACTAGCAGTCCATATGATGTTAAACTGGACAATTTGAAGAACAGGAAGGGCAAAGCTTATAAGATTAAAACAATATTTTGAGGAAATTAAGCTTAAATGTTCAGAATGTAACCAACATTTCGAGAATTGTTTTGAGATTAAATACAAGACATTTTAAAGAAAAAATTAAAAACGAGCCAAAGAGCTTTTGGAGCTTTTTAATGGCAAAACGAGTAGTCAGCGGTTTCCTGCATGTATATGACATATCCAACATGATCACTTAGTTTTTTAAAACTGTCCTTAAACCTGAAAACGTTGATAAGTATCAAAATCCCCACCTGTCGATTGAGGTATACCATATATATCATAGTTGTGGTTCTGATCAAGTTCCCGTTCTATTTTGAAAGATTACTGTTTGTACGCTGTTCAACCAATCGATGTGATTTGGTGATTTTCTTGATACATGAAAGATAGCCAATAAAATAACTCCATTATTCAAAACTTGGGATATAAAGAATGTATCATGTTGTAAGGTACAAAGTCGATTTCATGTATAACCAAATTATTTGAACTTGTAATATGCAATTCCTTTAAAGTAGTGTTGCCTTGACATGTTTCGCCGTACCAACATGGATTCATGCCAAAGAGATCAACATCGTTATAGAAAGTCACAAGCAAGTTAATGTGATGTACACTAACTTTGTCATGGCGTTTGACTCCATTGACCATTGTTTAGAACGATTATATCATTTGGTTTCCCAAATAACTTTGTTGCATGGTTTAAATCTTACCTATGCGAACGCATGCAATACATCGAAATTGGAATCAGCAGGTCCAAGCCAATTAAAGCTACATCGTGTTGTCTACAAGGTTCCCATCTTGGCCCTTGGATTTGTACTATTTTCATCGAAGCAAGTCACCTAAAGTAAAAAGAACTGTCGAAAACTTAAACGAGGATGAGAAACTCATTGAGGCTATTGACGGTTAAGTGAATTGGTGTGAGTCAAATCTTCATAACCTGAACATTAATAAGTGTAATTCTTTATTATTACACCGAAACTCGACACACTTATTCTAACACTTTTCCAATACCTTCCGAATAATAAGATTTCTCCAACCCTTCAAAGTAGGCGTTTGTTTCATCGAAGCCTTCCTCATTAGAACCGAATCTCTGTCCGCCGAGCTATTTCGTCAAGTTCGGAAGCACAATAAGTCGCAGGGGGCTAAGTCTGGTGAATATAGTGGATGTGGAAGCATTTCGAAGCGTATTTAATAGATACAATTGACCATTGCAGCCACACACATGTACACAAATGCAGTGATAATGAATGGAAGAGACTTCTTTCTTTGGCAAATACTGCCATTTTTCTTTCAAAACGTTGTTGCAACGATCCAAAAGTTGCAGTTATCTTCGCTGTTGACTGTTAGTAGATAAGCTATGCGGGTACGAGCGCAAAATCGCGTGTATTTTCTTATGAAGGTCTAAATTTGCATTTTTTGGCCTCACTATGACGTCACACGCTTATATGACGCGTACAAATCGTGTATATTTAATTACGTCACTCGCTTGTTATAAAAGACTGTGCATAATATAAATAAGCAATGATGGTATTTTTGTTGTTGTGATACTATATGAAAAATCAAAAACTCTAAATATCTCCGTAAATAGAGGTCCTATCGAAATTTTGGTGAAAATTTCCGTACGAAGTACTTATCCGGATGAGGATATTAGAACACGATGGCGTACTTTTTTTTGAAAATTTTTGACTTCTAGAATCTATCAAAATTGTTCTGCAATAATATTGAAGACACATTGTTGTTGTTGTATTATAGTTACTAGTAAACATTAAAAATCTTAACATGATCAAACATGTTTCAGATAATATATTTTCTTATGCATATAAAATTATTATGCAGATTTTTTTTTTATATGACGTCACCCGCACATTAAATTATTATGTAATTTATTTTTTATTTTTATATGATGTCATATAAGATTCTACACTTTTATTGTATGTGCATCAATTAAAATAAAAATATAAATAATCAATCGTGTTGTTGTTGTAATATTATATTAAAAATCAAAAACCCTAAATATCTTCGTAAATAGAGATCCTATCGAAATTTTGACAAAAAATTCCGTACGAAGTACTTATCCGGATGAGGAAAGCTGAATATGATGGCACATTTTTTTTTTTTAAATTTTCGACTTTTAGAACCTACCAAAATTATTCTATACGATAATATTAATTGGTACATTGTTGTTGTATTATAGAGCAATATACCATAATACGAATTTGAACAAGATAAAACATGATTCGTAATCATTTGTACATATTGTGCATGTTGCACTTACTCTTTATTTCACATAATATAAAAATGATATACATATAGTTATGATGTAATCATAATACGTAATAATTATTCTTTATTTAATTTAATAATCCATCGAAAGATCAACTCTTAAAATAACTATATTGAAGTTATATTATTCGTGTTGTATTTAGACTAATTAAAATAAAAGACAAAATATTTAATTGTTATCATATTGATTTGTGTTAAATAGTAAATTTTATTTTTGACACGAAGTGTTAATGAAGTAATAAAATGTACATTACATTCTTATTAACGTATACTATAAATTTTATATAAAATGCAGTTCAGTGCACATTTTATATAACATATTGGAAGAACTCTTCTAATATTTATTATCTATATAAAGATGTACTGATCTCATTTGCGTTCATTAGTTGTTAAACCATCATTCAGTGCGTTTCAAATAGTTAATAATTTATTAAATTAAAATAATTTAAAGTTAAGAAGTGATTATACAATTTTATCACATTATTAAAAACAATTAAAAAACAAAATGACAAATTTTAACCAGTTAGTCTCTAATACTAAATCGATACTTCTTAATGCTACCGAAAACCCTCAGCTTTTACAAGATGCCATTAAAGAATGTAGTAAAAATTTAAAAGTTCTTCGAAATAAGCTGCAAAGAAATAGCAACTCAGGAATTAAAAAACAAGCTGCATGTGCTATTGGTTTATTGACTGGATTTCGCACACAAATGAAAATGATGAAGAAAAATAAAGAAACGTCGAAATATACATCAAGACGTGTAAACTGTGAATATTTGCAAACAGCTTTTCAAAATCGTATCAAAACTTTAGCCATAATCAACTTGACTCATACCGATCCAATAGATTTTTTGAATGATTGTCAAAAAACTTTTCATATTCGCATCAAAAATCTATTAAAAAAAGAATGTGCTTTAAAAATAAATGGAGTTTTTTGTGGCGAGTTTAAACTTGGCAATGAAGGTGGCGAAAATAATTTTGAGTTTAAATATATGAATACAAAAAATCATGTGCTGTACCGGGATACAAACATTAATGATTGGTTCAATAAAAATATTAAAGTAATAATATTAAAAGAGCTTGAAGAGTTTCAAGAAAAGCAAAGTGGTTGGAGTATTTCAGCAATCATAAATTTAACCATGAATATCAATAAATTCACTCCACAACTGGGTTCATCTTACATAGAGCTGCCGGATCAAATACGGAAAAAGGAGGCTTGTATTAATATTAAAAATAGTGATAATGCATGTTTTGCGTGGTCTTTAATGGCAGCATTGCATCCAGTAGCAAAAGATCCCCAACGCATAATTAAGTATGGATCCTACTTAGAGAAGTTCAATTTAAAAGGAATTCAATTTCCAATGACGATAAACCAAATCCCACGATTTGAAAAGCAAAACAATGTGTCAATTAATGTATACATATTGAAATTACAAAAATCTGGAGAGTATATTACATTACCGACATATTTATCTAAAAATAAAAAGGATAAGCACGTCAATTTACTCTTAATTCAAAATGTTTACGAAAGGGCTGAGGGAAACGAAGAAGCAGATGAAGCAATAAGAGAATTGAGCGAGCATGAGCCGATTAAATATCATTATGTTTGGATTAAAAATCTTTCTCGGCTGTTATCATCACAACTGAGCAACCACAAAGGAAAAACGTATTTTTGCGATCGATGTCTTCACTATTTCTATTCAATGGAGATACTACTAAAACATGGTGAGAATTGTAAAAATCAAAATAGATGTAAAGTTAGGTTACCTACAAAGGAACAAAAATATATTAACTTTAAGAATTTTAAGAATAAGATAGTTGCACCATTCATAATTTACGCGGATTTAGAATGTCTATTAAGAAAAGTTGAAGTTAATAATAATTATCAAAATCATGAGCCTTATAATATAGGTTATTATGTGAAATGCTCATATGATAACACACTATCATTCTACAAATCATACCGTGGTGAGGATTGCGTTTCTTGGTTTAGTAAAGAATTAGCGTATTTCGCGAAAAACTTAGATAATATATTAACTAATCCAGTAAATATGAATGCTTTAACGGAAGAAGAAAATTCTTTGTTTAAAACAATCCCGATATGTCATATATGCGAAAAACCTTTTGACGGTAAAGAGATAAGAGTCCGTGATCACTGCCATTTTACTGGCAAGTTTAGAGGAGCCGCACATAATTATTGTAATATTAATTATAAAGAAGAAGGTCACATCGTTCCAATCGTTTTTCACAATTTAAGTGGTTATGACTCACATTTTATAATAAAAAATATAGCATCTGATTTGCCGGGTAGAGTAGATTTATTACCAATAAACAAGGAGAAATATATATCGTTTACCAAACACTTAAATTTTTATTTAACAAAATATCGATTTATAGATTCATTTCGATTTATGGATAAAAGCTTAGATGACCTTTCATCATATTTATCTACTTTTCTTAATTTAAAATCTGAATTCCCGCTAATTTCAGATGACAAATTTTTATTGTTGACTAAGAAGGGCGTCTATCCTTACGATTATTTCGATAGTTCTCAAAAATGTTTAGAAGAATCACTTCCTTCACTTGAGCAATTCTATAACAAACTAAATGATAGTAATATTAGTGAACAGCAATATACACATGCACAAAATGTGTGGAACAAATTCAACATACGCAATTTGGGTGAATATTCAGATTTATATCTCAAAACAGATGTACTATTGTTGACAGATGTTTTCGAACAGTTTCGAGATAGTTGCCATAAAACTTATGGATTAGATCCCGCACATTATTACACGCTTCCTGGATACACTTGGGATGCAATGCTGAAATACACTAATAAATCTTTAGAGCTATTGACAGATATAGATATGTTAATGTTTGTAGAGCGGGGAATTAGAGGTGGTTTAAGTCAATGTACAAAACGTTACGCTAAAGCCAATAATAAATATATAGAAAATTATGATCCCGATAATGAATCCACATATTTAATGTATAATGATATTAATAATCAATACGGTTGGGCTATGTCACAATATTTACCTTTCGGAGGCTTCAAATGGATTGAAACGACAAATTTCGATGTAAATCTAATTGAAGATAATTCTGACGTGGGATATATCTTAGAAGTAGATATAGAGTATCCTAGCGAATTACACGACGAACATAATAACTTACCATTTTGCCCAGAACATCAATGTAGTCCAGGTTCGAAAGAGGAAAAATTAATGGCTACATTGTACAACAAAGAAAAATATATAATTCACTATAGAAACTTAAAACAAGCTATCAAGTATGGTTTGAAAATTAAAAAAATTTACAATATTCTTGAATTCAATCAATCACCATGGTTAAAGTCATATATAGATTTAAATACATTGCTACGCTCAAATGCAAAGAACGAGTTCGAAAAAAATCTTTTCAAACTAATGAATAATGCAGTCTTCGGTAAAACTATGGAAAATGTTCGAAAACATAGTATTGTAAAGTTAGTGACTAAATGGTTTGGAAGATATGGAGCCGAAGCATTAATTTCAAAGCCTGAATTTAAGTCATCTACTATTTTCAATGAAAATTTAGTTGCTATTGAACTAAATAAATCAGAAATTTTTTTTAACAAACCAATATATATTGGAATGTGTATTTTAGACTTAGCCAAAACAACACTTTATGACTTTCATTATGGTTACATGATCCCTCAATTTAATGATAATTGCATAATATGCTATACAGATACAGATAGCCTCATCTATCAGATAACATGTCCAGATATTTATGAAATAATTAAGCGAGATTGCTATACAACTTTTGATACGAGTGACTATCCCGCTAATAATATTTGGAAAATTCCTTCTGTGAATAAAAAACTACCGGGTATTATGAAAGATGAGAATAATGGTGCAATAATGACAGAGTTTGTTGGTTTGAGATCAAAGATGTATGCGTATAAGATTCAGGGGGAAGAAACAGAACAACCTGTAGAAACTAAGAAAGCTAAAGGAATAAAAAAACAGGTTGTGAAATGTAGAATATCATTTAATGATTATGTAAACTGTTTGAATTCTGAAAAAACTAAAACTATTTCACAAAATTTAATTCAATCGAAAAAACATCACGTTAGTTCATTTACTCAAACTAAAACCGCACTTAATCCTCACGATGATAAACGATTTTTAGTTAAGGGTGATTATGGAACTTTAGCTTGGGGACATTACAAATTAATGGAGATCGATTAAACAATATATTAACTTGAATATAGGATACACATAAAATTATGAATTCAGATATTTAAATTTGCTATAAAATTGCTAATTGTAGCTTTTAGTAAATGAAAATATAAAATTAAAAACTAGTTTTAAGTTTAACTTACTTTGTCATACATACAATTAATCCTCTACTATATTTTTCTATTTTATACTCATGCTAATAAATAAGATATTTGTTGTTGCATTTAGAAATAAAATATTTGCATTACGATTCATATACTCCTATGATTTAAGTATTTTATTGTAAAATTTAATTAATTTTTTAGATTTATTAATTATAAAAATATTAACAACATATTGAAATTATATAAATAAAAATGTTTGTTTAAAAAAAAAATAACGAGTTTTTATTTTAGATATGAAATTAATTGAAATGAATTTTATTAACAAATAGTTAAACAAATATTAGAGAAATAAGTTTATTTAAGCGCATATTATTCTTAACTACTAACGAATTTAATTCTACTAACATTCGACGTACAGTACAATTTAATGTAGTTAAAAAGTCTGAAGTTAAAAAATACAAACCCAACTCTGAGAAACACAAGTTTTTAGAAAACCACGATTAAGTACCGTACGGTTATAAAATTGTGAAAACTGCATGACCGCAACGCAATTTTTTTTATTTTCATAACTTAATAATAATTTATAGGTTGTAGGATAAAATAATAACATAGTATTTTAAATTAGTATATAAAACTTGTAAAAATTATGAAATAAAAATACATTGTAAACTAAAATTTAAAAATAAAAATGTTTTTTATTTTAAAAAATTAATTTAGCACTACTAATAAAACATGTTTTACTATTTTTTTTGTGTATAATGACATACTAATTATTTATAAGGTATATTGCTCTCAAATCAACTAGAATCTACATCGAAAAAAAATTATGGTACAAATTCGAAAACTTTTTACAGCTGTAAATTTTTAACATCCGTTTAAAAACAAAACATTTTAAAAGAAGAAAATCAGTACATAATCTATATATTTCTATAAATATTCTCTATAAGTATATTTCATTCACTCGATACAATCAGAAAAGTTTTTTCTGTGTAGGATGAATAACAAGTATTTATGACATAACCGGTCTTATAAACTTAATCGTAATCTGAGAATTACCTCACTAAAAAACGGCCATTTGTGGAGATCGGTCGCTTGAGGAGAATTTGGTTCTATTTTAAAAAATAAAAATATTTATTAAAATAATAAATAACTCTCTCTTCATAATGTCAATCGATAAACATCTAGTTGCTCGCCTTGTCTCCAAAATTGTATCTGAAGAGTTTATTCGGGAAGGTATGTATGGAGTCTGTTTGCCTGCATCTTTATTACTCTTCGATCATTTAAAGAATTTACGTATTAAAATTATGTATCGAAAGAGTGTAAGTAATAATTTGGTACTTGCACCTATACATACATATAAGAACCGAAATTGATAGTGTAAAATATGATTCAACAGTTGCTATCACTAAATCATATCTGACCCAACAAGAAAAGTCAGTTTTTGATGTTATAGAGTATAAATATTATTCAGAAGATCAAACTTTTACGAATTCTGAAGATCGTGCTATAATGAATGTATTCTACAAAGTAAAACATACACAAAATGTTGCTGATTATTTTGAGGTATCTCCACCAATATTAAAAACAATTAGAAATATAGTTAATGAAAGAGTTAAGATAATCTTAAAACATAAAACATGAAATAAAAAAACTTAAATCTTAACTTACGTGTTTCATTAATAATTTGTTTCTTAATTTTGCGTCTAATAAACGTCTATGATTTATAATGTAAATGCGGTCATGAGAGAAGTGTCCTTCAGGAACATCGCACATGATCGCAGGTACCGTATTTGATACCCACCACATTTGATATAAACGTCTATGAATAAAAAGAAAAATGCGGTTAATCGCAATGCGCCATTTCGAATAAAATTGATATAAACGTCTATGAATTGATATAATATATATTTGATTAGTATCACAAATGGCCGTTTTTTAGTGAGGTAATTCTCAGATTACGATTAAGTTTATAAGACCGGTTATGTCATAAATACTTGTTATTCATCCTACACAGAAAAAACTTTTCTGATTGTATCGAGTGAATGAAATATACTTATAGAGAATATTTATAGAAATATATAGATTATGTACTGATTTTCTTCTTTTAAAATGTTTTGTTTTTAAACGGATGTTAAAAATTTACAGCTGTAAAAAGTTTTCGAATTTGTACCATAATTTTTTTTCGATGTAGATTCTAGTTGATTTGAGAGCAATATACCTTATAAATAATTAGTATGTCATTATACACAAAAAAAATAGTAAAACATGTTTTATTAGTAGTGCTAAATTAATTTTTTAAAATAAAAAACATTTTTATTTTTAAATTTTAGTTTACAATGTATTTTTATTTCATAATTTTTACAAGTTTTATATACTAATTTAAAATACTATGTTATTATTTTATCCTACAACCTATAAATTATTATTAAGTTATGAAAATAAAAAAAATTGCGTTGCGGTCATGCAGTTTTCACAATTTTATAACCGTACGGTACTTAATCGTGGTTTTCTAAAAACTTGTGTTTCTCAGAGTTGGGTTTGTATTTTTTAACTTCAGACTTTTTAACTACATTAAATTGTACTGTACGTCGAATGTTAGTAGAATTAAATTCGTTAGTAGTTAAGAATAATATGCGCTTAAATAAACTTATTTCTCTAATATTTGTTTAACTATTTGTTAATAAAATTCATTTCAATTAATTTCATATCTAAAATAAAAACTCGTTATTTTTTTTTTAAACAAACATTTTTATTTATATAATTTCAATATGTTGTTAATATTTTTATAATTAATAAATCTAAAAAATTAATTAAATTTTACAATAAAATACTTAAATCATAGGAGTATATGAATCGTAATGCAAATATTTTATTTCTAAATGCAACAACAAATATCTTATTTATTAGCATGAGTATAAAATAGAAAAATATAGTAGAGGATTAATTGTATGTATGACAAAGTAAGTTAAACTTAAAACTAGTTTTTAATTTTATATTTTCATTTACTAAAAGCTACAATTAGCAATTTTATAGCAAATTTAAATATCTGAATTCATAATTTTATGTGTATCCTATATTCAAGTTAATATATTGTTTAATCGATCTCCATTAATTTGTAATGTCCCCAAGCTAAAGTTCCATAATCACCCTTAACTAAAAATCGTTTATCATCGTGAGGATTAAGTGCGGTTTTAGTTTGAGTAAATGAACTAACGTGATGTTTTTTCGATTGAATTAAATTTTGTGAAATAGTTTTAGTTTTTTCAGAATTCAAACAGTTTACATAATCATTAAATGATATTCTACATTTCACAACCTGTTTTTTTATTCCTTTAGCTTTCTTAGTTTCTACAGGTTGTTCTGTTTCTTCCCCCTGAATCTTATACGCATACATCTTTGATCTCAAACCAACAAACTCTGTCATTATTGCACCATTATTCTCATCTTTCATAATACCCGGTAGTTTTTTATTCACAGAAGGAATTTTCCAAATATTATTAGCGGGATAGTCACTCGTATCAAAAGTTGTATAGCAATCTCGCTTAATTATTTCATAAATATCTGGACATGTTATCTGATAGATGAGGCTATCTGTATCTGTATAGCATATTATGCAATTATCATTAAATTGAGGGATCATGTAACCATAATGAAAGTCATAAAGTGTTGTTTTGGCTAAGTCTAAAATACACATTCCAATATATATTGGTTTGTTAAAAAAAATTTCTGATTTATTTAGTTCAATAGCAACTAAATTTTCATTGAAAATAGTAGATGACTTAAATTCAGGCTTTGAAATTAATGCTTCGGCTCCATATCTTCCAAACCATTTAGTCACTAACTTTACAATACTATGTTTTCGAACATTTTCCATAGTTTTACCGAAGACTGCATTATTCATTAGTTTGAAAAGATTTTTTTCGAACTCGTTCTTTGCATTTGAGCGTAGCAATGTATTTAAATCTATATATGACTTTAACCATGGTGATTGATTGAATTCAAGAATATTGTAAATTTTTTTAATTTTCAAACCATACTTGATAGCTTGTTTTAAGTTTCTATAGTGAATTATATATTTTTCTTTGTTGTACAATGTAGCCATTAATTTTTCCTCTTTCGAACCTGGACTACATTGATGTTCTGGGCAAAATGGTAAGTTATTATGTTCGTCGTGTAATTCGCTAGGATACTCTATATCTACTTCTAAGATATATCCCACGTCAGAATTATCTTCAATTAGATTTACATCGAAATTTGTCGTTTCAATCCATTTGAAGCCTCCGAAAGGTAAATATTGTGACATAGCCCAACCGTATTGATTATTAATATCATTATACATTAAATATGTGGATTCATTATCGGGATCATAATTTTCTATATATTTATTATTGGCTTTAGCGTAACGTTTTGTACATTGACTTAAACCACCTCTAATTCCCCGCTCTACAAACATTAACATATCTATATCTGTCAATAGCTCTAAAGATTTATTAGTGTATTTCAGCATTGCATCCCAAGTGTATCCAGGAAGCGTGTAATAATGTGCGGGATCTAATCCATAAGTTTTATGGCAACTATCTCGAAACTGTTCGAAAACATCTGTCAACAATAGTACATCTGTTTTGAGATATAAATCTGAATATTCACCCAAATTGCGTATGTTGAATTTGTTCCACACATTTTGTGCATGTGTATATTGCTGTTCACTAATATTACTATCATTTAGTTTGTTATAGAATTGCTCAAGTGAAGGAAGTGATTCTTCTAAACATTTTTGAGAACTATCGAAATAATCGTAAGGATAGACGCCCTTCTTAGTCAACAATAAAAATTTGTCATCTGAAATTAGCGGGAATTCAGATTTTAAATTAAGAAAAGTAGATAAATATGATGAAAGGTCATCTAAGCTTTTATCCATAAATCGAAATGAATCTATAAATCGATATTTTGTTAAATAAAAATTTAAGTGTTTGGTAAACGATATATATTTCTCCTTGTTTATTGGTAATAAATCTACTCTACCCGGCAAATCAGATGCTATATTTTTTATTATAAAATGTGAGTCATAACCACTTAAATTGTGAAAAACGATTGGAACGATGTGACCTTCTTCTTTATAATTAATATTACAATAATTATGTGCGGCTCCTCTAAACTTGCCAGTAAAATGGCAGTGATCACGGACTCTTATCTCTTTACCGTCAAAAGGTTTTTCGCATATATGACATATCGGGATTGTTTTAAACAAAGAATTTTCTTCTTCCGTTAAAGCATTCATATTTACTGGATTAGTTAATATATTATCTAAGTTTTTCGCGAAATACGCTAATTCTTTACTAAACCAAGAAACGCAATCCTCACCACGGTATGATTTGTAGAATGATAGTGTGTTATCATATGAGCATTTCACATAATAACCTATATTATAAGGCTCATGATTTTGATAATTATTATTAACTTCAACTTTTCTTAATAGACATTCTAAATCCGCGTAAATTATGAATGGTGCAACTATCTTATTCTTAAAATTCTTAAAGTTAATATATTTTTGTTCCTTTGTAGGTAACCTAACTTTACATCTATTTTGATTTTTACAATTCTCACCATGTTTTAGTAGTATCTCCATTGAATAGAAATAGTGAAGACATCGATCGCAAAAATACGTTTTTCCTTTGTGGTTGCTCAGTTGTGATGATAACAGCCGAGAAAGATTTTTAATCCAAACATAATGATATTTAATCGGCTCATGCTCGCTCAATTCTCTTATTGCTTCATCTGCTTCTTCGTTTCCCTCAGCCCTTTCGTAAACATTTTGAATTAAGAGTAAATTGACGTGCTTATCCTTTTTATTTTTAGATAAATATGTCGGTAATGTAATATACTCTCCAGATTTTTGTAATTTCAATATGTATACATTAATTGACACATTGTTTTGCTTTTCAAATCGTGGGATTTGGTTTATCGTCATTGGAAATTGAATTCCTTTTAAATTGAACTTCTCTAAGTAGGATCCATACTTAATTATGCGTTGGGGATCTTTTGCTACTGGATGCAATGCTGCCATTAAAGACCACGCAAAACATGCATTATCACTATTTTTAATATTAATACAAGCCTCCTTTTTCCGTATTTGATCCGGCAGCTCTATGTAAGATGAACCCAGTTGTGGAGTGAATTTATTGATATTCATGGTTAAATTTATGATTGCTGAAATACTCCAACCACTTTGCTTTTCTTGAAACTCTTCAAGCTCTTTTAATATTATTACTTTAATATTTTTATTGAACCAATCATTAATGTTTGTATCCCGGTACAGCACATGATTTTTTGTATTCATATATTTAAACTCAAAATTATTTTCGCCACCTTCATTGCCAAGTTTAAACTCGCCACAAAAAACTCCATTTATTTTTAAAGCACATTCTTTTTTTAATAGATTTTTGATGCGAATATGAAAAGTTTTTTGACAATCATTCAAAAAATCTATTGGATCGGTATGAGTCAAGTTGATTATGGCTAAAGTTTTGATACGATTTTGAAAAGCTGTTTGCAAATATTCACAGTTTACACGTCTTGATGTATATTTCGACGTTTCTTTATTTTTCTTCATCATTTTCATTTGTGTGCGAAATCCAGTCAATAAACCAATAGCACATGCAGCTTGTTTTTTAATTCCTGAGTTGCTATTTCTTTGCAGCTTATTTCGAAGAACTTTTAAATTTTTACTACATTCTTTAATGGCATCTTGTAAAAGCTGAGGGTTTTCGGTAGCATTAAGAAGTATCGATTTAGTATTAGAGACTAACTGGTTAAAATTTGTCATTTTGTTTTTTAATTGTTTTTAATAATGTGATAAAATTGTATAATCACTTCTTAACTTTAAATTATTTTAATTTAATAAATTATTAACTATTTGAAACGCACTGAATGATGGTTTAACAACTAATGAACGCAAATGAGATCAGTACATCTTTATATAGATAATAAATATTAGAAGAGTTCTTCCAATATGTTATATAAAATGTGCACTGAACTGCATTTTATATAAAATTTATAGTATACGTTAATAAGAATGTAATGTACATTTTATTACTTCATTAACACTTCGTGTCAAAAATAAAATTTACTATTTAACACAAATCAATATGATAACAATTAAATATTTTGTCTTTTATTTTAATTAGTCTAAATACAACACGAATAATATAACTTCAATATAGTTATTTTAAGAGTTGATCTTTCGATGGATTATTAAATTAAATAAAGAATAATTATTACGTATTATGATTACATCATAACTATATGTATATCATTTTTATATTATGTGAAATAAAGAGTAAGTGCAACATGCACAATATGTACAAATGATTACGAATCATGTTTTATCTTGTTCAAATTCGTATTATGGTATATTGCTCTATAATACAACAACAATGTACCAATTAATATTATCGTATAGAATAATTTTGGTAGGTTCTAAAAGTCGAAAATTTAAAAAAAAAAAATGTGCCATCATATTCAGCTTTCCTCATCCGGATAAGTACTTCGTACGGAATTTTTTGTCAAAATTTCGATAGGATCTCTATTTACGAAGATATTTAGGGTTTTTGATTTTTAATATAATATTACAACAACAACACGATTGATTATTTATATTTTTATTTTAATTGATGCACATACAATAAAAGTGTAGAATCTTATATGACATCATATAAAAATAAAAAATAAATTACATAATAATTTAATGTGCGGGTGACGTCATATAAAAAAAAAATCTGCATAATAATTTTATATGCATAAGAAAATATATTATCTGAAACATGTTTGATCATGTTAAGATTTTTAATGTTTACTAGTAACTATAATACAACAACAACAATGTGTCTTCAATATTATTGCAGAACAATTTTGATAGATTCTAGAAGTCAAAAATTTTCAAAAAAAAGTACGCCATCGTGTTCTAATATCCTCATCCGGATAAGTACTTCGTACGGAAATTTTCACCAAAATTTCGATAGGACCTCTATTTACGGAGATATTTAGAGTTTTTGATTTTTCATATAGTATCACAACAACAAAAATACCATCATTGCTTATTTATATTATGCACAGTCTTTTATAACAAGCGAGTGACGTAATTAAATATACACGATTTGTACGCGTCATATAAGCGTGTGACGTCATAGTGAGGCCAAAAAATGCAAATTTAGACCTTCATAAGAAAATACACGCGATTTTGCGCTCGTACCCGCATAGCTTATCTACTACTCTTCTCCTCTTTTAAAGGTAATCGATGTGGATTATGCCGCGTGCATCACAAAAAATGTGGCTATGACTGTCCTTTGAAGTAAAGTGATGGATCCATGTTTCATTCACAGTTACGAAACGATGCAGAAACTCCTATTTATTTCGCTAATATGTCGAATGTAAGCAAACGCCGCACCCATCTCGCGGATAGCATTTTCACATTCAAATTTTCGTGTAATTTTTAGTGTGGTGACTTCATTTGGGACTCGTCCACAATGTTCGGCATCAGTTGTGCTTGTACGACCACAACGAAAATCAGAAAGCCACTTGAGAATCATTTTAATCGATCAAGCTTTGTTTTGGTTTTCGTAATGGCTTTAACATCAATGACTGTTAAAATTGAATGACAAATCTGACTAAAAATTTAATTTGGTCTAGTGGCAGATGGTATTGCCACATCGGGGATTTGCGATTGTAGTGCCCTCTGTTGCAATTTTACCAAACTTCTTATCCCGCCCTCATATATCAGTCTTCAAATTTATCAATTTTAAAGTAAGCTTTAAAAGTTGTTGTTATGACGAGATTGTCAAACACTGGGTAAATATCTTTATTATTTGTAACAATTTATTGACACTATCCCAATTCAAAAATCTAGAATAAGCATCAATAACTGAATTATTATTACTGAGTATATTGTTTGAGACTATATCTCGGATTGGTGATCTGCTGAGTGCCGACAAAAAAATCGCTGAGTCCTTATGATAATCTCATACTACTTATTAAAATATTAATTTATTTATGTACAATAGACATACACACACAAACAGAACAGAGAGTTGAGTTGAGCACAAGGGAATAATATATTTTCTTGTTTTTCCATATAATTTTTCCAAACAATATAATTTATATAACAACAACAACAACAACACCACCAACAATTCATGTCTAAGCATATATAACATCTACAATATTGTTTTCGTTCATTTTTTTTTCTTAAAAGATAAGGATATAAGATAAAAGATATATCTACAATACTTAAGATGAAAAACGGGAGAGAAAAAAAAAAGTTGTGTACAGCATATAAAAAATAAAGGCAAGCGTATGCATAATAAAAAATTTATTAAATAAAATAAAATATTAAAATATTTAATTCAAAATGACTCAGGAAACCAACATAACAGAAACGAACGAACGAAAATGTTTTTTTTTTCAAGAAGAGATCTTAACTCAAAACAAACATGTAAGCAAGTAAACAACGACCATGTAAATGTTGGGAGAAACAATAAACTCATATATGTAATATACCTGCACATATGTACGTGTACCAAAAACACAATATTGAATGTGTCCACATCCGCCACCGCTGCTGCGTACATCAAAGAACGAAACAGACTATTTGTTAAAAGGTACACACTCATATCTTTATTTATTCAGGTGTTTTATTCGTCTGAATATTTTTCTATCTGACTTAAGTAATTATCTCAGAAAATGGTGAATAATTGTACTTCTATCCTAATTTTCCAACTTGCCATATGTGAGAATGTTACTCTTCCAACTGGATTTTGGAACTTTTGGGATTCACGGAAAGATCCGTATTTTAGCAGTACATTTGTGAAGGACAACACAGTATCAAATGCTCCAACAAGATATTTTGAGGATTCTGCTTTAAATCAATACGTCCAAAGGCTCATGACCGGATGGTTTACATGGTTCTCAACTAGCATAGAATTGTAGAGTAGAATTTTTGTCCCTCTCTGTGTGTTGTTCAATATTAGATTGTGTCATCACCGAGATGTGGAAAACTTCTTACACAGTTCCAATAATCTTTTCTACTCTCAAATAATTTGAAACGTTCTACTATGACGTAACTGTTCAGATTGCTATCATTTTAAGCCTATGAACTAATACTACACCATCAGTTTAGATTTAGATCAACACACTCAGCAGAAGAACAAGTACAGCAATGGCATATATAGAATAGGACAAAAGGAAAAATTGACATGGACATATAGCTGTGAAGCACACCTGGACTCTTCAAAAAAATATAATTTCAGTATTAGTTAAAGCTGTTTTGTTTGGAGCGGAAGTGTGAACACAACTATGATCTCCTGATAACTAGAGCGATTCCCTAATTGTGTAGATGGTAGACTAGAATATGTGAACGCATATCTGTTGTTGTAAGCAAAAAAGTGTCTATTCAGAAATATCACTTCAACCAGTTAACGGTTTTCCTTGTTAATTTAGTATCATTCCAGGGATTTGATTTGTAATTTGTCATCGAACTTCCATTATGGCTAAAACGTACGTCTAATGAAGCTTTCAATTATTTATCGTCATTCAGGTGACTCTTAATTTTCTCAATACAAGCTGGATCTTGGACAACAATATGCTTTTTCTGTTCTACACGAACGTTTGTTTTGCAAACTTTTGTGATTTTTGTGCTGGTGACCCATAATATAGCAGTGTATTTCTGCTTTAACAGTGTATTGAGTGTATTAAAAGGTTCATGACTTGCTGTCTCAATATGAGCTTTCTCATATGACTGGCTGTTTTATATTTTGCTCAATATGAGCTTTGTTCAGTGTGTTTCCATTGAGATTTGGAAAATTTCATTATCGTTGGTTAAGGAAACAATAACGTTCTGCTATGACGTACACTTAACTGTCCTAAGTGTAGAACTGATTTTCAAGTACCAAACCATAGTTGGTATAGCATAGACTATAATTATGCTTTCGAGAAACTAAAGTTTGGATTTAGATCAGAATACTCAACAGAAGAACAAACACATAGACGAAAAATGGACTCGGACATTTAGCTGTGGAGTATATTTGTTTGCAGCGGAAGGCAACGCATTCGATCTCAACAGGGAGGGAGTGTTTGTACACAACTATGATCTCCTGGTGGTATAATGAACAGTTTGGTTTAGAGCTATACAATGTGCATATATATGTCAATTCTTTCATCAATAACTAGGCGATTCATTATTTGTGTCGAAGAAAGATAAGAAGCTGTGAAAATAGATTTTGGTATATCTCGTCAAGAGAACTGCAAAATTATCTCGACAGTGAAAACACAAAAAGTCAATTGAAAAAATGTGATTTATCCACAGTGATAGCTTTAAGCTACATCGTTTTGGAATATGAGTCTATTACCATTCTATAGCCTTTGATGATTGACTACCAAACACGGATGTGACGTCGATTGTTATTCGGATGAACTCGTTATAATCAATAGGGGTAACGATCGACACATGTATCAATTGTGCAAAGAGGTCGGACCTACAGTCAACCTTTATAAAACAGTGATAGGCACTCATTCACATAGGTGGGCAAAGCTGCTGCTTAGGATATTCACCATAAAAAACCATTGCTATAAAGATTTTATGGAAATACCTCTGAATGGAAATCAAAGGTTATATTTGACTATTATCAGACCATGGTTTCCAATGCAAATTTTACTCAAAAAAGTTCAACGCATAGTTTGCATCAAAATGTCTAGATTAATGTAAACACACCTGACTGCAGTCGTTGAGGTCCTGTTAGGACACCACCTGATTCCACATTTATCATTCAGGGCCTAGCCGATGGTTGCAGGATAACTCTGTTTCAAATTGAAGAGTATTACCGAAACTTTACTACCTTGGGGTAGTTCAACTTCGACCTCACCTCCTATCCTGCAACCTCTTCCACACAATACTAGTTCTCGGTCAGTTATCAAATCGTGCATCCGTTTACAATTTTTTCCAGAGAAACCTAAGCTCAAAATAACTTGGTTTAGTTTCCCTGACACTTCATACTCATACGTCGTCAAAGGGTGGATTTGAAAAGTAAATGAAAGTTGAGAACGCATCCGCCAGAGTAGAGTTGGGATAATTATTTGTCGTCATAAATATACTTAATCCAATGGATGGTATACATACCTGCCAGTGAATTATAATATATGCTGGACCAATTGATATTGATTTCATAAAACGAAACATATATTTGAGTAAACATCTGTTGGAATCAACATTAACATAAAAACAAAATATACTCTAAACATAGTTGGGATGTTGAAATGGTAATGGATCACCGTAATATTTTTTATCATTACAATGTAATTAGACATACATAATGTATCCTAATGGATGATAAATGGCACATACTTGAAGATGGTAAAAAATAATATTTAATTGCTTAACCTCAGTCCTCCACATTAACCAAAAATATTTAATAATATTTTTTTTGGATCTGAATGGCATCCATAAAGAAATACAATTTATTTACAAATTGAATTATTAAAATTTTAATTAAATTTTTTTATGAAATATTCTTTTTATCAATTAATTTTACCAATATTTATTTTGAAATTATAAATTCTTTTATTACGTATGTGTTTCTGGTTAGTAATTTAATGAAAGAATGCCAATGCGAAAGGTGAAAAATATTTCATTGAAAATTTTTGAGCCTGCCATACGTTTAAGTACAGGGTGCGCCATCAGTTTTTTTTAATTGATAATGAAGGGTGGTTCTATGCCATTTATGTATGCAAAACAATCTCGTTGATATGCCCATCAAGACTTCGACTGCAACCCCGCATCCGAACATCAAAAATGGGTCAGTGGCATCAATTTCAGCTTGAATGTTACTTTAAGTTATTGAATTGTATGTGGACGATTAGCATACACGTTACATTTCAATACCCTCACAAAAAATAATCAATTAGTGTTAAAGCCGAGCTTCTTGGTAGCCAAGGAAATTCACAATTTTTTGAAATTATGCTATTACAAAATTTTGTTGGCAATAAATTATGCCACCGAGATAAACCAAAACAGTGACTTGTGAAGGATGAAGTTCGGTTTTGTAAGATTCCCCCAAATTTGATAATTTTTGCTTATTGACGTACCCTTTAAGATGAAAATCGTTCAAGCATCCAATTTACAATACGACCACAATTTAAATGGTCGGGTGATCTTAATTTTTGAGTTAGTTGAATTTTCGATCGATGGATGCGAATGAAGATCAATATGTAAAATGTTCACTGCATCAAGAGAACAAACAGGATGAGTATTTTAACCATTCCAGGCCTTAGTAGGACGTCAATGTCGACGAACACTCTCACATAATTTACAAAATGTTTTGAACGTTTATTTGCCTAATGAAATACCAAATGCAGTGTTGTGTTTTAAGAGCGATCCCCCATATAAATAGGTATAGAGGCGCAGCTGGTGTAGGACCTACGAAATAAAGGCAAGAACCAGTTTAAGCCAAACAGTTTGCAATTTCGTTGCCCTCAATGCCACGAAATTTCTTACAATCCCCAACCAGTTGCGTGCTGGTTAGTGGGTTGTCCAAGAAGATAAGTACAGTTTTAAGGACAAAATTTAATCTTTTTGACGTCGGCAACGAGATTAAAAGCTGAAATCACGCAGTGAGTAATCACAATTAATTCCGCTTGATGAATAGTACAGTTGATTCCCAGACTGCCTTGCATTCTCAGATCATGCAATGGACAGTAGTTATACGATTCGGTTATCTGTTTGAGCAAATCTGGTGAGAATCACACATCCCTGGTCCCTGGATGGATAAAACCCCTCAAATGATCTGTGGAAATTTGATTGAGACAGGCAGAAGCCTATCAACAACCATGTCGAGTTCGACATAGCCAGTTTAAATTCATTAAGAATTGATGTGTGGCCTGAAGTAGTGACGAAAGCATTGCACCCCAACACTCTTCAAGCGAAAGGCAGCCGAACAAACTGTAGCTTAAATGAAGGATTGTAACTAGCTATACTTATTGCATAAACTCAAAATCCTCTCTCAACTTCAATATAACAGCAAACTAGTACCAAAAATCTAATCTCAAAATGATTGAAATTAAAAAGCAAAATATCGAAGACTTCAAAAGACATGAGCAACAACAAAATTACTGATCTGCATGTAAATTTAATTTCCGGAATGGTTGGTACTCGTATCTATCAAAAATATAAATTTGCCTGCATTTTTTATATCCATCAACCATCCCAATGATAACAAGATGAAAAGAAAAATAAAAGTTAATCAAATGGAAAGTTATGATGATAGACTCTATCTGTGTGCTCTCTATATATATACGTTGAGTATATAAGACATATGTCGAGATAAAATTGATAGATCAATAATGTATAAAACTGGACGGAAGATATTTATGAAATGATTTAATATAATTTTACGTTTAATTTGTTCAATTATGTTTGTGACAAACGAGTTTGTTGGTGTTTGAATCAAATTGTGGAAAATATCGATATGGGATTATTTAATTAGACCTGTGCTCACCTTAACTATGCTAATATCGTTAATATAGGTCGTATCAATGTCAAACTTCGACCAAAGTCTTATATTTGTGTCATCAGTGTGTGGTGTAAGAAACAGACCAATTGGACTTATAGTTAAGATTTCTCAATCACTAAATTGAATGAGACGATTTCGAGCTGTCTTTAACATACGAAAATGAATGGCTAGTACTGTTTGAGCAATTTTTATAGTACAATTGTGAACAAAGATTATTGACTCTTGTTGCTCGTTGAACATACCGCCGGGGTTGACTCGTTAGAGTCAAAACTTGGGAGAAGGGTAATTTTGGTAATCGGTCGTTTCAGAAGTTGCCGTTTGAAAGTTTGATGGTCACCACTCTAACTAGTTTATCGGTTCCCGGATGTACCTCAGAAACTCTTGCTAGTGACCATTTTGATGGTGGTAGATTTTGTTCCCAAAAAAGGACGCATGTAAAATGGAAGCTTTCCACCTTGATTTGTTGATTAGGTGTACGACATTTATTGAATCTGTTGAGTGAGGTTAGATATTCTTATGTCCAGCGCTTCCAAAATCCTTGTAACATCGATTGTAGTAATTGCTATCGGCTTAGATGATTTAATTGGGTATGATGCAGGCTAGGTTCAGGTAACATGCTTATTGGTTGACCTATTATAAAATGTGCGATTGTAAGAGGATTACATTCGTCGTCATCAATATCTCCAAGAGGCCGGGAATTTAAGAGAGCTTCTACCTGCTTGATCAGGGTCAAAAGAGTTCGTACGTAAGTATGGTGTCTCCAATTACGCGGATTTCACTGTTGATTCCCATAATCCACCGAATGTTGGGGCTGCCGGAGGGATAAAGTGCCAGTTAGTATAATGATCGGTGCACCAATTTAGCATATCTGATTGCTTGGCTTGGGAGAGGTATTGTTCGTAAAATTTACGAAGTTGCTTCTTTGCTCCAACTAAATTTGATCCGTTGTCACAGTATATATCTGATGGTACACCTCTTTTGGCGTAGAATCGCTGAAGAGCTCGCAGGAAGGTGTCAGTACTCATATCAGATACCAAATCTAAGGTAGTTGCTTTGATCGCCATGCAAACGAAGATAACTAGGTATGACTTAAATGTTTTAGCTGAACGGTGGCGATGAGTTTTCATTGCAAATGGACCAGCTAAATCCATACCTGTTTGTATAAATGCTCTGATTGGGGGATTCGTATCGGCAGCAAACCATACACTGGCGGATGATTCGACGAATAGGTTCCGTGCTCTAGGAATTACGATTCGTTGCTTTAACGTGGTGAGTAATAGATTTGGTCCGGCATGCAGATAATGAACATGTTTTTTTCGTACCATTCGTTCAATTATGATGTGGCTAGATGGCAGTATAATGGGATGTTTAACACCATATTCTAAGTTTGCATGACCTAGTCTACCTCTCACTCTCAGCAACCCATGTGCATCGATAAATGGAAAAAATTAATGTAAATTAGAGGATGTATTTAAAGGTAATGATTTTTTTAACGACCTAATTTCACTAGGAATGTGTCGAAAATAACAATCTCAGCCTCGCGGATCTCCGTGACTCTTAGGCAATTAAAATTTCGATGGCATGGTTCCAATTTCAATAAACGGTTTCTAATAAATCTTAATACTAACCCCATTATTCTTGACAATTTTCGGTAATTTGATATTCGTTCAGCTAATTCATCGACAATAGAGTGTTGCCAGGGACCGCAGATAAATGAAATTCAGCAATTATTTTATGGTCACAACAATCTGATTCAGGCTCCGACACTTGACTCGTAAGGATATGGTCGTGTTTTAGAAGGAAATCGTGACCGTTGAACCGAAGCTTATTTTGTAGAAAATTTTGTGATGAGATACCGCGCGTCGCACAATCGGCAGGATTCTGGTTTGATGAGACATGATACCACTGACTACGAGATGTGCTCGTTAGTATTTTGGACGTTCTATTAGCGATATAGGTTTTCCAAACCTTGGATGGTTTAGATAGCCAATCTAAGATGATTGATGAATCGGTGAATAAAAACACTTTCGGACCAGATGGCAAGCATAAAGATCTTTGGACTAGTTCCAATAAACGTACGAGCAATGTAGCCGCGTTTAGCTCTAATCGTGGAATAGATAGCGTTTTTATCGGAGCTACCTTTGTTTTAGCTGCAACCAGGTTGGTTCTGACAACGGTTCCTTCCTCTACACGTGCATATATTACGGCAGCGTATGCATCCTTCGATACATCGCAAAACCATGAAGTTCTACATGGGTTGTGGCGTAAATCCATCTGGGAAATTTCACCTTGGTTAACTCATTTAAATGATTTCCAACTAGAACCCACTTCTGTTGTATATCTCAAGGAAGTTCATCATTCCAGCCTATGCCCTTTAGCCAAAGTGATTGGACTAGTATTTTCAGGCGAATTGTTACTGGTGCAAGTAAACCTAGTGGGTCGAAAATTCTGGAAGTCTCCGAAAGGAATGATCTTTAAGTGTACTTGTTGGACAGGATCATATTTTATACCTAAAACGGAAATTGCATTGGATTTGTCGCCTATCTCCCAAGAGTAAAGAAAGTTCTCGTTTTTCAACCGGAATAGATTCCAACAATGCTGGATGGTTCGCTGACCACTTTCATACATTAAACCCACCTAATTCCAGTAAGCATATGAATTAATTTTGAAGCTGCAATCCTGCTTCTAGTGTTCCTTCCCCTGACATCTGGTCATCCATGTAGAAATCCTGTTTTAGAATTTCAGAACCAATTGGGTATCAGAATGTATCAGAAAACTTGTCCGCGAGATAATGGAGCGATTATGTGGCTAAAAAGGATGCTGGTGCGGTACCGTATGTGATGGTGTTTAATCGAAAATGTTGAATATACGACGTTGAACGTTCACGCCAGATTATTCTTTGATAATCTCTGTCTTTCGGATGGATGAGAATTTGCCTAAACATCTTCTCGATGTCGGCGGAAACTACCAATCGGTGTTGTCAGAATCGGACTAAAATATTTATCAAATTCTGTTGAATCACAGGACCGACCAGGAGATTATTATTTAAGGATTCTCCGGATGCCGATTTCGCAGAAGCGTCAAACAGAACACGGACCTTAGTCGTCGTACTAGAGCTTTTCAACTGAATGATGAGGCATATAGTAGGTTTTATTTGGAAGTCTATGAATATCTAGTTCGGGTACAAGTTCCATATGTCCTAGTGAAAAGTATTCTTGTAGGAAACTGACGTAGGCTTTCTTAAGTGAAACATCTGAAACAAGTCTTTTTTCTAGAGACAAATACCGTCGTACTGCTTGATGGTAGCTATCACCAAGGTTTGGTGGATACCTTTTAAATGGTAATGGTAAAGATATTCGATTATCTTGATACAAAACGTTATCATGGAAATGTTTGACGCAGGTACTTTCATCATCGGTGAGACTAGTAGGATTAAGAATTTCTTCAGTTTCCAAAAATCGTTGGAGGGAATTTTCAATACTTGACAATTCTCGTTGTCCTTGGTTTAACTGGATATGCATTATGAATTGATTTTGAGGGAAAATTGATAAGAGGGCAAATTTAAATTATTTGGGTTAAGAATTCCTCCAATGACCCAACCAAAACGAGTGTTACGGGCTATGGGACTATCTTCATTATGTTCTATTTTACCATCAGCGAGTGCATGAAATAAATGCTCACATCTATTTGTCTTCGTTGATAAAACCCGGGACCGGCCAGCGGGTTAATATCAATTTAAATACTAGCATTGGATCTTGGAATTCCTAGGACACTAACGCATTTTTCTGTTATGAACGATTGAGTCGACCCAGAATCAAGAACAGCACGGCTTCAATTATCTTCAATTTCGATCTCCGCTGTCGGGAGTTTCGATACTTTTGCTGGATTTGGAATCGCAGGTATCAAATAAATGTTTGCATGTTGTGAAGTCGATGTGCTTGGTTCTGTGGTAGACATCCGTTTTTATTGGTAGAGTTTAACGGTTTACTTACTTCTTTAAGGTGTAGCAAGGTATTGTGCCTTTTGTTGCATTTAAAACAACTTTTCGAGTTCTTGCATTGGCTTACAACATGCTCATCTTGCAATCAATTGTAACAACGATTTAGATTTTTCACTAATTTTCGTCGACTATCGACTCGCATATTACGAAACAGTTTATGATGTTCATCAGTGCATAATGGGCAAGCAGGTTCCTGTGCTACGTAAAAAGACTTACTCGACGAAAATATTTTGGAAGCATTAGGAACTCGTTAAGATCCGGAATTTTCTAAAGCATCCATTCTTTTAGATACAAATGCTAAAAATTGGTCTATGGTAGGAAACTCCTTTTCTGAGGTTTCGTATCTCCACAGTTGCTGGGACTCCTCATCCAACTTTTCTGTGGTTAAATAAACAACCCAAGGATCTCGCTCGGAAGCCTCAGGACCTAAGGATTTCAAACCTCGTATAGTTTCATCGACACTATCATAAATCGTGAATGTATGTTTCAACAATCGTTTTCTTCTTATCATATTTTTTTATGAGGCGTTTTAGAGCCTCAACATAATTTGCATCATCGACAAATAACCTAATAAATATTTAAATTTCTGGGCGGGTGATAATGTGGTATTCTCGTGAACAGTTGAAGTAAACACGCCATAAAAGGCCTGCCATTGTCCGTAGTTTCTATCGAAAACAGGCAATGTCAACCTCGGTAACTTAAAATCCGATCTGAAGTTATTCATAAAAGACATCTCGCCATCTTCATTTTTGGAACCTGGTTGGCCGGTAATAGGAGGTTGATTGGAGGTAAATTGCACGTATCAACACTTGAATTTACGCGACTAGAGGAAAATACTGATCATCGATTTCCAACATGTCAGAATCGGTATCAGTATCCAATCGGGATGTACTTTGCTTCAACATATTGGTAACTAGATTTGGGCGTCGTTGACAACACTATAGTTGTACCTGGCTGTACATGGATCTCACGTGTTGGATACAATATAGATTGAGCTTGACAATGATAACTTAAATCAACTATGTATGAGCTTTTCTCATGTTTTTTCTCATCCAAGTTGTTAATTTTACAGTAACCGAGCAAAACTCTCAACAATTCTATAAATTGAAATCCCGTCTAACGATATACAGGGTTAAAATGTTCTTCGATACATGCGTACTATGAATATATTAGGCGTAGACGACTGGAATAAAAATAAAAATATAAAATTAAAGTCGAATTTAAATTTTTATTTTATTTGTGTAAGAATGGATTTTTCTCCGATGGAGGTAATAAAAAAAAATTATTTGACAAAAGAAATATCGAATTTTGAAATTTTATCACGAACTCCAATAAAATACGAAAAAAAAATGATTCAAACAATTTTTTGTTAGCTACATCTTTTGTTGCTGTCTGTTTTCTTGTTGCCTCATCAATTTTGTATTTTTATTTGATTTGAATGTTATACCGGGTTTGGTGTCATGAGGACCTAAAAATTTCGATACGTATACTCGTTTATAGTCTAATGCATTCACCCTAATTATTGGTGTCAGCATAAATTCATGCTATTTATATGCTCATAACTTGTATGGGTTTCTTACACACATAAGGGACATACACCTAGTTTGTGCAAATGTATATTTCGGATAATTGTACTATAATATCTTGAGCAATGGCATATAAATAACGGTTAACATACATGCATATACATACACATAAAAGTTTATGGCCCGACGCAACGAAACCCACATATATATTTTAACATTTTTTACGGGATGCGTATAAACGGATAATATCACCCCAAGGATCCGTAAACTAAAACAATAACCGTATAAAATATATGCGTAAGAAAACCGCTTCGTGTTGAACCACACACACACAAAGTGCAAGCACACATACGTAAATTTTTCAAGTTAATTAATTTATCCAACAGTGATAAAAATGTGTGTCTGTGTGAAACCCACTGTAAAACTCTATATATTATATATACACGTCCTTATACATATATATACATAGTTTCAACACCAACTGTGCGGACTAGCTGCTGTTTTCATCTCGCCATCATCATAACACTTTGTACAAATGAAAAATAAAAATCAATTTCATATCAAATAAAATGTAATAAATAATTGGGAAAATGGACGTTAAAAAAATAAATATTGAGAGTGAAAATTTGTGGGGTAGGAGGGAAACGAACTTCAATAAAAGGAAATTAATTTTTTATGACCTAAAGCTGTTTGGAATGAATGTGGAAAAAAAATCTTTTTTTTTTATTACACAGGTAAATTGTGAAAAGTTGTCAAAAAATATATAATCAATTCTTCGATTATTGAGGATGAGATGATTTTCTACTTAATCTAACATTGTTTTTTATTTTATCACTACAATCTGTTTCGGAGCTGGAGGCACTTCCAACTCTTTCGCAGTCCGCTTATTTACATCCTTATCTTACTAGGATATAACTCCATGACAGCCTATAGTACTGACATGGAAGATCGGTTGGCCCATGAATTCTGCACTCCAACAGGGGGTCATAGATGTGTTGATTCACACCACCGATCGTAATCGTATGGTGAAAAATCCCTTTTGCATCCTGCCCCTATCGGGATTTGAACCCGGTACCTCCCGCTCCAACTGCTGCAGCTTTATCCACTGCGCCACCTGAGCGGTTAATCTAACATTGTTTTGAATAGGTTGTTGAATTACGTTGGCGAAACGTTTCGAACGGTTATGTTTTTTTTTCTGTCTGTTCCTATTAGTGGTTCGAGGCTCTCAGAAATCTTTTGCAATTCGCTAATTTACATCCCTTATTAACTATAAGTGATCTGTTTCTGTCACCACATACTGATGACACAAATTTTAGATCTTGGTCCAAGTTTCATATTCTATGATATATACCTACAATATTAGCATAGTTTGCCTTTTCCAACTTAATTATTTGTTCGAGATGGGATCCAAGATTTTCACATTGAGAATTTGAGATTCGAACTTGGAGAGTTGGTGCTTTCTAGAAATTCAATCTACATACCCTTTGTGCTATCGCTGTCCATAATTATAGCGTTCAGTTAACTCGGGACACGAACCTGGTATCTCCCGCTCCAACTGCTTCAGCTTTAAACACTGCGCCACCTGGGCGGCTAATCTAACATTGTTTTGAATGGGTTGATGAATTACGTTGGCAAAACCTTTATCTAAAATTGGAAATCTATGGTTATGGTTTTAGATTATGTCTGTCTGTCTGTTCCTATCAGTGGTTTGAGGCTCTCAAATCGAGAACGTATGGCTCCCATCCTACTGATCAGTTTCTTACACCACATACTGATGACACAAATATAAGATCTTGGTCCAAGTTTCACATTCGTGCGAGACATACTAACTTTTCTGTTCCAGATGGGATCCAAGAATTCCACCATGTCCTAGATTTACTCTATTGAGAATATGAGATTCGAACTGATTGTGCTTTCTAGAAATTCAATCTACATACCCTTTATAATGCTGTCCATAATTATGGCGTTCAGTTATTTTGGCATTCGATGTAACTAGAATCTTATAATTTTTCATCCAATCTTATATTAGTATATGATTATATCATGAGATAAGATTTCTAATATCCATTATATATCGCTCCGATTGACTCATTGAAATAAATCAATTCTGGTATTGTTTTATGTATTGCAAACAATATGGCAACTTTATTCATCAACAATATGCCTCTGAGACAAATAAATAGATCAAGATTCATGACAACAAAATTACACCAATCAACTATAACAACAACAACAACAATTTCTAAGAAACATACATATGTACATACATACAATAATGAAGTATATGACTAGAAGAAGTAGACCAAATGTATATAAATAAGAAATAAAATTACAAGAATATGAATTTATTTCATTAGCTTTATGTACCATTGTGTATCATAAAATACAAGACCATGGGCACATGGCATGGATGGTGGAATGAATTGTGAGTGCCCATATACAGTCTAGATATTTATTTCATCATCCGAAAATATACAAAAGCAATAAATTTCACAATCAATATTTTTATTTTATTATCTTCTACATACAAGTAGACGGGATTCGTCGGAACAGCTAAGAAAATTGATTAAACTAATCTTTGAGAAAAATACTTTACAAAACTTTATTTTCCATGAAAATTGAGATTTTATATATAGAACAACGACGAAAATCGACAACAACAACAACAAAAAAACTTCGATTGAACAAAAAACTAAGTGGATTTTCTTTTCACCTTGAACTTTTTTGTTTTCCCGATTTTTCGTTTTGTTACTGCTTGTTTGGTAAATAACTTTGATAAAGATATATAATTTAAAGATTAATGAATATTGGTGGGGCGGATGTGTAATTGATGGGAAAAAAATCGTAAAACAAAACTGTTCACGTAAACGTTATGTTAAATTGGATATGTTGGCGAGTTAATAGTCCAGAACCTAATCTCGACATATTTCGCTAGTATAGGCCCAACAACATGCTGCATAATATATGTGCTTGGCAGTTTAATTGTAGCAATAGTCTTTCAGAGATGCGATCAATTTTATAACCATAAATCATACTCTCCGTTTTTCGCACAACAGGTGATAATTTATATCGGTTATGCCGAATATGCATGAAATAAGAATTCTGCGTGCGCGCACAAAACCTCTTTTGATTCAAAATTGGTGAAAGTATAAGATTTCATTGCAATATTAATTGAAATATTAAGCAACGGGGTGGCCCGAGTTCATGTATACACATATTCAGGTATCTCTTTGTACTGTAAATATTTTTTAGAACCCGTAGACATTAATAATCTTGTGTTTAAGTTCGGGTTAACAACATGCAAGTCTGGCACAAATTATATTTTAATGTAAGGAATTCTCAAATCTACTGTAAAACGAAAAAAATTGTATTCCTCTCTAGTACCAACAACCATTTAAACTCACTATTGCCTAGTTATGATTCCAGGGTGTGAAATTTATGTTTGTTAAATTCCGTTCAATCCATCAAATAAACTATAATTTTAGTAGTAATAAACTATAATTTTATGGGTGTGGTAATAGTCGAAAATCGAAATTGTCGGGTTGAGTACAATTAGGTTATAATTACATATATAATTTCATAACGATCACTTAAAATTATATTAACTATTTCTTACTTGACATATAGGTTCAATAATTTGTTTACCTAAAAATCAACCCTTGCCTTATCCTCTTTTGGTTGGTCCAAAATATAGGTTCAATAGAGCCCCTATTTGATTTAGCAGTGTATTTGTATAATTAAGCCACTGTTGGTTCGTAACTCAGTATCATCCCAACAATCTGACTTAGTCGACTTCAAATACGGATCAGCTCATAACAACTAGAAGAAGGCACATACTCCTAGTATACTTGCTGTTGTTTGATTTCATACACGATTACAGAAGCTTGCATTTAATATATCATTTCCAATTACCTACGATAACGTGCTTTAATGTCTTATTTCATACAATGAAAGTTGACTGACGTCTAAATTTATAGTGAAATACAGAAACTACAAATCCCGTTTATGTCTCTCTCTCTCTCTCTCTAAATTAGTTAAACTGCCATCCCAGCAATAGCAACTTGGCATTTGTAAGCCCAGATTACACTTCATAAAAAACTATATTTTGTTAGTCAACCACATGGCCCATTAACTCAATCGAGGTAATACCTGCAAATAATCAGGGAGCGCATCGATACATAATGGTATATTTATATATACTGTATCGCTTATAAGATGAATCTGAATAGCATGTAGATCGTCCAGTACCGGTGATAGCCCTTTCAAATGTCTGCCCTATTACTATTGATGGAAGTATCTAGGACTACCATGGTTGCATCGGGTAACGGGGAATCAAGATTTGATTAGGACTAAGTAAAGCAATATAGACGCGTAAATTACCCAATCCCAGCACGGAGTGATAGTGACGAAAAATAACAATTCAGGACATAATTCGAGACCCTATGTAATTAGAATGAGTACACTTTAAATCCTTTAACAAGGAAGAATTGCAGAGCAAGTCTGGTGCTAACAGTCGCGGTAAATCCAGCTCCAATAACGTTCGTTTAGTTGATATTGTGTCACGGACAGGTGGTTCATTCTTTAAAGTGCTCTTTTCCGGTTACAGGTGTAGAGCATAACAATTACTTCGAACAAATTCGAGTGCTTAAAGCAGACTTTTTGTGCCTATAAATATTCTCTGCATGGAATTATGGAATGAGACGTCTCTTCTATTTTCGATAAGTTATTACATCAAGACGTAATGATTAATAGAAGCAGTTGGGGCATTAGTATTTCGGCGCGCGAGGTGAAAATCGTAGACAGTAGTAAGACTTACATAAGCTAAAATATTTGCCAAAGATGTTTCCATTAATCAAGAACGAAAGTTACACATACAAACACGATCAGAAAGTTTTAGCCATAAACGATGTCAGCTTGGTGCATGCATTAAAAAACGGAATTATTTATGAAATTTGAGCCTTTATTGTGGAAAAATGTTACTAGATTTTTTATTCAAAATATTTTTTCTTATTTCTCATTTTTCGGCTTGGCGGCCAAAACCGAATCGAGCCAATTTTCGTAACCTTAAACTGAAGTCAAGCGTATTCCTGAGAGGGCATTTTGCATGAATCGAAAAAGTTGTCAGTCGGAAGGAGCAAGGTCTGAGCTATAAGGCAGGTAAAGCAGAATTTCCCATCCATTATTCTCTAGGTAATTTCTGACCGGCGCCGCAATATGTGGCTTTTCTGCTTCAATCGGATCAATTGTTGACGTAACGATTGGGCATTGATGGCTTGGCCACTTGGCAACAGATCATAGTGGATCACACCTAGCTGGTCCCACCAAATGCAAATCATTACCTTGGCCCTGGACATATTCGGCTTTGGTATCAATAGGCTGGCCTCGTCTTTCCTTACATACGCTTTTTTGCGCGTGGAACTATCGTAAGGGATGCATTTTTCGTTGCCAGTGACAATAAGATGCAAATATGACTTCTTTTTGTGGCGCTCGAGCAGCATTTCGGAAATGCAAAATCGTCTTGCCACGTTTCTTGATTCAACTCGTATGGCACCCAATTTCCCATCTTTTGGATGAATCCGAAGGCTTTCAAACGTCTGGAAATTGTTGCTTGATCAACTTTCAATGATTCTGCATTTAACATGAATATTGATTGAGTAATGCCTTAAATACTTCTTTTTTTTTCAGCTGACCAGGACGCTGTCTGTCCTTGATGTCAAAATCACCACTTTTGAAGCGTCTAAACCACACATTCACTTTGTTTTTGCAAGAGCATGCTCACCATATAAATCCACGAGCAATTGATGACTTTCAGCTGCAGTTTAGTTTGCGAAAAAATGACTCAACAAAATTTGCAAATTTGATAAATTTACAATCGTTGAAATCGGTTGGATGTGCACAATCAAAACAAAAACTTTTAGCTGATTTTGACAGGTATTGAATAGGGATTTTAGAAGACATATTGTGTCTATGATGTACTTAAACGCATTAACAATGACATAGTTTCAAATCCGGGTTTTAATGCATACACCCAATAGTAATTGGATGGAGCTACATATATGGCTCTGTCAATCACTTTCCGGGAAACCAAAGCTTTTAAGCTCCATGGGAACACATCACAAGAAGTGGAGCCTGCAAATGAAGATTAGTAGCTCTTTCTCGAATCTATAGGTTGTGGTACACATGCACGTTCTTAGAGTTATGGTGTAAAAACTTCCCAGACTTTATTTGTTCTGTACTCCATCATCTTAACGGGATGTAATTTTTTTAATACATAAAAACTGTCTATATAACGGAAAGGTTGTTGTCTGAATAAGACACTTGCTCCTTAAATGAACAAATTTTATGCAGCAATAATGAGTGTGGGCAATAACCGGTCTCGTTAAAGTCGAGGTTGGAACTGAAACTGTTCACATCAACCTGGAATTTCCAGTTGGTGCGAGTCATAAGCAGCTCGCATTGATTACTCGATTCATAGTGCAGCACTAACTTTGTGGTAAATTCCATCTAAGACTAAACGGGCTTGATAACAACAAGTGCCGTGAGATAAAGTCAAAAAGAACTCTAAATAGAATGTTAAACAGTACGTGAAACCACTAAGAGGGTGCAGTGCATACACTGTAAAAACATCTACCAGTATAATGACACATGTATCTGATCCTACAAGTATTTTTGCTGTGAAAATCGTAAGGACCTATTTTAACTGAATATTAATCATTCCATAGTCTATATGACACCATCAACATCTGAAGTTTACATTCCACCAAAACTACCTCGAACCAGTACCCAATATGTTTCAAATGATACAATATGTCTCATTAAATGAAGAATAAATTTACAATTACTCTTAAATCACGAATATACACCCAAATTAACTACTCCCAAGTAGAATAGCATACTGTCTGTCATTAAACGAAAAATCAATTTATTATGTGTCCAAAAACCAATAAAACCAAATTTAATTCCTATAAATAATTACCATAAAAGTTTAATTACGCACAAAAAGTAATTTAAATAAGTAAAATAAAATTAATTACCGAAAACGAATATAAAATATAATTTAATAAAAAAATTTCTATAATTTCCATCTACATCGCGAACTGTATACTGTATATATGGCATAAAGCAGATACCATTGCGGAACAGATAAAATTTCTGCAAAACTGAAATCGATTTTCGTTTTGTGCTTGCTCGCATAATGCCGCGACACGTGATCTTATCATAACACTAACGACTTAAAGAGAATATATATATATATATATATATATATATATATATATATATATATATATATATATATATATATATATATATATATATATATATACATAATATGGCCTTAGTCGGTGAAGACACGTTTTTTATGTACGTACGCAACGTACCTTTCGTTTTAATTTGATTGTCAAACTTATATATCGAAATGAGAAACAAACGCAAAAAAAAAAATCTGCTGGCATGAGAAGATTTATGTGATGTTGCCCAATTTCGTATCTCGCTCAGTCTTACTATACATACATACTTATGTACAATGTGTTATGTATAAATGAAATTTATTATCCTCATGAGAATCTACACATCCTTTTCGTATCTGTGTATATAGGTATAGTCTTAAAGGTATCGTTTTATAAATGATTCAGATTCCGCTTTAAACAATTTATTGGTTGGGCTTTGGTTTGCTAATTTATTCGGAATTTTTTGATGGACTAATTGGCTGCCAAAAATTATTTCCAAATCGTATGACTGCAAAGCAGCAGTTCATTAACCTGTCATGCAATTTATATATTTTTTTTTATTGTTATATAACACTTAAGACACATCATAAAGAATTCTTCTCTCTATTACACCGCAATAAAACAAACATACATAGTCAAAACTATGTGATAGTTGATATTCCCAAACCACGTGTGTGTGTGTGTGTATATACTTGCAATGTAAACTACGAATAAGAATTCCATTTAAACTTGTTACAAAAATTAATGACTCATGCGATATGTACCATGTACATAAGAACATACATAGTATATAGAGAGTAGATTATGCTCAGTTCATGTTTCTTACAATCATTTCTTTAATAGAATTAAGATTAAAGAGTAGAATGGTTAAAAATTTCATTCAGTTATAACTGTTATTTGATTGTTATACTTCAGTTTTTTTTTCTTCTGTTCTTCTTTGGATTTAAAGAAATTAACATAAGAACTAAAATACGAAGAAGAAGAATCGAATTTCGTAAGACTTTATGTTGGTTTTTTGGTGGTTTGGTGTCGTATTACGCGACCATCATCGATATTTAATTACTGTTACGTTTTTTTTCTGCGCTCACATTATACCATGAACGATTTATTGATTATATATTAATCGTTGATATTCACACACCAATAACATAATTAAGATGTTAGTTGTTGGCAAGATGATCATGATGCGTTGAGTCAATTTACATATTGAATAAAAAGAGGCAAATGAAAATATCATCACTCATTCACTGCGAAAAGCTTTAACAGTTAAATGGTAATGTGAAATAGCAGGCAATGAAACTCTTGATGCCAGAGACAAATGAGTTCATTAAACTTCCAACTATAACTCATTTCGATTGAAGCTTTTATGAGTATTAAACGTGTTATATTCTCTAAGATTGTATTGTTGTACAATAATTACGTCATAACACCTTCATTAGGTCAAAGTCAAAAAACAATATTTTCACGGCCAGTTTTTCGCATCTTCTATAGTACATTTTGTTTTCCTTGCTATCTGCTTTCGTTTTTAACACTATTCATCGATATCTTCTTGAAATATAAGTAAACAACTTTTAATGTTGTTATTTTACTGTGTGTAGTTTTATTTATTTCACGTCGACCAGCCAGCACACCACAATCAGCAAATATTATATTTTTGGTTATACAAAATATCACAAACAAATCATTATTATCCTGATAAGCTCTACAAACAAGATTGGCACAGTCAACATGTAACCATAAAGTCGTCCACATCAGACAAGTGTTCGCCAATGACTAAATATCTTGCATAATTATTCCATTTCTCAAAGAAAATACGTTGAACGATTGCATGTTGCTCGTGCAGCGCGTGATATAACATTATGTTATATGATAAGATATTTAAGCTCTTGAAGAGAATTATAAAACAAAAATTAGAAAACTATTTATTTACTAATGGATAGTTTAGGTAAAAATAACCTTTAGAAGAGAAGTGTTCGAAATTATATAAATAAAAAAGTAGTATAGTGGGCCAGTATAGTGTTTCGCAGGTATGATGAGTGTGACGAGCTTTCTAGACGTTGAGCGAGTAAAGGTTTATATCTTGAAGAAAAATCAAGTTTTGGTATCTAAGCACCACACATATTAGAGATCATTGACCATACCATTTGGTACACAATACCAACATACATCCGCACACAAAATAATTTACATGTCGGAAGCAATAATAATAATCACCAACAATAATAACGACAACAACCTGACAAACAAACTATTTCCTTCCTCATCAAAATAAAATCATAACACCAACATTTTATACGACACAACACGACACTATACTACCTAGCAACAAACAACATAATCAGTAACGCAAACATAATTTTTAATATTGAGATGATTTAAAAAAAAATAAAATTTATGTTAGAAGAATTTTCCTTCTTTCGAGTCTGTCTATTCGTAACATGCAAACAACTTTGACATTATCATGGTAAAGTTTAAAAGGTACGAGTAGAATAAACGAAAATGAACACAGCAAGTAAATATTTGTATTGTTATGTTTGTGTACTGTGGAAATTTTGCATAAATCCAGAGTAATCTTCAGCTTTACGTTTGGTAACAAGATCTATATTACTCTTATATAGTTAAGGTAGGTCATAAAATAAGGATTTATACACGATACGTGAGTATATATATATATATATATATATATATATATATATATATATATATATATATATATATATATAACGGGTGATTTTTTTGTGGTTAGGATTTTCATGCATTAGTATTTGACAGATCACGCGGGATTTTAGACAAGGTGTCAAAGAGAAAGATGCTCAGTATGCTTTGACATTTCATAACTGAAGCCGAACGATCTGCCACAACGTCGAATTTTCAGTGAATGGGCCCTAGAAAAGTTGGCAGAAAATCCGCTTTTTTATCGACAAATTTTGTTCAGCGATGAGGCTCATTTCTGGTTGAATGGCTACGTAAATAAGCAAAATTGCCGCATTTGGAGTGAAGAGCAACCAGAAGCCGTTCAAAAACTGCCCATGCATCCCGAAAAATGCACTGTTTGGTGTGGTTTGTACGCTGGTGGAATCATTGGACCGTATTTTTTCAAAGATGCTGTTGGACGCAACGTTACGGTGAATGGCGATCGCTATCGTTCGATGCTAACAAATTTTTTGTTGCCAAAAATGGAAGAACTGAACTTAGTTGACATGTGGTTTCAACAAGATGGCGCTACATGCCACACAGCTCGCGATTCTATGGCCATTTTGAGGGAAAACTTCGGAGAACAATTCATCTCAAGAAATGGCCCGGTAAGTTGGCCACCAAGATCATGCGATTTGACGCCTTTAGACTATTTTTTGTGGGGCTACGTCAAGTCTAAAGTCTACAGAAATAAGCCAGCAACTATTCCAGTTTTGGAAGACAACATTTCCGAAGAAATTCGGGCTATTCCGGCCGAAATGCTCGAAAAAGTTGCCCAAAATTGGACTTTCCGAATGGACCACCTAAGACGCAGCCGCGGTCAACATTTAAATGAAATTATCTTCAAAAAGTAAATGTCATGGACCAATCTAATGTTTCAAATAAAGAACCGATGAGATTTTGCAAATTTTATGCCTTTTTTTTTAAAAAAAAGTTCTCAAGCTCTTAAAAAATCACCCGTTATATATATATATATATACATCGTATATATATATATATATATATATATATATATATATATATATATATATATATATATATATATATATCGTATATATATATATACACAGCAGATAAGGATACCGACCCTGCCCAAAAACCATCCTTATGTAGTTCAGTCATAGATTTTGAAATCAAGTCACTCTCGGACATATTGGTATATAACGGATATATTAACTAACAAGGATTTAAAAATTCTTGGTAATTTGAGAACGCATTTCCGAAACAGAACAGAATGGTATTTGGGGTCCTCTTAACGACAGCTGATATGAATTTTCACGGTAGGCTTGGAGCGGTGAGTTTTATATGAATTAAATTATGACTTACTCGTTATTGAAGCGGTCCGACACAGTTATTACACTATATGTAAAATAACTAACAATTAGGGCGAACAATTTACTATAATAACACTCGTATTCACACTTTATTTTATGCTATTTTATATTAAGTTTAAATAATTGCTTCCACTTTTAATAAATGCACGCATGCAATCTAACTATCACTAATAAGATTGGTTGCGAACTAACGAATAATAGTGACCATATTATAAACAGCGGTCTTGCTGAATTTGAATGTGGTCAGTTATGCTGAATAAAAATCGAATGAAGATAGCTTAGAAATGATAATGCCTTTATTCTTGATAGTGACATCTATGAGTGAAGGGGAATACTTTCTATGTTTAGGAATATGTTCTATGTTCATTTACAGAAAGAGGATTAGCGGACACTAATATTTTTTGAATGTGAAGTGTGGAATTAGCATATAGAATATTTTTGCTAGCTGTATTGTGTAAAATGGATCCACACTTTATATCACACAGTTGGTAAGCTCATACAATATATTGGAAAGTATTCTGAATGTTGGACTTCATAAGTATCTCGTTTGTGTATTTACGGTATTGGCATTGTATTTGAAATGATGGTCAAGCATGGGTAACAAACAGCTGACATAAAATGGAAATTAATGAAGGTGGTGGTGTAGTAGATTAGATACGTAGTATTTGATTGTTCAGCAATTAAAAAATTAGTGTATAATTTTTTTTTTTTAAATTAAATATAAATTTTTGTTGGTCAAAGAATTTATCATTATGTTCATACCTAGTAGCAGAATCCTAGTAGCGTCTATCATCGATTTAAGGAACATAGGGCATAAATTAGATTGAATCACTTAACTCTATTTACCGCTATTTAATTTAGTTCCACTCACAATTTGCCAAGTTGTTTCGCCACGATTAACATCGTTCTTCTCCATTCATTGTTGGCTTTCCCACTTATCTCTTCCTTTGCGGGTTCCACTTCAATGACATTCTTGTTATGTCACAGAACCGTTTCCGTAATATGTGGTTTATCCATATCTCCATTTTCGTTTCTTAATTTCGCGATCTACCTCGATTTGTCTTATCTGTCACAAAAGTTTTTCATTTGCGATGGTGTTTGGTCAGAAGCATTTGATTAGCCGTCTGTCGCTTTCTTGTGACAGGGCGAACGCTTTCCAGCTCTTATGAAGCATATTGTATGCATTTCTTGCTTTGATGCATTGGTTGTTGTCTTTTTCGGTTCCGCCTGTTTTCGCAACAGTCCAATCAAGGTATACGATCCTATCAACATCCTCGATGGTTACATGGTTTGTATAATTGATGTACTGATGTTTGTGTTCAGTCTCATAGCCTTCGTTTTATTGATGTCAATTTTGAGACCAAGTTCTTGTGCCAGATCTGTGAACTTCTGGGCTTTCTGCTGCATGTCCAAGTATTTATGCGTTAGGAGACATAAACCATTCGAACATTTCATTATTTGCTTCGGACTTTCCAAAGTCCCCGAAAAGTAGATATAGTGGTGAGCTCCAGTCGTTGGATTGTTCGATGATGATACGAACTGAGTTGATGTGATCTGTACTGGTTGACCGTTGGCGTTATCAAATATTGAAATAACAAATTGTAGATTAAAATTGGGGTTGCCAGTTAAGTAAAGTATAATGAGCTGTCTTATAGTGGGCTTAAATAAATAATAAAACCAATTAATAATATTGTTACAATTTACGTTACAACAACATTTTAAAATGTGATTGTCTTGTGTTTACAGTTGTTTAATTCCAATTTGCCAGGTGTCTGTAACCGGGTCGTTCTTTCCTAACTAACATACCTTGTTATCCTTATCTATCGTTTTATTTAAACTTTATCCGGGAATCTTGCCCTTTAGGCCTACCTAGTAATATCAATCAATGTCTCCGGAGTCCCAACCCGGTGATATATACTCGTATTGAGAATTAGAGTAAGCTTTATGGTTAGTCATTCTGCATTAATTTTTCCAATAAAGCCACTTCTAGCTTTCATTAAGCTTGGTCAAAAATTTTGCTGCATTCACCACTTCATATTAAGCTCATATAATCGAAGTCAGAAAGAGGTAAGAATTATATATACTACGAGTGTTTACTATACAAAGAACCCCTATGGGGTTATCTGATTTGCTTGACTTGCGTATATGTATCATTGATTTCAGTTCTCAATTTTGTATAACATAAGTGAGGTTACCTAATTTAGACCCCATTGATCATTAGATCGTCCCCTGGTTTTTTTTTGTTGTAGTGTTGTCTATCGCTCAGGCTCTAACGGCCCATTGTGACTTCCCACTATATTACTGTACGTTCCGGCTATAGGTCTGATTTACGTAGAAACTATCTGGACATGAAAGATGGGACGGCACACAACTGGGTCTCAGATGAGTACATTCTCACCACCGATCGTACCAGATGATCGATGGTGAAAATCCCTTTCGCATTCTGCCCCTATCTGGATTCGAACCCTGTATCTCCCGCTCCATGCCGCAGTATTCTAACCACATGGGCGGTAACCCTCGCCCCTTAACTATTGTATTTGTTGAATGAAAAGTTCTCAATTAAGTCACAATAAATATTATGAATAACCTTAGAATGTATTGGCATATCTCTCTTTAAATCGCTATGAAAATGGTTGCGCACATTCAAGACCCAACTACCCAAATGATAAATACATCCTCAAAGTCCGTATATAGTTATCTAGCGCTTTCCTTTAAAGAAAGATAATGAATAAGAATGTAATAAAGACTATAATCAATCAGATGAAAGATTTTCATGAATGAATATAAACTCGCGGATATACATTACACAGCCAACCTGTTCATTCGTTTGTTATATATTCTACAACCCTCCCCCCTCTCCTCGTACTACAACAATTCTTAATGGCTTGCGTATATTTATATTCATCATTTTAGAACTTTACAATTTCACAACAAAATGTTTTATTTTAATCCATCTCGTAAGATGATGATGATGATGATGATGATGATGATTTTATGCTGACTTTTTCTTTTCATCATGATCGCATGGGTAAGAAAATTTTCTGTTTATATTTCGGGAACAACGGCAATAAAATAAAATAAATATATAAATTATTTGACTAACCAGTGAACATAAATAATAAGTAAATGATGACTTTTAGAATTTATTTATACTTATTTTTTTTTTTTTTTGAGGGGTGGATGATGGTTGGATTTTAAGAAAATTTTTCTTAACATTTTTCTTTTGTGTTTTCGGTTTAAAAATTTTTATATAGATAATTTTCTAATTGAATGCGTTAATGAAAATATTAATGGATGATGTAATACAAAATTTTCCAAATTTTTTTTTCAGCAGACAATATACAAATCTGATTATTGTTTGGTAAATTATTATATAAATGGAATGCGCTTAGAAATTATTTTTCCAAATATATAAGAGAACAATACAGTTAAGTTTATGGCAGATTTTAACTTTATTACATTTTTCAGTCGCAATACATGTCGATAAATATTGCTTACGAGGTTAGAATAAGGTTCGGCACGTGATCTAACTCAAAACGTACATCTGAAGGAGGAAGAAGACGCCAACCACCCACAGTATTATATATAATCATTAGATACGACTCATCGGAGTCATATAATTGTCTAGTTCATCGCATTTAGAATATTTTACTACCGCATTTTTCTGTCTAAAAGCAAAATTAGTTTGTCTTATAATTTGATTTACTATCGTGATAAGCTTTAATTTTACTAACGGAGCCAGTAAACTAACTGTCATATATAAGACATTGAAGAAACACAAGTAGAATCCTTTATTCATCCAGTTACTCGAAACTACGTATTATATGTCTTATTCAAATATGTTGCATTATGTAAATGTAAGTAAAACAATGACTGATTATATGCAACATGAAACCACACAGCTTCCAGTTCTATGTGTATACTCATATATGTTGTCGGTACTCTAAGAATGTTTTTGTTTTGTCCCGTTCTGCTCAAAAAACATACAAAAAGCATTACAATACACAAAAAAGCATAAATATGATATTTATGTATGGTAAAACTATGCTATGTACTCTGCAGCATAATGGTATAGTGCTTTGCATGAATTCAATATTTTTGTTTGGTTTTGTCCTATTCAAATGTGGATTTGTACATGTGTAGTACAGTGATACAAGTATGTGGGGGTTTGGTTTTACGGGAACATGCAAAAATTAAAGCACTAAATAGGATAAACAAGGATACAACGTTATCATTTTATGTATTAATGTGTATGCTTAGGTATAGAATTTATCCATTGTTTACATTATGTATACTCGTATATATGCTAAAATCTATTATGTGGTCATAAAAAGAATTCGAAAGTATATATTTATTTGGCTTCAAGCTAAAGCAATTCAATTAATTAATCAATTTAAGCACAATTGTGAATTATAATCAGTCTATCGGGAGCGATGAAGAATATTTGTTGTTTGAGACTCTGCTCTAAACCGGTTAAGGCAAGCGACCAGAAAGCTAAAGAATACGGCCAGAAGATCTAATCTTCAGTCCGATTGAGATAGTTCTGGGCAAGTATGATACTTGTAAACTTGGTTTCACTTCGTCTACCTAATGGTAAGCTCCTCTAACTCCTCTAAGAGGAGGTAGGTGGTCTACTTCTCAATGCCCATTTTCCGGGCTGTAAAACCATTGCAATCGTCCTTGCAATGGTTTTACAGTCTTGGTTTTATAGTCCTTGCTTTGCCTTCAGTTTATTGATCGGGTAGCCATTCTGGTGTCTATTGTCATTCTCACAGGAATGGAACAGTTTATTCTTTCCAGTTTATCTAAGCCATAAAAGTTTAACAATCCTTGGCACAATCACGACTGCGGGAAAGCAACCGCCTTTAAAGAAGCCTGTCACCGCAAGTATCTTCAAAACCAGTCAGCTGAACATCTATCCGAATTCAAGGCTGCTAGAAACCTAGCTAGCAACACGAACGATATCGTAAGCTAAACTAGCATACAAAAAGGTTAGATCAGAGTTGCGGCAGATTTTAGATACCACCAACAGCAATCGAACGTTTTGGTCATTTGCTCGTAAAGTCGAGGATAACTTTTTGTAAAGTAGGAAATCGTCTATATACCTTTCAAAGATGGAGACAGTATTTTTTCCACTGCCCGCATGAAAAGGCTAATCTCTTCGCTCGATAATTTGCTGCTAACTCCAACTTAGCTCAATATAATTCAACACCACTTGTTAAATCGCAAGTCAGCTCGTCGATGCGCCGCATTAAATTCCAACCTAGAGTTGTCCCAAAGTTCTTGCAAATATTAACCCCAACAAGTCAACCGGTCCGGATGGTATTGTCAAAGCCACTTTCGTGTTTGTTCCACCGATCTATGTGTTCTGGCATTTTTCCTTCCATCGGGAAAATTGCTAACGTACATCCCGTGCCAAATAAGGGCAGCAAGTCGGACCCTTCGAATTATCGTCCAATCGCTTTTGTCTCGGTGCTTTCCAAAGTACTTGAGACGATAATCAATTTTCAACTGATGAATTATTTGAAAGATCACCACCTAATTTCAGATCGTCAGTATGCTTTTCACCGAGGACGCTTAGCCGGAGACTTAATTAACGTCATCACTGAAAAATGGAACAAGTGTATCCATCAATCTGGTGAATCACAAGTCATTGTGCGTGTGGCACAAGGGTTTACTGTGCAAACTGAGGGCAGTTGGCCTTCGCGGTTCTTTAATTATATGGGTTGAGAATTTTCTTTTCTGTCGTAACATCCAAGTGGTGGTGGATGGCACGACTTCCATTTCACATTCTTTAAATGCTGGTGTCCCTCAAAGATCCGTCCTTTCTCCAACTCTTTTTCTAAGTTTCATCGATGATTTTCTAGCATCAACGCTCAATCCAATATATTCTTATACTGATGACAGCTCACTCTTCTCCTCATACTGCGCTTACCTTTTTCTTCTTCGAAAAACGATGTTCTCGCAGAAAGAATTGCTATGAAGGATCGCCTTAAGCGTGATCTCATTACAATTCTGCAATGGGATGAAGCCAACTGGGTTGAATTCAATCCCAACAATTTTTAATCCTTCGTTTTTTCTGGCCGAAATGATGGCTACTCGCCATCTTTTCTGATTGGCGAATCCAGACTCATTTTTGATTCTCGGCTTGACTTTAGCAAAGAAAATGTCCTGGAATGAACAAATAAACAAAGCAGCAATTAGTGCAGCTAGATGTCTTGGATTTCTACGACGATCTAAGTTGTATTTTACACCATCTGAAACACTTACAATCCTATATAAGACCCAGACTAGAGTATAGTTCTCACATTTGGACTTCTACGAATACTTTCATGGTCATTGCTCATCGGAACTTTACGAACTTAAGCCTAGTTTATCAAGACCCACGCGCAACTTAAAAAGACCTTTACACAGATAAAATCTAGAAATTAAATTCGCCTGGACCAATAGGTTACAGAACTCGCTTTTTGTTCGGAGTGCGCGAATGTGGAACGAGCTGAATTGTAGCGCGTTTCCCTTGGCGTATAATTTACAGAGATTTAAACTTAATATCAAAAGTACTAAAACCCTTATTCCTTGAGTACTTTCCAACCTCCATCCTTCCTAATTCCTTCCCATCCTTAGTATCAGTGGTGTTGTGTGTTTGTTGTGCAGAACAATCATATTAAGGATAAATATACTTTCCTAAGAAAAAAAATAAAAAACATCTGTTCCAGACATGCATCGATTTTAGTTTTGTTCCACAATCTTGGTGCAGAAGTAAAGTAATTTTTATTTCGTAAATTGGTAAGTTGGACCACTTTTCTGAAATCTTAAGAAAGGATTGTTGATAGCTTCATTAGGGACAAAAATTTAGTCACCACTCCGCTCAAGAACATGCAACATGCTTACAGAATGGTCCAATCCTGTGAGACTGCCTTACATCTATGCACATAGCAACGAGTTTTTTTTGTGGACACCCTTGTACTAAATTTAGTATCGAATCCAATGTCATCAAATGGATTGAATGTATGCTTGAATCTCGCATAGTGATATGCGAGGTTGAGGATACTCTTACTTCGGTCAAAGTTTGAAGAGGATGCCCGCAAGTAGATGTGCTTTCACCCTTGTTGTGGCTTCTGGTCATCGAAGAGATTCTTGTTATTCTTCGCGATTCCGTTTTTGTCGCTCAAAGTTATGTCTCTCATAGTTAATGTTGTGTAAAACAAATTTGGTTATATTTACAAGGCATAGGAACACTGCAGCTTTTCGTGTACCATCACTTTTCGGAGGTAAAGTTAATAGTTCACCCTACGTCAAACACCTTGGTGTTTTCATGGAAAGTAAACTTTCTTGGAAGTATCATCTGTCAAGGTGCAACTTTCACATTCATACATGACAACGGGTCTGATCAACACTCTGTACAATTTCAGATTCAGCTGGACTATTATCGTGAGGAATGAGAGATTCAAGATACTTGAATCTCATCACTCCTTCAAACGTGTGATTAAAACTATTGAAATCTATTGTGAACCTGAACACTGTTCTAATGGATTAAGAATGGAAGTTATCGAGGATTGTCGGAATAAAATATTGTCGTGAGGTGTTTTTTACGAAGGATGTATTCCGTCATGATTTTTAAAAGTATTAGGGACAGTGCTTCTCTTTGTCGAACACCAGAACTAACTGCAGAAGTTCTCAATAGCCTGTTCTCAACTTTGACACAGCATTGTGACAGCGCTATTGACATTATAGACAGTATTCAAGCGCATACCATAACCTCTCTCGATTGCTCAATTCACATAGGTTTGCTTAAAATCTAGGAAAAGCTGATGTTCATCGCGAGATGTTTAATAGAACTTCGAAAAAATCATTCTTAGCGAAAAAACATGTTCAGTGGCTGACCGATTTGGTTCGGATTCTCCTTGGTATAGTCACCGATAATTGAGACACAGAATTTCTAATTATAATTATTATAAAATATCCCTTCCATATATCGTAAAACCAAAAAAAATAATTTTCAAATTCCTAAATTGATGAAGAATTTCAAAATTAAATTACCTGTAACAAATTTATTTTATTCACCTGAGTATAAAAACATAACATAAATTTTGTGCAAGCCAAATTGTGCCAAAACTACAAAACGAAACTGACTAACTAATTTATGTTTTAATTTCCGGAATTTAGTGTTATGAAAAAATTCTGAACACCTACCTCAACATTATGTGTTATACATACGAGTATATAGGTAAAGGTATACGATATACGATTCAAATTTCCATTTCTAATAACTATATGGTCAACCTGAATACAGTTTAGCACCGTACAGTGCACATTACACTAGAAATTTGGTCATTATGCTTCGACAGCAATTTTAATTTCCGTATATGCTAACACGGTTTCGATCGTTTTTCACTCAGACAGCATAAAATGGAACAGATTATGATTATTGTTGGTGTGTACAATTTTAGAGTTGAATGAAATGCAAGATTCATATAGAAGATAAATCTCCCTGTACGTATGTACATGAATATTTGTTCAATCCAGATTTCCCATTACGATAAAATGCAATCTAAATAAAATAATAATTTATGATAAATAAAAGGATACAACAGATGTTTTTATGTTTCCAGGGCATATAATCTAAATGTATATTCGTCCTGTGATTTCATCTGGCTATTTGAATGGAAGAATTTATTCTTATCTTGATCGACCTAATTTTCAATTTGAATTCACAAATACAAGACACAGAAAACGAAAAATCGGATCAAACAACATACAAAATATGATTGGAGATGCCGGGCATTGATCCCGGTACCTCTCACATGCTAAGCGAGCGCTCTACCATCTGAGCTACATCCCCTTGTAAACTCACAACAAATCAAAAAAGTCTTGAACACCAAATAAATATATTTTTATATAAAACTTGTCTTGAACTTTCACTTTGCTTTTTGGTATTTTATTTTTGTCGTTGGACAATTTATTTATTTGTTGGTTAATTCAGGTGATTAACTATCATAACTTGTTTGTATTGCATAAAATGAGAAACGACAGAAGAATTATTTCGTTGAGTTTTGATCGACATACGTAAAAAATAGTACAAACGCTGTGATATTTGATTTTTAAGACATCGTTTCGACTTCACACACCAGAAACACTAGGATTCACCTCTATAAAAATTAAACATGGCGGAAAAAGTATTCCAGAACTCAATGCCACGAAGCGAGCACACTCGACGGTTCAACCCACATTCACACACAAAATTACACATAGTGACTATTTGGTCACCATCGAAAATCGAACCGATACTCCCGAATGACAGAGCAAGCACACTACTTTTTCTGCTAACGGGATTCATCACTAGAACAGGGTACGTATAATTTACAGTCAACTTCAGGCAAAATAATAAATTCATTCACCTTAGGGAGAGTAAAATTGTGTAAAACGGTAAAGCTGAGTTCAACTTCGATTTCTTCGTTCATTCATACAATCATTCGTTGGGTAATTTTGTTTTGACGATTCATACTATTATAAAATTTCAGAACGATTTTGTCTCGATCTTAAATAAATTAATTACATTGACACACACATACACATTATATGTTCATATTTTGTTTTCGAATAACATGCATTTTATTTCCCTCTTTTTCATTTCGGTGTCATGTTGTCTCTTTTACTCAATATTCGATCAAACAAAAAGTTAAAATTAAAGCTGAATTCATACTTCAATTTCATTGTTGATTCATTTATGCAAACAACTTTTGCGACAAATCGTAGTACTCCAAAATGACAATTGAAATGAATTGAGCGAACGAATGAATTGAATGAACGAAGAAATCGAAGTTGAACTCAGCTCAAACTATATCTTGTGATAAAATATAGAAACAAAAATTGTAATTTTGGAGTACTACGATTGGTTGAAAAAATTGTTTGAATGAATGAATGAACGAAGTTGAATGATAAAATAATGATGGATGACCAACTAGATTAGCGAATTTGAGAGGAACATAGCGAATAAACCAGACCTTTCGTTAGCATCCAGCGCTTGCCAGGTTACTTGTTAAGTTGAGGAAGAGTATTTGTGTTCGAATCACTACATGATTCAATTGATCATGGGTGATAATCGTGTGTATAAGAGAAAACGGGAGATTATGGATCAAGGTAAATTGGTAAGAGAAATAAATGAGATTCTCGGTGAAAATGAATTGAATGTGGAACAACATCATGTTGAAAGCGTATAGTTTTGCCTGAGTTTAACAGGAATTTTTATGTAGGAAACAGAATCATGAATGGACGGTTGAAAACGCTATTCGCAAGCTTAAAATTAAATTTTGGAAGGAGTGAATGACACATTGGACTACAACGAGGAACGGTAGTAATTGGTAAGGGTACAGGTACAATTAGGGGTAAATGAATAAATGAAATAATCGAGCAATTGAATAGATTGAATCTTAAGATGAATCCGAATAAGTGTACCATTTTGAGTTTTAGAGTAAACAATAGAGAACTTGACAAATAAATGTGCATATGTATTTGGGTATGGATTGATCGACGGTTGAATTTTGGCAAGCATATGAAAGTATTTGGCAAGCATATGAAAGTATTTGGCAGATAACTGTAAGGAACGATTGAATGTGATTGAAAGGATGAGTAAACCTGGAATAACTCTACATTTTTTGCTATTATATTACACACAAAAAAATTTTTTAGCAGAGCGTAGTTTCGATCTACGGACCTCTGGGTTATGGGCCCAGCACGCTTCCACTGCGCCACTCTGCTATGTAATCAAAATACTTTTAGAGTTTCAACTATGCAATAATTTATGTTGCTACAACTTGTACGATTATCTGAGACAAATAGGTTAATTACTCTAATGTCTAGCGGACTGGCCGGCCAAGTCACTTGGAATGTAACAGATGAGAATTTGGGTGGTGATCATTATATGATCGGAGCATGTATAGGTGAGGTGAATGTTGTTAACTATACCAAGGTTAACATGAATGGTAAGAAATGGGTTAAACTAATGAATGAGATTCTCATATCAAATGAAATGAATGATGTCGACCAACTTGAGAATGAAATAGAGAGAGTAAATGAGGAGTGTTCTCGCAAGTAGGCACAACGGAAAGAAAAGTGAATGGGTGGTGGAACAGAGAGATCCAGTATTGGTATGAAAGAAAACGGATAGCCTTACGCCAATTCAACTGCTGCATTTGCAGAGAATGCCGGGTTAATTATTATCGAACGAATGCAAAATTGAAAAAGGCTATCCGTAGAGCAAAAAGGAAAAGTTGGCGAGACTATGTGTCTCAAATGACTCATAGGACCACAACCAAGGATGTATGGGATAAATTTAATAGAGTGAGAGGCCATAAAGCACAAGGCAGAAATGCCGTGCTAGATGATAGAGAAAATGGAAATCAATAATTTAGGTGATAATAATGAATGCATAATACCTGATAATGTAAGAGATATTTCGAATGATATGTGTGTTGAGTTTAAATGGGATGAATTTATGAAAGTTTTAGACTATTCAAAATCTACGACTCCAGGAACTAATCGAGTAAGCTGATAAAATGATTGCAAATTTGAATTTTCAAGCAAAGGAATCTTTGCTTCAAATTCTTAACAAGGTGTGGATGAGTGTCAAAATACCGGAAAAATGGAAGAAAGGTAGAGTGGTACCCATTCCCAAAAGGGATCGGGATAGAAATCTGGCAACAAATTACAGGGGAATTTATATGTTGAACGTTTTTATGAAAGTAGTGAATGGTATGATGAAAGAAAGAATTGAAAAATTCTTGAATGAAAGTAATTTGCTGCCGGAAACCACCTTTGGGTTCCGTCGCAACCACTCTGCCAATGAATGTGTGGAAAAGTTTGTGTGGGAAGTACGAAAGGAAAATAAGAAAATTGTGGCGGTATTTTTGGACATTGAAAGGGCGTATGACTTTGTGGTTCCAAAGAAATTGTATCAAGTTCTTTTAAACTTGGGTTTCCCTAAAACAATTTGTGAATGGGTGTATGATTTTATGAATGGACGGAAGTTAGTTGTGTGTGGAAGGGATTACAGATTGGAGGGAGAGGTGGATATTGGACTTCCGCAAGGGAGTAAAATTTCACCAACTCTGTTCAATCTGTATACGAGCTCGATTCATGGACTAAACTCAGAAGACCAAGTCGTTCTGCAATTTGCAGATGACTTTGTTATAATGGGTAAAGGTCCAAACATTGAAACAGCATGTGATCGAGCTCAAGAATGTGTGGATCAGGTAATCAACTGTTTGACTGATTTAAATTTACGTGTGAATACGAGAAAATGTTGTTGTATGGCTTTTCGAACGCGACAAAGAATTGATATGCAAGTATATAGTGAAAGTATTGAATATGTGACTTTAACTAGGTATTTGGGAATCTGGATCGATCAACGTTTAAGTTTTAAAGCGCACATGGAGAAATTAACTGATAATTGTAAGAGTAGGTTGAATGCTATCAAAAGGGTGAGTAAACCGAAATGGGGTGCTCATCCTGGGGTGACTGACATGCTACAAAAGGCACTAGTGTCCTCCAAAACTGCGTATGGAATGAGCGTGTATGATGATGGTTCTAAAGTTGGGTTTAACGCGTTAATGAAAATTGAGAATGCATGTGCTAGAGTTGTATTGGGAGCAATCAATTCAACCCCAATACACACTCTATGGTCTGAAATGGGTGATACACCTCTAAATTATAAGAGAGAGTGGATCACTGTGCGTGAAACTGTACGAATGATTATGAAAGATAACGCGTTAGTAAATGAAATGATAAACAGATTGCAGACAGGAACAGATTTTAGGAAAACTCAAAGAACCCGCTTGATTTTGGAGAATATGAACATATTCGACAAGATTCAAAAAGTGGTACCAACTGTTCCTCCTGCAAATCTGGTGGTATGTTTGAATTTTGGAGGCACAACAAAAGCTTTGATGAATGAGTTATCAGTTAAGAGAGAATTTCGCAAGATGCAAATGAAATATTTTGCTCATTTGACTGTGTATACAGATGCTAGTGTGAATGATGATCGTGTGGGTGTTGGAATTTACATTCCAGCACTAAAAAAAGAGAAAATGTTAAGAGTAAATGATGGCATCTGTATAATGAATGCTGAATTGATAGGGATTATGGAAGGAATCATGTTGGCAATGAGTGACGGGAGAAGGAGGGTTCTTTTACTATTCGACTCTCTGAGTGGTTTAGATTTAATAAGTAAGGGAGGGGGTACTCAGGGCAATGTTTATGTGAATAAGTTGTTTGAGTACCTTCAATCTTGAGGGAGTGAAGTTGTTCTTCAATGGATACCTTTACATTTACAGATTGAAGGTAATGAAAGAGCTGATATGCTTGCAAAAAGGGGTTGCTTGATTGAGGATGTAAATGTATATGAATTTATGGATGCTAGAGATGTACTTCGTATGTTTCAGGTGAATCTGTGGAGAAAATGGTAGAGTGAATTTGTGCGAAAAAATCAAATAAAAGGCAAGAAGTACTTTGAATGGTGTAGTGTCCCTTTAAAAAAACCTTTCTTTAAGGAAATCAAAGGAGACACTACAATGATTCGAACAATGGAGCGTGTGAGATTGAATCATGGAAATTGGAAGGAATGTGAAGAAAATGTGTGTAATTCTTGTATGGTTGTAGAGGACATTGAACATTTGCTTTTAAAGTGCAACAAATATAGGCACAATAGAGCAAACTTTGATGTCCTCATAAGTGCAAGGAGTGTGAATGAAATATTTAAAAAGGGTATAAGTGGATATAAGGCTATGTACGAGTTTATTAAAATGAATGGTATTGAAGTATGAAAGCGGATCGATGCGTGAAAGATGAATAAATGAAACTTAAATCAAACATTGTATTATATAATTTTAAATTAATTATTGTATAAAATAATTGTTAATTCATTAATTAAAATGTAAATTGTTAAGAAAACGGGCCAAATGGCTCCTATTATTTGGAGCTAGAGCCATTAAATAAAGATAAAAAAAAAATAGGTTAATTCTCACCTATGAAATGAAATACAGCACGTGAACGCCATTTTTTATGAAAACTTCGACAAAAAGAGATTAAGTGATATTGTTTCCGATTTAACCACTCTTTAAACGAATTATGAAAGGAAAAGTAGTATATGGTGGCAATTTCAATTATTATGTATCATAAGCACAAGTGATGCTGCATTAATCGAGGACTAGTAGTTTGATTGGTGCGGTAGAAATTGGACCACTATAATATATGTAGCAAACTGCTAATATGCTAATTTGAGTGATGGCTCCCTTTATCACCTAACGTGAGGCTGTACAGATGGTAACAAAAAATTTGTACGGTGAGAATCTGAAGTTCCGTAATACAGTGGTGCATATAGATGCTAATACATAACAGAAGATTGAATAGGGGTAGGATCTATATTCTTTCTATATGTTGAGATTACATGATATTGAATCTTTATTTTGGTTATGAATCAAGGATATTGACTCTTGATACTCTCCAATTTCTTAAATGTGTCAGCAACGGTTTGTCGGAGCTCCACAAGGACCGCATGAAAACAAGTGATAAAAATAGTTGTCCATTGTACAATTGTTGTGACGGTAAACGTATAGGAAAAAACGAGTGTGTTCCAATATTGCTAGCCTACCGGATCATAGTGCCGGTATAGTTGCCGTATTTATTATCGCATAAACGTTTCTACGAAATAAACGTATTTTATATGCTCTAGATATGCAAATTAATTCCAAATTCACGATTATGTATATAATATATAAGCACTCCCATATACGCAATTATAATTGCTTTTAATCAAATTAAGACGATTTAAGGTTAAATTTTTAATTGGCACTATACAGTAGTTTTCATCATTGTATGAAAAATACTTGTTTCCCACGAACACATAGGGATTGTGTATATAACAAATTTTAACATTCAACCTGCTTATCTAACATAAATATCTGCAGTTAATTAAATTGTCTCTATATATACTCGGTACATATACATAATATATTCCTAGAGGGTCGCATATACCGGTACATATGTAACCCCTGTTATAAACGCGTATTTTAGCGAACACAAAACGCAGGAGTTAATTATTGTGTCAAATTGCTGAAATGTTAGGGTGATAAAGGCACGTATCCCGCGGTAACGACGAGTGTGGAGCATATATAGCTCCCAATATTATTAATTATAGCTGCGGTAACCTAGAAGGTATGACACCGCTATATACATATAATTATTTAATTACACAAATTAAATTAATGCAAAAAAGTGGCGATGACATAAAATTTGATGACAATTTGATCGCGTTTTATAATGTTAAAGTTCATGCCGCCATGTATATAAGCAAAAATAACAGATACGTTATGTAGATGAACTATTAGTTACTCGTATGTACTATATAAACATAAAAATATTATGTTAGCACGCAATATTTATGCTTTGTATATAAAAGAATCATCACATATTTAATTGCGCTGAGGGGATTATTTTACACAGGTGTAATTACAGAAGCGGTAAACGCAATTAATATAATTATGAGTGTGACGCTATGGTATTAAATTATTTGTGAACGATTTCTAACCGAGAGTTCTAATTAACAGACAGAACATAGCTTGAAACGTCACCTTATCTTTACATACCTCTGAAATACTTAAAATAATCACCAGCCCACATAAAAGTAAAAACTTCGAAAAATTTGTTAAAAGTTTTGCACATTTATTTAAGGACACCAAACAGTTTCGTCTGACTTTGTACAAGAAGTATCGGAATCACAACAAAAAAGCACCGTTTTTGATTCGTGCGCTTGGTCCTTTCCTTCAATGAACTTATCCCAAAAACGCATTACATGTTTACTAAAATAATTAACAATCCTAAACACATGATGTCTGAATTCAGTTATGAACATGGCATTCAACAGTAGCAACAACGAGAATATCATCATTATAAATTCAACAAAATAATCCCCACCGACGTCATAATGCAAATTGATCCTATCGTCCATAAGTATGTACCGGATTAATTTCAGAATTGCCATTTCGACGCGACACCATATAAATACAAGCCCAATTTCGATCAATATTAACGACATAACAATTTCGTATAGAAATTTTGGTACGACTCCCAAACGCTGGTAGCGTGGCGGCAGCAGTTGATTGTCGTACATAAATATCACCATGGCGGTCAATACAAATAGGCTGGGCGTACTCGTTTTTGACGTACAACACTGTTCACATGGCAGATCGACGAATAGTGCTAGGCCAAAATGTAAATGAATGATGACGCTGATACATAATGCGGCAAGCTCGACCATGGCATCGATTTGTTGTTTATTTTAAACGCGATTTATAAAAACAAAATAATAAATTTTATAAACATCGGCCCCAGTTACTTGGTTCGCAAAATATTTGATTTGAAACTCGAACCCAGTGTATTGGGCCCGTATTTAAATGATTCATACACATCGATATGTTAAATCAATTTAATTACAATTTCTTATCGTAATGAAGATGGTAAATATAAAATGATGAACCTACTCGTATAATATTCTTATTCAAATATGTGTATACGTTCGATAAGAAAGGATCAAAGGAAATTTATTTATTTTTAATTGTTCGATAATTTAAAATTTTAATTTCAATAATCAATCAGAAGTATTTATTTACTAAAATTGAAATGTCTTAAGGAATATACGATTGCAAAATGTAATCGTACCATAATAAATTAAAATATTTTAATTTAATTAATACCTTAAATAACAAAGTAATTGATTTCTAACATCGATACGGCTGTGCTTCGAACCAATCAGGAGATTGCCCATAGTAAACAGATTGAAGCTACTACTACTTTTCATTTGATACGAGTCAAAACGTTTCAATGGTTAAAGCGCAGTGGTGGAGGAAGGTACAGGATTGGACTCTTGATAAGGGGCAGGAAGCAAAATGTATTTTCCATCATTTGATTACGATCGGTGGTGTGATCCAACACATCTGTGGTCCCCTGTTGGAGTGCATAATTTAAGGGCCAACCCATCTTACATGTCAGTACTATATAGGCTGGCATGGAGCTATGCAATGTACAGATGGTTCTATGTAAATTGGACCTATATCCGTACGTTCTCGAGCCGCAAAACAGATTACAATGATAGAAACAGACAGACAGACATACCATCGCATTCGGTATTGTACCGAATTTTGTCAGTATACATTTTGGTGTCATAATCGTTATGACAACTAGCTACCTTCAGTTGACTCGTATAGTAGCCTAAGTGATAATACGCGGAAGTTAGGGTTGAGTTGTGATTGATAGCTTTATGACCCAAGAATTGATTGGTTTCAGCTTGGTTAATATTTGATGCCAATAAAATAGCGCACATTTACATCCGGCTAGGCATTACTGAGATATTTGTGCCAACAACTTATCTAGAGAAATACGGATATTCATGTGCCTACACGGTCTTCAAAGGCATTCCAAAGACTAAACTCCTTAATTAATGCATAGATATTTTAAAATTTTACTAAAGGTAACACTACTCGTGCTGTATTTGGTACAGTTTAGCGGATGTGCTGAATATCATGCAGATATTCTCTCTTAAGAGAGATATCAAGTATATCACTTTGGTGATCTACATCAGAATTGGATGGGACCGGTTCAAAATATTCTCTGGATCAATAAATCAACCAAGATTGCAGTCCTTCTTGAATTGTGAGAGACGCACTTTGAGGATATTCTCACGGGACATTGTTACCAATAATTACATATTCCAAATGAAAATTCAGTACAACCCAAACTACGATCAGTGGAAGAGAGGAAAAAACTGTTGAGTCCTTTACCTCATTCCATACTGATTTGGATCACAATTCCTATTTGAGGATGAACCGACGCGCTTGAGGATACCGAACCTTGGACTTCCTTCGAAGAAGGGATGCCAAGCAAAACCACCGTATGACAAAATGAATACCCGCGATTATTGAAAAACCAAAACATCCAAAACAATAAATGTTTTGCTGTGAAATATATGGTCGAAAGACAAGACTGAAGAAAACCAACTTTATGGTTTCAACAGGACGGCACCATCGTCTATCCACAACCAACGAAACAATCGACATTTTGTCCCCGATCTTCGAATATCGAAATAGTGATGTCAACTGGGACAGCCTAGGAGTTGTTATTCAATTCCGTTGGACCATTATTTATGAGAACCCATCAAGTACTAATATATTTAGAAACGATTAAGGCTTTTCAGAATGATGAAACATACGAAGGACATTTCTTACATCGATCTTCTCATTCGTTTCACATTCAAGTTCCTCTTTCGCAAGAATATCAGGCCTTTCATTCCCTTCGATATTGTTATGTAATAGAATCCATTAAATAATTGCCACTCTGGGAGTCAGTAAATATGATTATTTTCCTCCTCCCTTCATTCGTATAGCCAACTTAATACCTTCATACATTGCAATACATTCAGCATTCATTATTCAGATGGCGTTATCGTACAAAACCATCACTTTATTGTCATATACGATATAACATCTGTATAGGCGATTTCATAATCTTTATTTTGACCTTTCACTCCCTCTAATATTCGTTTATCTCTACTCCAACTCCATACGCAAAGTGAGATTGTTAGGTAATGGGTTCGGACCAGTGTTTCCGATGTTCAATTTCTTTTCATTTCACTTTCATTACGATCCACTCTCTCTTAAAATAAAGAGGTAGATCACCGATCTCAGAATACATGGTATGTATTTGGAGTCATCCTTGCACATGCATGTATAGGATATTTTCTTTTATTCATTCCGGACATCTCCCAATTGACACGTTCTTTAATTCATTCCATTTTTTAAGGAGGCCAAATGCTCACTCAATTATCATTCTGCAGAAGAAACGACTTTATCAAAGGTGTTTTGTGCTCCTGATACACTATCGGTGTACTTACTCGTAAATAGCGTTATTGGGTACATTTGCAAACCATACCCCAAATCACCAATCTTTGTTGATCTGGTGGAATCATAATAACAAAAAAAGAAAAAAAAGTGAATTTAGGATTGATTACAAAGTTAATCTTCTTCTTTAAGTCTGGAGTAAGAGGCATGAGTCGATGATGTATCCTGCTGCACCCGCGTAGCAATCAGTGAAACACTCATGCTCATCACACACTACTTGTAATAACACTGAATGGATTGTTTTACGATTTATGTACGAGTTGGTATTTTCTGTCGAAGCTGGGATTGGTATGTGAGACCCATCGATGCAACCAATGATTCCTAAAATAATTTATATTTATAATTGATATTATGTACAGAAAATGTTGAGAAATGTTTTTACCTGAAAATTTTGTGTTCTCCATAAAATAATTGGAAATCTCTCGCGATTTTTCTACTGAAGGTCAAGACGTTTATGGAAACCCCGAACCTACAGTGATCTGTAAAACACGAAAATTTTTTTTTTCCTAGTGGCAGTGTAGGATGACCACAGGTGAGCTATCAATATATTGCTTTTCGTTTATTATTATATTTTGATATAAACTCGCTAAAGTTCGAGGTAAAAGGCGAAAATGAGATTTAAAATGGTTTAACAAACAGTATACTTAAAATACCAGAATTTTTTGGATGATATTTTTTTTCGTCATCCTCCAAACATTTGAACTATCAAAAAATGATTGCCAAGCTATTTGGACTCTAAAAGCACATCCGAGAGATGTTCTTTTATTACGTTTCTTTTCAAATATGCCGAGGTCACTTGATCATTTTACCTGTCCACTCAAATCCTTCTTTGGAATGAATAAAAAAAAATGCTCATAATGTCATATACAAATAAAAATTGTCATATACAAACAACTTATCTGGAAAAACATGGATGTTAAAAGCAGGGGCCATTCTACTTATTATAAAATTTTAATATTTTAATAGACTTATTCCAATTACCACAATTCAATCTGATTCCATTAACGATCCTTAAAATTTTGGTACCTTGAAGCTCCTTATAGAAAGGGGGTTTTCGGGAAGTACTAGACAACTCACTGTACTCCTTTCCTTTTATTTTTCTCAAACTCTCATATTCATAAGTTATTCCACACATTCTTTTGAAGCGTATAAAGAACATTTCTAACATTCATCTACGCATACGTTTTAATAATTCCACATACAAATACCGCGCTCGAAAACGTATCAGCTCTTTCATTCCCTTCGATTTTTTTATGTGAGAGTCAGAAAATATAATTATGTTCCATCATTCGTAGCCAACTTAATTCCTTCATATGTTGCAATCAATTCAGCCATCATTATTTCAATGTCTTCATCGGGTCGAAAAGAGTTTCCAACATACATTCTTTTAACATGAACCTTTCACTCTCTCAAATATCCGATTAATCATTATTTCATTTCCCTTGGAATAATCCTCCAATTCCATTATTTTAGTGTCATCCATCACTCAGACCCCTTGTGACATTGGCCCATTGTGACATCCCACTTTTTACTTGACGTTCGGCTGTAGGTCCTGTATAGTACTGATATAGAAGATGTCACGGCCCGTGGATTCCAAGCTCAACAGGGGCCTTAGATGGGTTTATTCACACCACCGATCTAAGCGATCGATTGTAAGAAATCCTTTTTGCCTCCTGCCCCTATCTTTCATTACTGCGCCACCTGGGTGGTTTCTCCAATTCCATACACAAAGTAAGATTGTTAGGTAATCGGTTCGGACCAGTGTTTTCGATGTTCAAAACCACATCAATGTTTTCAGATATAAAACTAAGTCTATAAATCAATTTACAGACCCGGATCGTAGTTTAATCGTCACATAAATTTCTCATCACGCCACGGGCTCTCGAGTTCGATTCTACTGGTTGGCCACAACTTAACATGCTTCGGGGATAAAAAAAAGCGATTGTGTGTGAAAAGCATTCGTTGGACTGACCTTGAACGAATATAGTTTTACTTTTGTCGCTTTAATAGCATACGAAATACCTTGCCTCGTGGTGAATACAACAACAAATCAAACCAAGGCCATAACGAATCCTATAAACAATGTGTTATCTAGTGCCTTCCAGTAATTTTTGTCATTATTGCTTTAAGCACTATTTACGTTCTTAGCTTCAAGCTTTTGTGTATCGTTAGTGGGCTGTATGTTAGTTACAGCATACTCAGAAAAGGTCAAACGTGTACGTAGAAAATTATCTACATGACCATGTATACGTATATACACATTTCTAAATATCTAAAACAACACAAACATGTACATGGCTAGTCGAATATCTATAAATATTATGTTAACAAATTTTACGGTTGTCATAACAAACACAAAACATAAAAACGAGAGCCCAGGCATATGGTATATGTACAACATGTATACATATATGTATGATAAAAAAATTCGTCTGATTTGTTGTTTTGGTAAACCAACTGTTTAAATTTCCACATTTTATAAAATATCCCATCCACGAAAAAGCAAAAAAAAAATCCAACTTCTACTATTTTATTGACTAACAAACCATCCCATATCTTTAGTCGTAGTCTACAAACAGAAAATCCCAACTACTTAATGTATTGTATCTATACATAAAAGGCCAACATATGATCTACGTCCCATTAGCAATGTTACAACATCAAAATTAATTTAACAATAAATGCTTGTGGCATTTTCAATTAAAACTTGTGGCATCTCTCTCCCTCTCTCTCCGTTGAGTTTGTGTGGTTTGTTTTGCGGGTGCGGCCGGCTATTCGTTTCCTTTGATAATCATATTCCTTCATATAATTCTTAGTAACACAAAGCTAATGTACATCATCATACTTGTGCCTTGTTATTACATTATCTGGTTTGGTGTACGTACAAAATCAACACAGCCATATAATGCAGTGAACGCGAATGAGAACGGGGGCAGCAGCCAAAACGTTCACATAAAGATTCAATTCACTGAAATTTAATAATTTTTAAAAATATCTTCCGGAAAATCTGTTTGTTTATATTTTTGTTCATCTCATTTTCCATTTTCCATTTTATTACAATTCATTTTCCCCAACGGCAACAATTTTTGGTTGAAACACAATTAATTTACTTGTCGTTGTTGTAGTTGTGCTGATGGAAGCTGAAAACATTAACAAAAACAAAAATATGTTTGACTTTTCGGTTTTGTGATGTTGAGTTTGTTTATTAGTCAAAATAGAGTGACGTCAGATGTATGTTTGCCCTTTCGGAAAATTAGAAAATTGGAAAATCAGGTTTTGTTGTCTAAATATATTTTATGTATTATGTTGTATATATATACACCGCCTGTCGCCGGTTGTAGCTTAATGGTTAAGAGAGTTTCCCGCGTTATCGAATCCGATTCTCGCCGTTGGCATAAAAAGCGTTTTTAAAAAGCAAAACCTTACGTCTCAGTTGAAATGCGGCTAGTGCGCCATTTACGATCTTTAAGCCATAGACTATACACCGGCTATAGCTTGAGAGTTAAAAGCGATGCAGACGAATACTTTTCAAGTCAATCATAATCTTAGGGATGAGTAATTTTTGATACCAAGAAACACAACAAAGCTTGGTTTGTTGCAATCCTACATCAAACCAAAAACCGTTATATAATAAAAAGAGCTTTAAGTCATCTGAAAATTATTATACGAGTTTATGTAGACCAACCGATGTACTGTGATGTATACACTGACTCTATATCGCTAGGTGGAGTGTTTCCTGTTCTACGACCTACTCAGGCTTGTAAGAGGTGCAGTTTTTGTCCCGGGTCAGATCCTAGAACCTTCTCAAGGAGTAAGAAAATGAAATACCTGAAAGACTGGCAAATGGACTACCTTTGGCATAAAGGAGAACCGAAAGTCTTACTTCTTCATCTTGGCATAGACGCGCCATCTGTACCAACGATGTAGGCAAGGAAAAGAAAGTTTTTCTGACAAGCTTGAAGTAGTTCTAACCAGCGTCAATGAGAGGAGCTGTCTTCTATGTAAACCTAAAAGAACTGAGACATCATGTTGGACCAGGGAACTAGGAAGACTGAGGAAGAAGATTAGAAAATTTCTAACCAAAGCCTTAAAATAGGTACAACGGAAGATTGGGACTACAAAGTGAGTACACGAAATGTATCCAAAGTGAAAAAATATCAAAATGGAGATCTTTCTGTGAGGAAGTGAATAGCCTTACGGTGATTACTGAACTGAAGAGTCTTCTCTGTGGTAATATGAAGATCATTACCGGAACTCTAGGGAAACCTCATCCTGTGAAAACTCTAATATAGTAGATGTAAATCAACTCCTACAACAACTGCCAAGTTGAAGAGATTAAAACTTGGTGGCAAACGTGTTGACAGAATATAGGACGGAGCATCGGTTCTTTCTCAAAATTTAAAATACCAGTTCCAGACCTGATACTACCGAGTCTTCTACAGGGTCTCCTACAGGAAAAAATTATCTTAGATTGAGAAGAGTGTGCATCCAAGATCTGTTGAAAAAAAGCACAGAAAGATAAATCTCCCTTGAGAGCGCTTCTGGACATCGATGGAACGTTTGATAATGTTTCCTTTTACGTTTGATAATGTTTCCTTTAATGTTTCGTAGTCTTACGACTACGGTAACCATCCGAAAGGAATGTTCTCAGGGTAGAGTTCTGTCTCCGTTCTTGTGGTGTCTCATGGTCAACTCTGGAAAGTAGAGATACACAAGTACTTAGTTGTAGTCAGGTGTAGTGATCAGGGTCTTTCTGTCAACCAGGGTCCAGGAAAACTGAGATGGTTCTTTTCACTAGACGTTTGCCGTACTTATTTGATGGCCTAGTACAATTAATGGGGTTGGCGGAAAACCTTTAAACCAACTTCAAAGACTTGTTCTTATGCTGTAATCAGGCTGGAACTGGGTTATACTGCAAAATCCTGAAGTCAAATTAACTATCCCCATTGGGAGGTACACTACTGTCTTTTAAGTGAAAATTGCTGCAATTTAAAGAAATGCACTCTTTGCAAAGACTTTCTGACAGCCAGACTTTTCTAAAGGCGATTGTCTTCAATGTTTCAGCAACACTTGTTTTAAAGATGACAATTTTTTTTAAATCGAGTAGGCATTTGAATGAAGTTAAACTTTACTGGAGTTAAAACTTTACCACAGGGATATCAAAGAAAACATATTGGCACGCTTGGGTGCAGTTTAAACTTTTAGTATACGTGAACCCGCTCTCGGAGTGTCGTCATTATCCCTTTCAAGAGAGAAATTGACTATCAGTTTGGTAATCTGAATTGAAGGAGGAGAAAAAGAAACTTCTTTTACACCTGTTCTTCATATTCGTTCCATACCGATAGTGTTATAATCTACCTATCGATCAATCACATAGCTCCACTTTCAACATGGAGACATGAAACAAACTAGAAACTCTTGAACTTTTATCAAATGAGAGGAAGTTCCCATGGTCAGACCTCACCCAATTATATGGATATTGTTACGTCATACAAAAATTAGCAAAACCTACTTTGATTAACTTTATATATAGGAGTTCACGATTGACAAACCTCGCCTACAGTAATAAATAGCGAAAAAATGTTAATTTTTTGCTAATTTCAAAAATTAAACAAATTTATTAATTTAATTTTATTACTCCAGATTCTTTTGTCGGTCTGTTTTCTTATTTCAGCACTTCCTTCTTCAACAAGAATTTGTACGTTTTGAATATATTAGACAGTTTTAATTTGATATTGTTAACGAATAATTAATTAATCTCGATTGTGGCTAATTATAATAATTGGAATAGTCATTTTGCAGAAAACAAAATGATGCGGCATTTGGGCAATGGGCAAATAATAATTTTTAACACGGTTAATAAATTAATAAAAACAAAATTACTTCCTCAATAGTGAAATATTTTATTTTATTTAATGTATTGATATATTTTATTATTATTTTTATTAATATTTTCAATAAATATAAAATATATTTTTAATATTTTAAATTTTAAACAAAATATATTTTTTTTTATAAAAATCAAAGAAATTTTTATGTTTTTTTTATGTTGTTTGTGCATACAATTACATAGATAATATTGGATGGGAATGTAAATAAATCATTTGTAATGGATGCCGATTGCCGAGTTCAAATGTAATATTTTTTTTTTTTGGTAAATTTTTGTGTACTTAAAATTATTTTATATTTAATGTTTCAATCAATATTAAATGATAAATAACTCTATCAATCTATTTAATGGCCATACAGTATGAATAGGTGAAATCAAGTCTCCTCCTCCCAGAACAAACGATAACACTGTCTGCATGTTAACAAGTATTGTCCTAGTACATCGGAGGTGAATCAAGAAATTAAGCCATCAGTAGAGTTCTCCTATACGGGATTCCTATACATTTATTTTAAATTTGCAACCAACAATTTCAATTTAACCATTCTATTGCTAATTTACCCATTCTTCATAAAACAAATTTTTCCTCAACAATCCCCTCCCATACGTACACTCTCAGTTCCGAAATTTATTTATTCTTTGAATGAAACCCACGATTTCTGGTATTCCCAAGACCGTCAGTTGATCCTCAAATAGGAATCGTGATCCAAAGCAGTGCAGTCTTTTTGGGAAGAGTGTGAACTTTGGGAAGTCTCCTGAAAGTGCGTCTATTATAATTCAAGAAGGACTGGAATCTTCCTTAATTAATTTATTTACTAATAACAATAATTTTGAAATTATTCAGACTCCAATTTGAGCTTTAAGCTCATTCATATTGGAGTTAAATCTTATCCATTGGTAATATTATATTTTTGAAACTTTGTCGTGAATCTCCATTTAACGAATGCTCTGCAATTCAATTCTCTCTGATATTATTTATGATTAGTCCGTGCCGATGAGAACATCCAGATCTATGCCCTCGGTTGTCGACATCTCTCTTAAGAGAGAATAACGTCATTCCTAGAACGAACTCAGGTCCCACAAAAATGAAGCTGCACCCAAACGGGCCAATTTATCAACCAATACATTTCCTTTGATATTCATGTAACAGCGGATATCCAGTGAAGCCTCTCCACTCAGACTGCCTGGTAGATTCAAGTTTCGATGAAACAATATTGGAGCCAATCACCTAAAGGGCAACCTGACTGTCAAAAATGATGAAAATACGACGACCTCTGCAATATATCTCCTTTCCCTAGAGTTCTGCTCTCCAAATTGCAGCCATTTCACCTAAAAGACAGTAACCTCCCAAGGAGGATGATAATTTCATTATTTGGATTTTAGATGATGATCCATCAGTAAAGATCATGATTTCGTTACTGGAGAGATATAATGGAAAGTTGTAGTCCAATTTGCGCTTTCCGGATAATTTCCCCAAACCGTGCTTCGATACCATATGTCGTATGGAAGCTGAACCCAAGTGAAGTCTAACCATTTTGACTGCCTAGTCGGTTTAAGTTTTGATCAAACAGTATTGAAATCGATCGACTAAAGAACACCCTGGCGGTCAGAATGGATGCGGGTATAGCGATCTCTGCTATTTATCTTCTTGGCATAGAAATCTACTCTCAAAATTGCGGCAGTTTCCGCCTAAAAGACAGTACCGTATCTTCCATGGGGGATAAATAATTTCACCTACAATCCAACACCAGAATACTGATCCATCATTTAAGAACAAAATTTCGTCACCGGAGAGATAGGATAGACAGTTTTGTTGTGCTTTTTGATAATATTTACACGAAATAATTTCCTGATACAGTGCTTCGACACCTTATGTCCAAGACAGGTGGACAGTTATATGATGGCTCTCCATTTTTCACAGTACCTGGAGAGGCTTATTTTATTGTTTTTGCCGTAGGCAAGCGGCTCTTTGCGCTACCGCTGGATCTTTGGATCAAAAAACTTAACAGCACGAAAACAACCCTTATTCAGCTAGATGAATTTGGGTTTAAGGAAAACCATACAAAAAAATTTTATTAAATATTTATAGGCAAAAACACTACAATATGGTTACGGTTTCAAATGATCTACAATCCAATCATAAAAATGACCAACCCTCGTGTAAACACCCGGCCAACCTGGTTTACCACATCCCACACCAAACGATACAATACCCTCGAGATATAAATTTCGACCAGACGTCATAACAAGCGGCCCACCCGAATCACGCACACACGCATCTTGATTGCTAACACCACCAGCACATAGTTGTGAAGAAAAAATTTTAATCGGCGCGTATTTTTTCCGGCATCGACTCCACTTATAAGGCTGGATATAAATGATTTGTAAATTTGACGTCTGTTTGACAATTCCATTACTGCCCCATCCAGCAACCAGCACATAGTTTTGAAGTGGTGTACTCATATTTTTATATGGAATGCATATCGGTTTAATTGCAGCATCGATATACGGCACATCCATACTCAACCGAATCAATGCTATATCATTATTTTTAGAACTTTGCGAATAATTTTCATGCACTATGGTTTCATCTATACCAACATTTAATGGTGTTGGCTGACATGTACCATCGAAACAGTCTGGATTCGTCAGCAAATTCATTTCACCGAGTCGGATATTAACCAGATTTTTGTTTCGAATACAATGAGCCGCTGTCAGCACATATCGATGATTTATAAGCGAGCCACTACAGTCAAAACTATATCCACCATTATGTGATAGGTATTCGAGAAGGGCTATATACTGAACATCTCCAATGATAGCATTAACACCACCTCGAATCCGTTTGGTTCTACCTTGTCGCAAACACATTGTTAGATCGTTAAAAATGTGACCATCTCCATTCGATTTGGTTCGACTGTGATTATATTTGATTTGTACTATCTGGGACGCACTTCCTTGTAAAATATCGACGTAGTCACTTCTACTTAGTTCATAGAATTTCTTGAGTTTTCGACTTTGGCGCGTATTCAGTTTGTTCACTATTCCGAAAGATACTATAGAAACTATTATGAAAATCACTATGATTGTGACACTGAATCTATTCATTTCGATGTAACACTATAACAGATAACTACTTTATTCTACTATACATTAACGTTTGGTTTTCCAAGAATTCTAACGAAAATCTAACGATAATATAGTTTTCTATTTTAGTACCATAAAATAGATTATGTTGGCAACAGCACTGCAATTTATTTATCAAAATCCTAAAATAGATCATCGATTTGAAAATTATGTGACGTTTTTTTACACCAAGACGAAATTGATTTCAGTATAGGTAATCATACGTTTGAAGGAGTGATGAGGGAGGATATAAAGGTTCGCCTTGCCGCTGTCAATAGGGCTTTATATCCTCTATGTCCACTTCTGAAATCAAAGCGATCTGACATCTTCTAATTGCTTGCAACCGTATGAAGAGCTGGCTTGGGATCAAAACCAACAAAACCATCAAAACCATTGGACAACAATGGCCTGTAAAAGAAGTACAAAACATGTAGACCAGTTGACTAGATAATAGGGTACTTATGTTTGAATTTAGGATAAGACCTTAAAGTGTCAGAGTGATAAGAGACTTTTTAAAAGATTACTACAGTTATATGCCGAGGTCGAACCAAAGGTTTTAAACATCCATGCAAACACTCTGATTATCAGTACAATCAATTGAGCTTTTTACAAAAGATTTGAAAATATTATCCGTTTGGTATACGTGACGCTTTACTGAGTTGTCAACTCTCTCTGCAAAACATTTGAAATAAGAACGTTTATAGAATCAAGACATCGAGGACCATCATACTACTAGGTGACATAATCAATTGTTGCAAGAAAATCAAGTCGCTTGTCAACATATAAAATGTAAGACGAATCCTTATGTTCATACTTCAAAAAAAAACATACAACAAGGAAACACGAAAACAACCCTTGTTGATGTATATATGTATGTACCAAAATATACGAAATAAAATTATATGACTGTTGAATTTAACATCTTCGAGATCTATAAAATTTCATTCGAATGTATTTCCAGCACATATCATGTTACCGTCCACAAATCTACTCGGTCCTTACATAACGTTCGTTCGTTACGTAACATTCAATTTTTTTTTCTATTAAAGAAACACAGAATGAAAAAGTTCACATACACATTACACATTACAGACACACACATACGCATAAAGGATGAAAATAATAAAAACCAAATATTAGGAAAATGGGCCATAAAAAAGTAAAATAAAACAAAAAAATAGGAAAATTCAATAAAATGACAAAAACAATTTATGAAAATCCGCATGTTGTGTCAAGTATCTACATATTGTGGGGCCATTGATGACCCAATGAATGTGTAAAATACTGTATTATTATGTGACGTATATACACACGAAAGGGCGCGCCCATTCCATGTTTGTTTTTTTTTTCGGTAGACACAGGCCGGATTCAATAATCAGCGCATCTCAAATCTATAAATTCTCAAAGTTTCACACTTAACGTTGAGATTTTATGTTGTTGGTTCCCCCCCTTAAATCCTTCATTATAATTTATGGAATTTTTTTACAAAAGGAAATTATAACAATCAGGACAATATAAAATAAATTATGTCCTCTATGTGATTATGCGATCAAACCATTAGCTAGATAATGCGGAAACTGTATTATAATTTACTGGCCAATTTGTGTGGAGTCATTAAGCTTTCAACAAAACCATTCAATACAATCGAACTCGTGTGTATTTATTCAAATGTCGATTTAGGACGATAACTCGAGAATTTATGAGACCGCACCAATTTAAAATTTGGCAAATGTACATAGTTTTTTTGGTTGGTTATTGTTATGTTGGCAATTAAACGTGACTTATCCAAATCCAACTAGATTTTATCCATTAATGTGTATGACGATAATATACAAAAATTAGCAAATGAAATAGATAACAAAACAATAAACATTCCAAACATTAGATTTTATCATCGAAGATCAAAATGAAAATTTATGGAAAAATAATTTTTAATCTGGCTTAGCGGTGATTATATATACATGTTGTGGATGTAGCCATGCATGCATATAAACATTAGACTTTAATATGCATTTAGATCCGGTTTGAATTTGCACCGCATCATGAATCTGAATAAAATGTTTGCTACGTGTGACTTTAGATCCCATTTTTACGTAAAACGATCTACATAACCAGATGGCCCATGGCTTCTAAACTCAACAAGAAGTAACAGATGTGTTCACACGATCGTAATCGAATGGTGAAAAATCCTATCCCTATCGGGATTCGAGAACCCGGACCTTGAAGTCGACGTCGAGACTAACGTAATACCATAGACACAAATCTAGTTGTGTAACCATGATTATGAAACTATTATATGATTTTCGAAATGAGAATACATGACACACTGTAGTTCTCATTTTATTTGACAGTTTTATCATAATTCATTAAAATTCTTATTTTCCGTTTATTTATCGAACTCTGTATAATTTTTTTTTCAAAACTTCAATTTTTAAAAAACAAATACATGAAAAATCAATATTAATCGTTTTCACTATTTGCTAACTCTATAACTTGGCGCTGTCGTTACTAAAATGTCATGGGATGAGAAGAAATAGCACATTCCGAAACCATGTTTAAACCAAGTTGCAAACCATGGTTAGCAGGGACACATTACAACGAATTTATTGTTAACTCGAAACTGTAGTTACGAAACCAGACATGTGTCTATATTACGACGTTAACCACGGCGCCTTAATAACCGGCCTATTGTTGATAAACTACGTCAATCTAATATTATGGCACTTGGAACATATTTGTCAAAAAAATGGAACGTGTTATATCTTGGGTTTGTTCGTTGTATTCTTCATACTCACGTAAAATTGGAACTTAGTTTTGATGTAATCGGGAAAGTTCACAAGAATATATGTATTTAAATACGGTGATTTTGAACTAAGCTTGTGCGTGCCCAAGTAAACAGCAAATTGAAAGTATCGCTGATGCCAGATGATTTGGCTGTTTTCTCTGATTGATATCTTTTCCGGCCGAGAGTAGCTCGCTCAGAGTTTCTTCAGAATGTTGTGGTAGCTCTGAAGGAACCGAATTATCCTTCTTTCCGTGTATGTTGATGTTGGTCAAAGATAGGCGGTATACTTTGGTAATATTCCTTTAAAATGTGTTTTTTTTACATATTTAAGTGGGATTACTCTGATCAGTCCATCTTGTCCTGGGTACCGCTCAATTTGCTAGTTTCCAATGCGTGGAAGGTTCATGTTGAAATCGCGATAGTTAATCCGTATGCTATGTTTTCCAAAATTCTTGGTTGAGTTTGGTGAGCAAGTTCCACCTTGTCACGACGTTGATACCCGTGATATCAGGTTGTGGTGTTGAAATATAGTCCTCCCTATCAGGAAATGTGCCGGACTCAAACACCCACATCATCTGAGTCGTTTGAGAAAGATACTAGTAGCATAGAGTTCAAACATGCCTCACTTAGGAAATCCTTAAATTCACGTCTAAAGACTTTCCTAAATATTCAACAAATTTGCCGAATACTAGCAATCGTTTGAATGCGGCTTAAAACAGTCACATTGGAACTATTTTTCGGGGAAAATGTCTTACTTATATTTTTGTGATTCAAATTCTTAAAATCTGTTGGTATGGCTCGAATAAAATCTCGAAAAAGGGTGAATATCAATACAATGCCATAATATAAGTTAAGTTTTAGCCAGAAGCTTGAGTATATGTCTGGCCCTTGTACGAAATAGGTCTCGGGGTTTCATTTCCTTGCAATCAATAATACATTGAGCCAATTGAGGTCATGGTTATAGGTAATTATAGCCAAAGCGAAAATTAAAACACTAGTCAGTGGTTTACGCTCAGTCACGATTTTCTTTTGGACAGGATCAGTGAGTGCTTTATTACTAACACATATAAAATATAACCAACAACATAAATAAAAAGAGTGAAGTGCATAAAACTTCACCGTCAACAAATGTGTACCGAACGGTAATGAGTTGGTCGAAGAGCCGACAATATTGCTGCTGTTGAAGCGTCCGTTGCAAACGAACCAATACAGTCGATGCCACGACGTTCTGAAGGGTATTTGCCAAATTGGCCTTTGACGAATTTTTAAAAAAGGATCTCGGCTTTTTGAATGAAAATGGCCAATTTTGTGAACGTGGTAAATCCAGAAATACTTCTATGTGGATTGGCCACCTAGATGGTGTGCTTAAACACCTCTAGACTGTTTTAATGGTCTACGTTAAATCATTGATTTATGCCAAAGAGGCGGCGTCGTTAGAGGACTGCAGAGCCAATTTGACGCCACGAGTGATCCAAAATTGGGCTCAACGAATCGACACCTAACAACGTGCGCGTGGCCTCAAATGGTTAAATAAATACACAATATAGCCCGTTTATATGTCATATATGTATGTGTAAAACCAAATTACTCAATAAATCATTTGAATCAATATTTTATATACTCGTATAAATATTTTTTGGCGTTTTATAAATTTGCATGTTCAACTGAATTTTATGAACGAAAATTAAACACTCAAAATAAATTAACAAGCATCGCGTTGAGAGCATAATATGATGCGACGCAGTTTCCAGTTTTCCAATTTCATTTTCATTTCATTCAATATTGAATATATGAACAAAATTTATGATGCTGATGGTTTTGTTATCGCACCACCGGAAGATTTTATTGATAAATCATTGGATTCGCCATTCACTAAAAATCCCATTCAATATGGTGTATTAATAAAAGTCCACATTAAGTACATGTATTTTTGATCGATATCGAATTAATGGTATTAAGGCGTGTTCAACTTGTATATCAAGAGTACGTAGAGTGAAAGTAGCCCTGCATACATAAAAATAATTGTGATAAAGTGGAGCAGAATACGAAATAAAAGCAACTAAACAGAAGTGTAGTGTAACTGGGGATGTAGCTCAGATGGTAGAGCGCTCGCTTAGCATGTGAGAGGTACGGGGATCAATGCCCCGCATCTCCAATCAGATTACGAAAATTTTTTTGTCGTCACATATATATTTAAAAATTTATCAACTATACACAAATAACGATTCCGAATCAAATAGAATAACTTAATCTTCTATCACAAACATTGTTATGTGTACGTTTCTTCGGTGTGTCTCATTAGATTATCATCGAATTCATATCACGTACAATCTATTTGTTTCTTCAATTTGCTTTCTTTGATACACTTATATAACACTACACTCGTATACATATACAACAATAATACCGAACTAAACTATATATAGAATTACAAAATAATCATTGTTATTTCTAAGATCTTAGATACTCGTATATAAGAAACTAACAACAATACAATAATACTAAAGGGGGTGACTGTTGTATACATAATTGTGTAATGTGACAAAATAATTGACAGTATCAAATAGATAAGAAGAATAATAAGGGATTATTACCGAATCATGACAGAATAAAGTTGAAAAATTATTCTTAATGCAATTAAAAAATAATTGGAGATGCCGGGGATCGAACCCGGGGCCTTTCACATGCAAAGCGAACGCTCTACCACTGAGCTACATCCCCTCCTTATTCAATTGTTTTAAAGTTATTTCATAATCTATGAAATACTTCATTTAATTATGTCATTGATTCAAAAGCTTGTGCTCTACAATGATTCATTCTCACTCGCTCTATTGTTTGAATCATTGTATAGTGTTTCCTTTGATTTCCTTAATGAAAGTTTTTTTTTAAAAGGGACACTACACCATTCAAAGTACTTATTGCCTTTTCTTTGGAATTTTTGCATAAATTCGCTCTTCGATTTTCACCACAGATTCATCTGGAACATATGAAGTTCATCTCTAGCATCCACAAACAACTGCTTTATGCAATGATATCGGTTCGTTCATTACCTTTGATCTGTTAGTGATGATATGTACATTCCAACACCCGCACACGATGATCGTTCACACTAGCAGATGTATAGTCCAAATGAGCAATGTATTCCATTGAACAGTTGGCACCATTTTTTTAAACGTGTCGAATATGTGCAGATTCTCCAAAATCAAACTTGTTCTTTGAGTTTTCTATAGCTGTGTTCTTGCCTGCAAGCTCGTTGTCATTTCATCAACTAGAGCATTATCTTTCATAATCATTCGCACAGTGATCCACTCGCTCTCTCTTCCTCTCTCTCTCTCTCTCTCTCTATCTCTCTCTCTTTCTCTCTCTCTTATAATTTAGAGGTGAATCATGCATTTCAGACAGTAGAGTATGTATTAGGATTGAAATAATCGATTATGTCTACATGGCTCAAAAGTAATAAGCTTTTCAACTTACACTCTTCTTTCTCAGATTGCTCCACTTTTATACTGCTTTTTCATTTATTCTAATAAATTCATACATTTTCTAATCTCACATTGAACACAGACAGCTTACTGTCTCTGCAATATACTGTCCTCCACGGCATAACTTGAAAAGGGAGGACTACATTAAACTATTTAAATCACTAGGACCTGATTGTATTATTAGAGGTGACTTTAATGCGAAAAACACCTATTGGGGATCTAGACTTACGACGTCAAAGAGTAAAGAATTGTTTCAAGCAGTAGAATTGTTTCAAACTGGCCCAGTGAAGATATACCGGAACTAATAGACTTTTATGTAGCAAGAGGTATATCTCAGACAGTCAGCGAAACGGTAATTCAAAAGGAAACCCAATTTCTCTGCTGCCAATTATGTCAAAACTTTTTAAAAAATTATTACTAAAGAGACTTAAACCAATAATTGAGGACCGACAACTAATTTCTCCACATCAATTTGGATTCAGAGAAAAGCATTCTACAATTGAACAGGTGCATAGAATAACAAATATAAATGAAAGAACGTTCGATAAAGTTTGGCACAGTGGTCTGGAATACAAGCTGCATAGAGATCTGCCGAGGCAATTTCACGCCATACTAAAATTGTATGTATACAATAGACATTTTCGAGTGAAATATGAGGATGAATACTCTGAGCTAAAGAATAGGGTCAATCCTGTATTTACTATATACAAGAGACATACCAACCACAAATGAAGGAAACATAGCCACCTTTGCAGATGACACAGAAATTATGTCCATTGGAAGTAATGTCGCCGATGCAACGAGCAAACTTCAGAGGATGACCAGTGTGCTTTGTAACTGGACAAATTGTTGGCAAATCAAGCTTAATGAGACAAAATCTTCGCATATTAACTTTACATATCAAAAGGATTACCATCTACCTATAAAAATTAACTCGCGACACGTGCCATATGCAAATACAGCTAATATCTTGGCATGATTCTCGACGCCAAGCTCAAGTAGAGAGAGCATGTCAAAAAGAAAAAAGAAGAAGTTAACATAAAGTTCAGAAAAATGTATTGGCTCATATAGGTAGAGGCTCTGAGCTTACAATTCATAATTTAGCTGCTGCTATATCGGCATATTCTGAAACCGATATGGACCTACGGTATACAACTCTGGGGATGTACCAAGCAAACAAACGCCAAAATAATACAGACCTTTCAAAACACGGTTCTTCGTAGCATCGTCAATGCTCCGTGGTACATAAGAAATGAAGACCTTCACAGGGACCTTCGGATGGAATACATCAAAGATGAAATAAAAATGCATGCCACAAAACATGAAATAAGGCTCCAGGAACATGGAAACCCCTATATTCGCCATATGATAGATAACCCTATCGTTGAAAGAAGACTCCAAAGAACGAGACTACTTGACCTAGTGAAATTACCAAATTAAAATTAGTAAATAGGTTTAATTAATTATGAGACTAACCAGAGGGTTACATCCCAACTAAAGTGAATTGTACTAGAAACATAAAAATTTGTATATGAAAGAAAAATTGCTAGATGAGCGAAGTCTCAGTCGCAATAAAAATTAAGCAAAAAAAAAATCTAATTATGCTTCCCATTCGTAACATTTCAGTAAGATGTAAGAAATCATAAGGATCTCGGTTACTGTCGATAAATTAGTTTATTTGTAAGTATTCGATAACATGAACCAAACACTTTTCCCATGACTAATTTTCAATCAAATGTCGTTACTTTAAGCATTTTGTCCAATTTCTATTATTCATGTACTCATAACAGTGTTCTCAAAGTAACACGACACCTCTCAGTTACAATAACATCTGCATTAATTTGTAGCTTTATAAACACACAACAGGATTAACTAGCTCACATGCAGTCCTCTCATTAACTATAATTAATTTACCTTACGATCAGAATCTCACAATTTCTCGCAAAAGGTGATACATTTTCGCACAAGAGGAGACTACGAAATGTGACTAAATTGACAATAACTAATAACAACAATAAATAACAATAACAATAAATAAATAACAATAACAATAAATAAATTTCCAATATAATCTCTAAAGCAATCAGATTCATTTACCTACTCATTCAAGCAACTCATTTTTGCCATCAAATCGGCCAATTAATTACCTTTGATCTGTAGGTGCGAAGGAAAAGAAAAATCAACATCGGCAATACTCTCTCCATCAAACAAATACCAAGAAGACTACATCTAGCTCAGCAAACCGTCCAGGAGGTATTGACCACGAAGGAAAAAAAATGTGTCACTATTAGACCACCAAAGAGTCCGTGAATTTCACTATAGTGATTTTCGTGTGGAAATAAGATGAATCGATACGGTATTGTGTGGACTACCGAAAACCAACAATGTAACGATCAAGGACAACTACTCATTAAAATGGTACAGCACATTAGCTCTGAAAACGCGTACTTGGAAGTAGAAGTTCATCCAGAAGAGCGAGAGAAGACAGCATTTACCAGAGGTAAAGGTTTATGGAAGTTCAACGTGATGCCATTTTTGGGTCAACATCCTTCAAAAGACTAATAAGTGTATCTTTATGGACTAACATCGAATTCTTGCCTTGTTTACCTTCCTGATATCACCATATATACTGAGTCGTACGTTCAAAGTAAACCTATAAATTGGAAGAAGTGCTGCAACGAATTAGTAAGACAAAATATGAAGCTCAATCCAGCTAAATGCATACTGTTTAGGAGGAAGTAAACTATTAAGGTCAAATCGTCGCAAAGAACGGATCCAGGTAAAGGTTGTTCAGAAAAAGATACACACGATGGACAGAATAAGGGCTCCAAAAAATACTGTACAGTGGGTACGCTGGATATCAAGAATACGTTCAACTAGGCAAAATGGGACTATATATTCTAACTGATCTGGGATCATTATAATACAGATGATGGTTTCATGGAATACAAAATCATGGGTGGAGTTCCTCAATGATCAACACTGGGGCCTTTGGTGTCCCTGATGGTGTTGATATCGTGGGCTTCGCAGATTATAATGAAGTAATGTAAAATGACCATTATATAATTTTAAAAAAAGTGGCTGATATCATTTGGACACCAGCTGGCTGATCATAAAACCGAAGTAGTCTTAATTGCCAGTATAGGAAGGTCATAGAAACTGTAAATATCGATGTTGGTGGAATTTTAATTTCCTCGCAGCCTTCATTACGAGATCTCGGAGTTGAAATTGATGTACGCATAAACTTTAAGGAGCACCTAAGGATAATGAGTGGAAAAGCTTCCTATGTAACCCCTCTCCCACATTATGCCCAATATTGGAGAGCCAAGACAGAGTCGAAGGATTCTGCAGGTAAATATGGTAATATCGATCATCCTATATAGATCACCTGTATGGAGCGATGCGATGGATATTAAATCGAATAAATGCAAGTTGCAATCGGTTTACCGCCTATGTGCTTTAAGAGTGATATGTGGCTTTCGCACAATATCCGATGACGCGACACTTGGTATAATACCATCCATCGAAAAGTGGAAAAATAGACAAAATGGTGAAGTTAATTACTACCTGATACAGTTGCTAAGTGGGCATGGCTGTTTTGGTACATACCTTTACAGATTTAAACAAACCAACACTCCAGAATGTCCTGCGTGCAATGGATCACAAGAAGATGAGGAACATATTTTCTTTCAATGCCCACGGTTCGAGACAACTCAAAGAGAGTTCTCTGTTGTCCTATGGCAGCGACTAACACCCGACAATATAGTTGAACTGATGATTGTGTCTGAAGAAAAGTGAAATACTATGAGTCACACGGCAGAAGTAGGCTGAGGCGCTTAGAGCGTGCTAAAGAAGAACATCAAACTATGAGTAGATAGCGGTGGCAATATCGATCTTATAGATTAGTAATGCTAGTAATGTTAGACAAGTAATGTCTAGCAATAGTTCCGCATGGAGGATGATTCAGGGTGTGTGGATTTAAATGGTAAAAAACCGTCACTGTTGCTGAGATGTTTGCCCGTCGAAGATTCGTCTTATTGAAAAAATACATTCCTTTCTGGCACACATATATTTTATATATTATACATATATTGGGTGTGTTGAACAAGCTTATGTTGTGGGATGTTGGGAATTTTGGATTGAATCGTTTTCAAATATATAGAAACTTTTCAATGTACGAGTATAAGATGGTAGATACCATATACTTAAATTAAGAGTCTTTATAAAATTGAAATGCTTCCAAGAATCAAAACATTTCGATTATCTCTTAGCATAAACAAATGAAAATATTTGTTCTTACTTATCAGTGCAACAACAACATTAACAAGTCGAGTAAATGCTGAAAATGTTCCCTTTAGCATGTGAACAATTTCCACCATTTTCCCCATTTTTGAGCAGCACGTGCATAGTAAATTAATTATACATTAAACATAATTTAAATTTTATTGATCTCTGCATGAACGATTTTTTGGAAAAAAAAAATTCATCTTACAGTCTTAAGTGGTTGGTTTTATATATGGTATACATTCAGTCGAGTATTTTCATTTGAAAGAATACAGAAGTGTGTGCGTGCGAATTAACATTTGTATGTGTGTATACATAACATATACATACATAATTACCATATAATTAATAAATTAATTAATAAATTCATTCGTTTATAATTATTTTGAACATTTTGTCAAATATACATTTTATTTGAGTTGTCTGCTTGGTTCTCATATCATCATTATTAAAACCATCATCAAAATTCATTTAACGTATATGCTTGTGTACTTCTTAGAGTATAATTCAAGTGTTAATGTTGAATTATTTTATGTACATTGTTTTAATTGAACCAAACTATATACTTGAAGGCGTGGTACGTTGGTATAATATAAAGTGAAAGTGCTCGATTTTATATAGTTTATGTTGATTTGAACAAATGAATTTGAATACAATACGATGTAGTTATATGGGGATGTAGCTCAGATGGTAGAGCGCTCGCTTAGCATGTGAGAGGTACCGGGATCAATGCCCGGCATCTCCAAATTGTATTTTTGCTTAATTAAGAATATCCACCACTCCCTTACTTACTTTTACGATCACATATTTATTTTTAACAACTATAAATTACAAGATTTCCAATAGTACTTTTAGTTCACAATCATAAATCGTTTCTAACGATTGGTAATACGAGAAAATGCATAGCCAGACATAAATTCCGATTCCATCCACATTGCCCAGTATAAATAATCTAGCATGGTAGTCTTGGTATATGCTCAGCACGCCAATCACATCATAGCTAGAGCATAAAACAGTGACATTCAGGAACAAAATTGCTGGACAAAAGACAATTAACCACGGTAAGACCAGTTTTCGATTATCCTATATATGTGTGGTGTGGGAGATTAAATACAAAATTGAAAACGAAAAATAGCCTAAGATGTAATCTTACCGTAATTGTAGCACCTATCAAACTCAATGTAGCAATAATTAACAAACCATGCATCAACATTAAATTACACTTTATAAAATCATCCGATTCTTGAACTGTAGGAGTTAGCACCATTCGCGAAAATTCAAAAATTGATACAACAACACCAAAACATCCAAAGACCTGAGCACCTTGAACGAGCGACATACAACAACAAACGTTTTCGAATATTGGCATGTTATTCAAGATTTTGTAAAAAATGCGTACTATACCCAGAACAATACTTAACCGAACTGATTAATTTTTGTATAATGACAGTCAGCATGTATAAAATGGTCTTAAGGTTATCAGAACAAACGTGGGGTGAAGTGGGGTGAATTTTATTCGTGAAATCAAAATATTATAATGCGCTTAAGTACACAACACAGGGCCGGCAGAAATGGAGTAAATTTCGACGAATCTTAATTTTGATTCTTTATCATCTATAATGAATTAATTTAATAATAGAATCAGTAGAAAATCGCTATGATGGCAATTTATTTCTATAAGATGTGGGAGGTCGTGGACATGTTGACACAAACATAAGCTTAAAACAAACATGAAAAAATTCAACGGAAAATAACTCAGACGGTATTTGATTCTTAATGCTCACTCAATGCTAGCAAACTTTTTTGAACCCCAAATTCAAACGTTTAATGAAGCCATCAAAAGCCTCGGGATGCTTCAATCTGTTATTAGATTACAGCATGCTCCTTCTGCTTGGAAAGTTGCGATAATGTAATCGAAACGTAAGCCACTTAATGAAGCTTTACCGTACTGTTCGATATCCCTGCATCCTATAATTTCATAGCTAATGAAGAAACTACTCCTGAAAGGAATGTAGCCAATAAGAGAAAGTAGAGACCAAATACCTGTTCAGTAATTTGAATTCAGATGCAAACATTCAACAAATGATGAGGTACACAGAATTTCAGATATGATCGAAAAGGCGTTACAAGATAAACCAATTTGTTCGACCTTATTTCTGGAAGTGGCAGCAGATTTCGATAAGATGATTATGCTTCCGGGACGATATGTTGATCTTTTGAGATCATATTTTTAAAGGCTTTTTAGAGTAAGACAAGAAGATGTGTATTCTATACTGGGAGAGGTATAACCGTATAACGAAAGGAGTCCTATAAGGCAGCGGTCCAGTCGTATACCTAATATATACAAGTAATATACCACAGACCGATCATGTAAGCATATAGCAACGTTTGTTGACCACACCGCTATGCAACAGGGCAAACTTTGGAAAAAGTTCGCCAGTGTATCAAGCGATGGAAAATAAAATGATGGTGCTGTACAAGAACTGTGCTAAATACTTGGGTATAACATTGGATATTAAGCTTAAATGAAGATGAAAAGGAAACAGCTTGGACAAAGGTTAAAAAAAGGTATGTACTTCCGAGTGTCGTTAACGCACCCTGGTACGTTCGAAATAGTGTTGACGAAGCATGAATCAAAGCTAATGGAACCTCTTAATGCAGATGCCTCTTGGCTACCGGATAATGAACATGTGGTACGAAGACTTAAAAGAACAAAAACCTTCTAGCTTATGTATGAGAGCAACTACTTTACCAATGGACAGGCGTTGGTGCCTTTCCATGCTGACTATTTAAAGTGATGCCGATTGATACGTTGCTGCAGACTCACCACTACAGTAGTTTATTTGTATTATTGAATTTATTAATGAGATGATTTAAAGTAAAATATGCAAAACTTTTACGACTAACAGTGAAAGCTCAATATATGGAATTTTGCTAATTTAAAAAGTCGTAAGAGCTTTTACCTCCAAAAATGTCTGGTAAAATTTGTACATTTTGTTAATAATATTTGTTCAAAATAATTTTAGTTATTGCAAATTTGATTGAAAATTGTGGAAGTAGAAAAATGGACAGATTTATAGTGCTTCGAGTTTTAAAAAACTTTTTCAACTATATGTACATACTACTTTGAGTAAGAGTATATACATGCAAGAATAAGTCAAGTTTATTCAATTTTATTTATAAAATATACTTTTTTATAATAATATTGCTTATTTTGTTGAAAAGTCTTGAAACTTGTGCTTGTTGGTATGATGGGAACGAAACGTATATACAGGGTGACTAACACAGGTGTTACCAACTTCAAGCTGTCATTGCTGTCAAAGCAGTGATGACAGAGCGCTCAAATTTACACTTATGACCGTTCATTCCATTTTTTATAAGCGTACAAAAGCAGTATTTGGAAGGTGAAGGCCAAATTGACTCGGAATGGATGCAACACATATTGAAAGATAATATCGGACTAAAGGCCTTCAAATTCCATAAAACGCATGGTCTAAGCGATGCTAAAAAAAGTTAGAGTACAAAGAGCAAACGAGTTGAAAGAGCAACGGATTGTCACTCGAAGCCAAGCCGTAACAGCCGAAAGCCGTTCGTCAATCGTTTTTTGAACCGTAGCATCACGATTTTATTTTTTTTTTACGGCTTTTACAGGCCATTTTTGCTCCGTACCGTGTCAACAATCTGACGAGCCAGCTCTTCATATTGTAAGCAACCAGAAGATGCCAGATAGCTCTCTAAGCCGTGAAGCCATCGTTGCCGACAGCGACCTCTTCGCCTACCGAAAGGCAACTATCCATTCGAAGATCGCTGTATCATTCAGTTCGGATCAGCAAGCAGAATGTGACTGACGACCAGCGTATTCGCTATATTTGCATTAAATTCCTGATTTCGTGGTCGAAACGAACTCGGTATGTGCCATCAACGTCGCGTTTTGGGCCATATATCACACGCATGATTCTTCTCTCGAATGTTAGAAGCTATCTTTAGTACTCATCCGTCAAGGTCCAACTCTCACATCCATACGTGATAACGGGTCTGATCAACACTCTGTACAGTTTCAGCTTATCCGCATTTGCAAGATATTTTGATTTCAGCAGTGGACGTAGAGGATATAAAGCCCGATTGCCAGTGGCACTTTAATTTCATCACTCCTTCAAACGTGTGGTTACCACTGCTGAAATCAGTTGCGTCTTGGTCTCGAAAACCGGAAATCATATATTTTGTTTTGGACTCATTGATTTTGTGACCAACGGACGCTGAAAACTGTTTGTGGATCAAGTATCTCTTTCAATACGTTGCCATTTAATCCAATCACACAGATATCATCTGAATATGCAAGCAGTTGATTGGGTTGTCGGAATAAGATATTGTCCATAGGTGACAGCGCATCACCTTGTCGAACACTAGTAGTGATTGCAAAAGTTCTCGATAGCCTGTTCTCAACTTTGACACAGCATTGTGATTGCGTTGCTATCATTTTACACAGATGTACGTATTTTTTAGGTATTCCTAAATATTCAAGCGCATACCATAGCGTCTCTCGAGATCGAGTCATAGGCTTGCTTGAAATCTAGCAATACCTGGTGTACATCGCGAGATGTTTCGTAGTACTTGGAAAGAATCATCCATAGCGAAAAAACTTGATCACCGATTGGGACGTAGTCACGGACAATTTCCTCCGCCAGAGGAGTAATTCTTCCCAAGATGAGGAAAGACAGTAACTTGTATGCTGTGCAAAGGAGAGCTAATTCTCGCACTTCAGGTGATCACTCTTCTTGAAAATTAGGCATAACGCGGCCACTTTCCATTCGCCAGGCATAGCTTCATTTCGCCATACCAATCGAACAAGGTCGAAAAGACAGTTCCATAAAGTTAGCCCTCCGAATATCAAGAGCTCTGAATTAATGCAATCTACTCCTGGTAACGATTTTTCTTTAGTCTCTGCAGGGCCATTGTGAATGCTTCTAGGATGGATCCTCAATGAACATCTCTGCGTTCTGTATTTGAGGGTATTCAAATACAGCTTGTGATACATGTGGAACATTAAGTAGGTCAGATAAATGTTCATGCTTATGTATCGACGTTAACACAGAGGTTTCCATCCTGGTCCCGAATGGCAGTTGACCGAGATCGTAAGGTATGGTACAATTCGGTGATTCCTTTAAAGAACCCACGCGAATTGTGCACATTGATGAGTTGTTGTACTCTTAAGACCTTGGCCTTCCACCATTCGCGCTTCTTCTGTCTACAAATGCGTTTAGCTGTCCTCCTAGCAAGAACTCCTTTGTTTTTTCTTGCAATTGTAAACCGAGTCTGCGCTTCATGGTGGGCTATATTTCGTTGCTCTACAGCAAGACGACACTCCTGATCAAACCAATCATTATTGGGCGTGAGACCCATAGAATACAACCACAGTATCCAGAGCTTGTCGTAGGAGGCGACTAAATCTGGTTGGATCGCTGGGCTGACGACCCGCATCCGTAAAAACTCAAACCTGTTATAAAAATGTCAACAAACAAAATGTTTGTTGACATTTTAATAACAGGTTTATAAAAATGTCAACAAATAATTGGATACCGGCATCAAAATTAATGCTCAAATTTATCGAAATCATGTGTTTGAGGTAGCGTTGAAGCTGTATACCGTGTTCATATGCCAAACCACAAGGGGTTAACGATTTGGTAATGCCTTGGCAATTCAATTAATTAAACCGTTTTCATTATATGTATAAATACAAAATTGACAGCAAAACACATAAATTGATACGATTCGAGACGATATATTAGGATAATATAGTGAATTGCCGAGCGACTTACAATCTAATAAAATATTGCCAATATCCATTAATATCAATTACCATAAATCTCGATTTAAATAAAAAAATTTTTCTTCGAATGGTTTTTCAGTTCTCGATTTCGGAAACCAAACGAAACGATTTCCCGTTTTGATTTTTATCATCCCCATCTATTATCTTAGTGTATAGATGCATGTACCATGTACATATATACGTTTCTCATGTTGATTTATGCCAAGTCGATATAGATAGGTTCTCCTGTATTTATTATTATGTATTTCGTAACGTCATTACCCAAATTGGAAATCATTAGGCGAATCATTAGAAATATTGATTTATTTGAAATGTATTCGAAAGATTTGTCTAATTAAATTGATTTTTTGTTGTTGCGCGCTCTGGTGTGGGTGCTGTTTGAGATTTTATTCCTCGAACGAAATTGATTGACAGTAATTGAAGTTTTATTTGAAATTTTTTAACGATACGCGCCCGATTTATATACATGGTTGTTTACGATATTTGAATTGTATCATGTATACTCGTATATAAAGAGTGATCCAATAGGAGGTTCTCCTATTGGGATTCATGCGCGAATCATGTTCATATAACATTTGTGTTCAGTATTCATTAACATTTCACCATGAGTTCTTGGTTTCAAGGAATTCAAAATCTGATTCCGAGCTTCCAATGCATTCTGAAAAATGCACCGTGTGGGGCGATTAATGGGCAGGTGGCATCATAAAACCGTTTTTCTTTATAAATGTGGAAGGACAGTGTGTAAACGTCAATAGCGCAAATTACAGAGGAATGATCAATAAATTTTAATTGCCAACAGTTCAAAATACTGGTGTAGCCGACATATGGTTTCAACAGGATGGTGCTACACAGCAGACCAAACCATCGATTTATTAAAAAGAAAACTTTAATGACAACATCATTGGCCACCCAGATCTTGTAATCTGACGTTGTTAGATTACTTTTTATAGGGGTACCTGAATTCGAAAACTTCTGAAAGCTCTTATTGGATCACCCTCTATATACATACATATATATAGCTACTCCACTGCACCCTTCAAAATGATAATTCGTTTTACGTATTCGACTTTTTATTATTAGACCACATTTTTAAATGGCCCAAAGTCATCAGACCTAATATAGAACCGAACAAATTCAACGATTTCCCATTATTGTTTCATTTAAAGCACATCTATAAAACCAAAAAACAAAAGATAACATTTGAATGAAAAATGGTTTTCCGTTTGCCTCGTTCATACTTTATACAGTAAAAACAAACGAAAAAAAAAATGAAAATTGGTCGAAATAAATAGCCCAAAGCCATTTTAAAGCAATTATTTTATATTTTGTGGATTTTATTTATGTTTTTTTAGGTTGTTGCTAACTTAATTTCATTTCAAACTAAAGGAGATGAATTATATTTTTCATTGGGGTGGAAGGTTTTATCTAATAAAATATTTATTTAATTGTTGATTTTATAAACGATTAACATGGGCGATGATGGCTATTCACACCATAATAAACTTAAAATTATATATCCTATATAGTATACGACAGCTGGTTTATATTTAAAACCACTTAGTGGTACTATAAGTAGTGTCGCTATAAGATATGCTAAAAAATTTATAACCTGATTAAGCTATGGTAATGGTTTTAAACAGCCACCTGGTTTTGATGACCTGGATATTGGGATCCAAATTTTAAATGACCAAATATGCAAGATAACATTATATTTTTTTTTTTTTTTTTTTTTTTTTTTTTTTTTTTTTTTTTTTTTTTTTTTTTAACGGCTTTTACAGGCCATTATTGGCCCGTACCGTGTCAACAATCTGACTCCATTGGTTTCGATCACGAGCCAGTTCTTCAAACCGTTGTAGGCAGTTTGAAGAAGCCAGATCGCTCTCTACGCCGTGGAGCCATCGTCGCCTACAGCGACCTCTTCGCCTACCGAAAGGCGGTTCACCCTTAAAGGTTCGCTGAATCATTCGGTTCGGATCAGCACGCAGAACGTGTCCGAGCCAGCGTACTCGCTGTCCTTTAATTTCATGCACGATATCAGGAATTTGCATTAAATTCCTGATCTCGTGATTGAAAAGAACTCGGTAAGTGCCATCGACGTCGCGTTTTGGACCATATATCACACGCATGATTCTTCTCTCGAATGTTAGAAGCCATCTTTCGTACTCATCCGTCAAGGTCCAACTCTCACATCCATACATGACAACGGGTCTGATCAACACTCTGTACAGTTTCAGCTTATCCGTATTTGCAAGATATTTTGATTTCAGCAGTGGACGTAGAGGATACAAAGCCCGATTGCCAGCGGCAAGGCGGACCTTGATATCCTCTCCCACACTATTATCGTGAGTGATGAGAGATCCAAGATACTTGAATCTCATCACTCCTTCAAACGTGTGGTTACCACTACTGAAATCAATTGCGTCTTGGTCTCTAAAACCCGAGATTAGGTATTTGGTTTTTGACTCGTTGATTTTGAGACCAACAGAAGCTGAACACTGTTCCAGTGGATCAAGTATCTCTTTCACTCCGTTGCCATTTAATCCAATCACACAGATATCATCTGCATAAGCAAGAAGTTGATTGGATTGTCGGAATAAGATGTTGTCCTGAGGTGTTTCACTTTTACGAAGGATGTATTCCAACATGAGATTAAAAAGTATCGGGGACAGCGCATCTCCTTGTCGAACACCGGAATTGATTGCAAAAGTTCTCGATAGCCTGTTCTCAACTTTGACACAGCATTGTGACTGCGTTACTGTCATTTTACACAGATGTACATATTTTTTTTCGGTATTCCTAGATATTCAAGCGCATACCATAATCTCTCTCGATTGATCGAGTCATAGGCTTGCTTGAAATCCAGGAATACCTGGTGTACATCGCGAGATGTTTCGTAGTACTTGGAAAGAATCATCCGTAGCGAAAAAACTTGATCAGTGACTGACCGATTTGGACGAAATCCTCCTTGGTAGTCACCGACAATTTCCTCCGCCAGAGGAGTAATTCTTCCCAAGATAATGTATGACAGTAACTTATATGCTGTGCAAAGGAGAGCTATACCGCGATAATTCTCACATTTCAAGCGATCACCCTTCTTGAAAATTGGGCATAACGCGGCCACTTTCCATTCTTCGGGCATAACTTCATTTCGCCATACCAATCGAATAAGGTCGAAAAGACAGTTCCACAAAGTTAGCCCTCCGAATATCAAGAGCTCTGAATTAATGCAATCAACTCCTGGTGAACGATTTTTCTTTAATTTCTGCATGGCCATTGTGAATTCCTCATAGGATGGATCCTCAATGAACATCTCCGCGGTCTGTATTTGAGGGTATTCAAACACAGCTTGTGATACATGTGGAACATTAAGTAGATCAGAGAAATGTTCACGCCATGTATCGAGTACCGCATCGACGTTAACACAGAGGTTTCCATCCTGGTCCCGAATGGCAGTTGACCGAGATCTTAAGGTATGGTGCAATTCGGTGATTCCTTTAAAGAAACCACGCGAATTGTGCTCATTGCTGAGTTGTTGTACTCTTAAGACCTTAGCCTTCCACCATTCTCGCTTCTTCAGTCTACAAATGCGTTTAGCTGTCCTTCTAGCGAGAACTGCTTTGTTTTTCCTTGCGATTGTAAACCGAGTCTGCGCTTCATTATAGGCTATATTTCGTTGCTCAACAGCAAGACGACACTCCTCATCAAACCAATCATTTTTGGGCTTAGTTTTCACTATACCGAGAGTGTGCTGGGCAGCATCGACAACCGAGGTTTTCAATACTTCCCAGACACTGTTCACATCATCAGATTGGTAATTGGATTGTATAATGCTATTGCTGACAAGATCTTGATATTTTCGTTGCGTTTCTTCATTTATCAGACCTTCACAGGAGAATCGCGTTGTATATTCTCCTGTCCTCCCTGACTTGTACGAAAATTTCCATCGTAGCTTTGCAGCAACCATAAAATGGTCACTGCCTACGAATTTTGTTGACGACCGATATGATCTCACATCTTGGACAACCCGAGCCCGCCCTTTTGAAATCAACACATGGTCAATTTGGCTTCGGGATGTTTTACGTGGGTGTGTCCATGTTTCTAAGTGGATGTTTTTATGAGGAAAGAATGTACTTGCTACTTTGAGATCATGAGCGATCGCAAAGTACATCATTCTTTCCCCATTCTCGGTCGCAGTTTCGTGTCGGGAGTACGGACCTATATTGTTACATAAGTCGGTCTGATTTCTGCCAGCTCTAGCATTAAAGTCACCAATCACCAATTTGACATCGTGCTCCGGTATAGAGCCCATCAGATTATCCAGATTATTGTAAAATGAGTCTTTATCCTGGGATTGGCTTACATCAGTGGGCGCATGTATACAGACAATTGACAGGTTGGCTAATCTCATGTGCAAGCGAAGCTTACACATTCGATTATCGACTGCTTGAAAGTCCAAGACAGCCTTTTTTACCTGTGGCCCAATGAGAAATCCAACCCCAAGATTTCCGAGGTCATCTCCACTGTGTAGCAACGTATAGCCTTGGGACACATGGTCTCCACTTTTAGGCCATCGAGTTTCTTGGAGAGCTACGAGTTCCAGCCGATACTCTTTCATGCATGTGATAAGGCCGTCCAACGCGCCAGGTTTTCTTAATGACTGCACGTTCCACGTGCCGATCTTCAATCTCGTGTCCGGGTACTTAAGCGGGGGTTCTTTTTTTTTGTTGTTTTGGCGGTATCCGATTTTCTTATTTTTGTTGACATTTTTAACAGTGATATTTTTTTACGGATGCGGGTCGTCAGCCCAGCGATCCAACCAGATTTAGTCGCCTCCTACGACAAGCTCTGGATACTGTGGTGGTATTCTATGGGTCTCATGTTTCGTTCGTAATATTTACGAAACACGAATGCCCCCAACCACAGGGCTTAATACATAACATTATATAACCTTAACATTATATAACCATAATAAACATAATATAACCATAACATTATATAACCATAATAAAAGCAAAAGCGATCTCTCAGCTGCAATGAACTTCATTGTCACGCTGTAGAGCTGGTTTGCTCGCAGTGCCAGCCAGCCCAATCCGTTTTTTGATTGAGGCTCAGATGCAGTGTTCAATGCCCACTGTGCGGGGATTCAAAATGAACGTTGTTGTATGGGTCCTGCCAAATAGAGTGGTGGTCGAAAATATATAGAAGCGGTATCAAATCGTTTTCCAAAGTAAATTCCGACCACTGGTTATAACTGCAATTGTATACTTTTACTGATCTATTCTTCAGCCAAATAAAAAATCGCAAACCTATTAAGAATTGCGCTGGTGTTAGGACATCATCTGATGTTACATATAGTGGTCTTGATTTAGGATCGACTCAATTTGGCTAGGTTAGGTTAGGTTGAGTGGCGGCTACTGCACACTTAGACCGGCGACGGTCCGTTGTGATATCACAGTAATTACTCCCCTTTTATCCTTATGAGAACCAGTTTGAGATTCTTACGTAGCGTAATAAGTCTCGCACATTACAGTTTTCGAGATCAGAAAGGCAGTCCATTAAGAACTTGTAGAATTGAATTCGTTCGCTAGGCCGGTTTCGATCTAATGACGTTGATGGTTGTGTGATCGAAAAAATCAAATCCATCTCAACAGGCATATGCGACCGGACTTGATGTTTGTTGCATTTTCGTTTGTATATATGTTGTGTGGCTATGTTGCAACAGTTCTAGCGAATTACAGAATTTTGCATCGAAATCTTTTTTCATCGATTATTTTGTTACAACTTCACTATTGTGGCGTGACTATTCGTTGCATTTGTGAACCCCGCAAACTTACCCAAATATTCATATGTCTTTTGTGTGCCAAAGTCGGGCATGAGCATAGGTGGTGGACTACCGTCTCTTCCTCCTCCTCATCCCTACAGCTTCTGCAAAAGTCATTTACTTCTAGACCTAGCCTACTCGCATGTTCTCTAAGAAGGCAGTGTCCTGTATTCCCACGATCGTTTTAAGTTCACGTCTTCGTAGGGAGATAAGTGCCTTTGAGCGTCTCAAGTTCAGCTTTGGCCAGACTTCTCTTGCTACTCTACATGAGACGGTGTTCCTTCACCTATCGTTCACTGATGCGGAAGCTGAAGTGAAACCGCGTTCACTGAGGCGAAACCTCTTTTTTAAGCACAGTCTTGAGTGCGTTAATGGATCTCCACAACTTTTCGCTTTCCGGTAGCAGTTGGAGAGTTGTACCGTGCCTCGCTATTTCGTCCACCCTGCAGTTTCCCATAACGTCTGAGTGGCCAGGGACCCAGACTACATACCTGGATGTTGAAATGCTCACTCGTCTCATTTAGAGACGAGCGGCAATCCAACGCCACTCTAGACGTCAGAGAAACAGAAACCAGTGACTTGATTGCCGCCTGACTGTCCACATAAATTGCGATATCAGTCGAGGATACCACATTATGTCTCAACCAGTTCAGGACCTCCTCAATCGCTATCACCTTTGCCTGGTACACACTGCAGTGATCAGGGAGGCAAACTGCTATATACCCTGTACTTAAATTGGCTAAGTAACATTGATATTTTTTCAAATGTCAAGATGAGTTTTCACAAACCCACCAAAATAAGGTGATGCAAGTGAAACAAAATGTCATTGCACTCGTTCCTCTGATAAAAATTTTGCAACGACAGAGTCATAATTATTATTCGAAATTAAATGGTAAATTAGAACTATTATCACTGTATATGTTGGATGGTACTTCTCGTCTTACCACAAATCGCTTGAGCGCCACTATAAAGTCGTCTGTGCACAGATCACTCATTACTTCGATGTGAAGAGCCTTCGTCACCATAAAAATAATCTGACCATAAAAAATGCTACTTTTCGAACCATACTGTATTGATCACCATACTGGATAATCGACATAGCACGAAGTAAACGGTCTGCAGCTACTTAAAATCTTGATATTGGCAAATCCCCATTAAAGTCGTTGTGTTGTCTGCCGTCGACTCAGATGCAAATTCAATGTTATATCAGGATGTAAATTTCCTCATAATCTGTTTAATTACTTTAATCGGCTTAACGCATGGCAATTTGGTAGTGTTAGTGGACGCTTAAAATCATACTTGCATGCTAGATGTTTAAACCTACATACTCTCAAAATATCATTTGCATCTATAAATGGTGCCAATAAAAGAATATCGCTGTTATTTTGAATAGTTTGAGTAAGAAAACCTGAAATTCTGTCGCTACCAGTCACACTCAGTATTTTGCGAATCGTAAAATATTCGCCAGTGTTCTTATCAGCTTAGAATACGATGAAATTCAGTCTATAAATAGGTCGATAGGATGTTCCTTATTTTGAGCTCTTATCACTAAGCTTTTCACATTTTTTTTATTCATCAGCTAAAGCGTATATCGCACCTTGACAATGATTATAAAAATTAGGATTCTTCAACCCATCTGAAGCATTTCACCTTAAATCAAAATTAAGCTGCGATAGAATAATTCCAATAATTTCTCGTAAACAGTTCAAAATCTCCGTCGTACGATTAGCAACAAAAGTTTTCCATCTTGATGGGTAACTGGATAATCACACCAAAACAATCGTAGAATCCGTCTGCACATGTCACTTCACTGGATGTTTTATGGTTTCTTTGACCAGCTTTAAGAGTTTCACTAATAATTGTGCTCAATAGCGCTTCAGTCTTGGTAAGAATACTTGTTTAATAGGTAAGCTTTTTGACTTGCATCTGAAAATCCACGTAACTCACCGACCCGTGGAATGTATCGCTAATTTTCGATTGCTCTAACCATTTCAAATCATTCCTGATTTTTTTGTACTAGGTTGCTATACTGGCTGGTAGTTGATCACCCCAGTTTCATCAACCGTAGCTTTTGGAACATAATCTTCACTAGATTGATCGATGGACACAACCAATCAAGCGGATCGAAACGTGATAACTTTTGTTTGTTTTAATTCTTCTACTATATCTCCCCCTGACATGAAGTCGTCAACATGGAAGTCATTCAATACTGGCAGGGTTATATCTGAATTATTCTGTTGATTATATGCGATTTAGTATAATGTTCTACTGTAATGTTTTAGCTCATCAGTCACTTTATTTTGCCAATTGAGTGTCATCCTCGCATACTAATACTTGGTTTGGTATGTTTGCTAGCTGCGATAAGGACACGAATGTTGATTGGCGTGAAAATCTAGATATTAGGATCGATACTCTGAATGATCTGATATGCATGATTACATAACCAAAACACCAAAACCATAACCAAGCAAAAGCTCCACTAACGCGGCTGAGTATGGTAATGGCTGATGTAATAATAGTGGTGTCCCTTAGCCCAGTTAGCAGTAGTACATGATTCTCGGAAAAAAATTCAGGTTATCGTTTTTCGTTAAATTCAGCCAACTTTGTTTTTCAAGGCCATAGCTCGATGGTTATCAAACACTTTACTTTTTATCGTAGGCATTGTTAATGTATTTTTTTTATCTTAACAATCTTGTTTTGGGGCTCAATCCTACCTTACGCCCTTACAGCCGAATCGAGGACGTACGGCTATAGGTCCGATTTACGTGGAACCATGTGCACATCGCATAGTTCAATTCCAGCCTATAGGTTGGCCCAAAAATTCTGCACTCCAACAGAGAGTGAAAAATCCCTTTTGCGTCCCAATCGGAATTCGAACCCGGTATATCGCGCTCCAACTGCCGCAGCTATAACCACTGCACCATTTGGCCGGTATTGTTAATGTATATAGATTTACGAGCTCAGCTTATTTTTCTGCACAGGATATCTCCTAAATAATTTTCAACAGCTTTTCATCAGAACATTCGATCTCTGACTCCGAATGATTCACACTGTTTCGTCCACTCAATATAAACAGTCGTGTACAAAATTAGAAAACATCGAGCAAAATTAACGAGTGATCTCGAGCTTTTTGGCTTGACTCAGCTTTCTTCATTTATACAAAGGAACATTCTTTGTACATATTAACCGAATACCACCCCCAATCTTAAAACTACATTGTACATCTACACATAACCCAGTAGTTACGAGTAATGTCGAAAATATAAGCAAAAATTCTTAACGATGATAATTCATGGTTCATTAATGTGATAACTATGTAACTGTACATACAAACTTATGTATACGATTGTCGAGCATAAGAAGTAACAGTTTTTGTTTTAACAAAATGTTATTTCTAAAAAAAAATGTATCATGCCTGTAGGAAAATTTAGAAAAATTATTATTTTAGGAAAAAATAATTATTTAAAAATGGAATAATGAAAAATAATAACAATACACCAACACGAGAAAAAAAAACAAAACATTCGTAATTGGTACATTAAGTTTATCATCATCAGTTTGAAGTTTTACAAAAGAAGAACGAAAAAAAAATTTTTTTTTCTGTACGTCAAACATTGTAAGATATTCGTAAGTCTTATTACTATATATACTCTATGGGAGTGTGTGTGTGTGTGTATGTATAGATGTTTTACTAGCAAAAGAGCATTAGAAAATTAGAAAACTAGAATTACAGTAATAAAATTTAAATTTACCAGAAAAAGCTTTTCTCGTTCCGTTGTCGTTGTCGTTGTTGTAGTTGTTGTTGTCATTGCTCAAGTTTTGTTGTCTATTGTTTATAACATAATGATGAAGAAGAAATGAAATAAGATTGTAAAAATTCCATCCTCTCTCACTATATATATACTCGTACATACAGAACAATGTTTTTTATGTCTTTTGTTTTTCTTATTATTGTTATCTTAAAGTTTTTCTCTAAATGAACGAGTCCTAACGTAGTATATGTATATATAGTACATAAAATGTATATATACAAGAAGACAACTTTTATGGATGACACAACGATATTGTATACGTACAAAACTGGAAGCTGCTGTGGTGATGTATATTAATCGTATGCAAATAAGGCGAATGAAAAGTGTTGAATATTTATTGCGGTGTACATGGTGTTAACATTGATGGATGTCTTGCAAAATAATGTACTGATGAATATTTTGGACTATATGTACATACTACAAGATGATTATGTAAATATAATATACACGGAGATAAATTAATTCGGAAAATTCGATCAATTTGAGACGAACTGTGGAGGGATAAATATTTAAGGGAGCATAGTGCTCTTACCTATACTAGTAGATTGACAAGAGGATGTGCAGATGAAGAAGTGTTGCACTCACACTTTGATTCGTTTCAATTTTGTTCAATCTTGCAACAAAATTTCTCTTAATGGAAACATGCTCGAGAAGGTTGAATCACATCGGTTTCTGGGACTGAATATAGATACAAGAATGAGTTGGAAGGCCCATATAGAGAATATTAAGCAAGAATGCCATAAAACAGTCAATGCACTAAAATGCTTGAAAGGAATCTATCGTGGGAGTAATAGAACCACATTATTGCATGTACTCCACAATACTGTAATAGCCAAACTACCTCCACAATACTGTAATAGCCAAATAGAGAGAATTGAGTTAGTCTTCTGAAACTCTTTATCAAGCAAAAAGCCAATCTAGACTCGCCGTACTACAGTTATCCCAACTATTCAGCCCGTAGTTTGAGAATCAAGGGATCAGAACTATGTGATCGTTACAATATTTCCACAAACGTGTTAAGCTTACGAGCCACCACCCAACATTCTCTTTGGAAAAATGTAAACATAAACCTAAACACAAAGCTCCACCAGTTCCTGAAAGCCAATACCACACCGGCAGAATTAAAAACTGAAAGTATCAACCCGATCTCAAAACTACCCTCCAACACACATATTCAGTACACCGACGGCTCCAATAAAAAACGAACGTCAAATGATTGGAGCTCACTACGTTTGGAGGCAGCAGCGCTAGGCGAAGCGGTGATACTCGCCGTTAACCACCCGTTCGAAATCCAGGCAATATGCACTGATTCCTTGGCAATACTACAGGGTCTTGTATCCAAACGAAATCGAAATCCCCTACTCCGTGATACACGAGAGAAGATTCTCAACTCTACTTAAAGGATCGTTTTGATCTGGATCCCTGGCCACGTGGAAATACTCGGAAACGAAGAAGCAGATTCCCAAATCCGCAGCCCAAGCAAACGAAATAGACGATCGCTTATAAATAAATAAATTAAAAAAAAATCTTGCAACATATCCAAATAACTTTAAGTGGAATCAAATACAAATAAATTTACATTATTGATCAACTATTTTATTCAACAAAAGTAATAATTATACTAGGTCACAAATAGAAAGTACACGAATATCATTACGTGACATGTGCAACAAGTTTTGATTCATTTTGTTTTGTTAGTTTAGTATGTATACGACTAAATACACAAGGGGATGTAGCTCAGATGGTAGAGCGCTCGCTTAGCATGTGAGAGGTACCGGGATCAATGCCCGGCATCTCCAAAATATTTTATTTTAAAAAATAATTGCTCCAGTATCTGCAATTAGCATTCCAGCAAAGCTTTGTTTATTTGATTGGAGAAATCGAATATCTGGTTTCCATCTATTTGTCGAAGAGGCGCTAAAAAATTAATTTAAAAAAAAATTTTATCCTCTGTCACTCACGCTCAATTGGCCCATTGCATTTTGACCCAATTGGACAACCCTCCTCGACGTGTGGATCTATGGCTATACGCTATAAGACTGCAAATAGACCAGATTTATGTTGAACCATCTGCACAAGCGCACTGGGGCGTAGCAGCTCCATGCCAACCTAAATACTACTTGAAATGGAATATGAGTAGGTCGCGGGGCTCATGGATCCTAAACTCAAGTTACAGGTCAAAACATGTGCTCGTCCAACATCGCCGATCGTAATCAGATGGTGAAAAGTCATTTACATTCCGCTGCCGCTCCAACTGCCGCAGTTTTAAACTCTGCTCCATGTAGGCAGTTTAGTGTTACATATTATAATCAAAATCAAAATTATTTTAAAGCAAACAGAAACTTCATTAATCAATTTCATTGATTTTAATTTTTACATTGACTACACTACAGTAGAGTTAGACTTAATCTATTGTATGGTGTCTATGTATGTTAAGTATAATGACTTTAAGTAACAGTTTGAAGATAAGACACCATATGTAGTTTTCCGGGATTGCAAATTTCACGTGATAAATAAATGGATTTTAACCGTCACCCTGAATGTTTTTCAATTTTTAAAGGCCCTGGAATATTATTTTTTTACACTGATTTTGAGTGTAGTGTCGCTTGTGTATAGTATGGTCCGTATAGGAAGGAGTTCGAGAAGTTATTTAATCCTCGTAATTTTACTGCTATCGTATTGTTTTCGATCAGAGATATTATGTAGAAAAGATGGTGTGTCTGCTTTACGAAACATTCCGTGACAGTGCCATCTTCTCTCAAATCTTCGAACTTTTTCTATGTAAGCTGGGTTAATGTTTAACCATACTGGACATCCGTACGTTATTCGCCTGATCAGCGTTTGATAACAGATTGTCTTTACATGCTTGCTAATAAATATGACTGAAGAACGCTTTTCTGGCTTTGGTTAGTTGTAACAGTCGATCTATATCTATCTACAAGTATTTAACTGATGGTTTCTGTTGCATTGTTATGTTCCCGACTTGAATGGATAACTTCTTCCAATCTTATTTCGTGTCGTACAGAATCGGATTATTTCGCATTTGTTCGGGTTGATGCTTTTTCGCCATGTACGTAAGTAATCTGTTATAAAATTTACGACCACCTGTAGTTCTTTTTCTATGTTCCTTATTTTGGAACCAGAGCTTTATACTACAATGTCGTCGGCAAATGCAATAGTTTATATTTTCTCGGATATTTTCATTGGCTATTAAATCGGTGGTGTATAAATTAAATAATAATGGCACCATATGTGTTAGTGGTGTTCAAAGAAGTGAATCCTCCGAAAAGATTTTTTTTATCCTATTCGTCCTGATGTTTAATAGGAAAGCTACAAGGTCTTCTATGTAGCTATAAAGCGTTGTGTAAGTCTGAAAAAATAGTTATTAAACACCACAACGAAATCTCTAAGACTATAACATCCGTAAACCATCTTTTGAAGAACAGTTTAAATAACTATTATAATATTCTCACAGAGAAATGGTGATTGGTCATCTTAAGTTTTGTTCAATAAAGTTAAGAAACAATTTAGAAGAAATATTAGGTAATACCCGTAACGGATCATTTTTACTTACAGACAGATTGTAATTTAAGTTGTGCAGTAACCCACAAATGTTGTAAACCTATATAGGTTCAGAACATCTCTTTAAAAGAGTTTATAGAAAATATCATTTGTTATGTCAACTGCCTTTCAGACAAAACGAAGATAATGTTTATTATTCTCTTGAAACTTTCTGTTTAACTGGTCTGGTTCAACTAGTCAAGAGCTTAAAACGATTTCGATGAGGTAACGCTTAAAGATAAATTTTGTATTATGATCACTTGATCACTATATTTGCCTTACATAAAGACAAATATAGACAATGGTTTAGGCCACAACATATGTGATGTTTGGTATGGTGGGTTGGACAATTGGGCGACATCACATAAACCGCCATTAGCGAAATTACATTTCAAATGAATGGAATTCCCGGCTAAATTACCTTTGTCTCTTATCCCGTTTCTAAGCCCACCCAAGATTTTTTTTCATTTTCCACACACATAATTTCCCCATCCACTTGTGAGTATAAACAACCGATAGATTTTCACATATCAACAATATCGAGCAAACGAAAACACGGGACAAAACGAAGAATTGTGAAAGAAGTTGAAGAATAGTTGTTGAGATTGTGCTGGTGTATTTTTTTCCTTTGCTCTGGTGTATATTTTTCTTTTCGTGTAATGAGCTAGAATTGAACTTTTTATTTTGTGTCGATTGTTTAAAGTAAATGACACCGAGGTAATCACTTAAACGATTGGTGCTTATGAGATATTGATGCGTTTAGAATAAATGGTGATTGCATAAATTGTGTTCTGTTTCGAGTACGAAAGTTAAAACCTGAATTTACCTTTCGTCACAAACATAAGAACGGTTCAAAGGACAATTAAAACAAAGAAGGAGAACAGCGCGTGTAGCTAGAAGAATTGGCCGAGGATCGAGTTGGTGATTTCCTGGAGATCGTGTGCATTTTGCCGGTAGACCGTCTGAATGGTGTCCAATTTGTGAAGTATTTTTCAATTTTGTCTATCGAAACCACCATATCATTGGAGGCACGTTACACTTAACCTAATTCACTCAGTTCCAAAATGACTTTCACATACATCATGTCAATGACCTCAATAGAAATTTGAAAACTAAAGCATTCAGGTAAAAACTAGCTTCTACGAATTGAAAAAAAATATCAAAATGGATCGTAGCGTTTTATGTAACTCCAACATGCATTTTTTTTCGTGGTCCGTTATCTAATGCTCATCCAAGAAAATAACAACCAAGATCTCACATTAGACGTCCATTAAACTGTTCAATGATAAAAGATAACGCAACTATTAGATAAATCTGATATGAACAAGCCAAAATAAAATTATCAGTCACATTAAAAGTTATATCACATGTCACAAGCATAAAGCTCATCACATACATAACATTTATTCATATCACATGAATATTTTGGTATCCCTACTAATCATTCTAGACGACACAGACGAAAAACTCAGAATACATTATTCCTACATTTTCCAGCATTTTCTTTGGTTTTCATTTGATTTTTGTTTTCCATCAAATTAATTTTTGTGTAAATTTAATGTGATATACTTGTGATAAAGTGAATATTCATTGCTTTTCAGTTGTTTTTATGGTAAATCGAGAACGATATGGTGAAAATGAGAATGAAAATTTATGTCCACATTAAGTTTAGTAAAATGTGTGTGCTACCAACAATAATATATACTCGTTTGTACATATATATAAAACAGAATGGATACATTTATATACGAGAAATGTTCGTTCGAGGGATTTTTGCTTTCGAGTTGTTTTCTATTAAATTTCGTTTTTTCATACTGTTGTTTGGATTATTGAACCGAGGAGGAAAAATAATCAAAAATTCGGTGTTATAAATCGTCAATTGTGCTGTTTGATTTAACAAAAAAGGAAATTTTAAATAATTGTTCCTATATTGTCTTCCATTTGAATGAGCTTTCGCGTTAAATTTTCTGTGTTGTGGCAACACCAATACATGGCAACACACCATAAAAATGTATATACACAAGTATATGGTAACACATAATGTTATAAATCGTAAAGCGTATAAATAAGACCATAAAATCATTGGCAATATTTTATGATTAAATAAGATGGTGCCCGGTGTTATTAATATACAATGTCTTAACGACCGTCTTAATAAGATATTCGATAATAAATCAAATGAAAAGTAAAAACGTCATCATTTCGTTTTTCAATTTTATGTCTAGGATCATAGGGTGTAAATGTCGCCGATAAAATTTCATATATATACCATATATATGATTTGTGAACTTAATCATGTTTACGTATATTTTTGTAAATTTAATGGTTGAAAAGCTTCTCTGGATTATACAAAAATAAATCTTTGATAAAATATTTTAACACTTTATAGATATTTTCGAAATATAAATATATATTTGACGGTATATAAGTACTCGATGGAAAATAAGGGTATTAGATTGCGTCATACCACCTCAACTATGTGGTCGCTTAAGGACAAGGTAGGCGTATACAAATAATATCATTTTTACGAAGGAAATTCTTACTCCATTTGATCACACTTATCACCATTGTATGATAAAACATTTGCTCTTGATGTTTTTCAAATGAACAGTGTGACGTTTGGTATGGCGGGTTGGACTATTGGGTTACATCAGAGAGATCGTCATTAGCGAAACCACATTTTGAATATATGAGATTCCCGTCTCTTATCCCGGTTCTAAACCCATGCAAGACTTATTTGTATGTCCCACAAAACAATTTCCTATCCAAGACTCACTGGTTAGTATAAACCACCGATAGATCTCCACAAATGAACAGTATAGTTTTGTTTCCATATGCTGAACACGAAATCGTCGCGCGAGGGTCATCAAAAATGCAATTTACCACTATTGGAGATGACTATGGGAGATAACGAGAAAAAAATACACGAGGCGATGAGGGACCGTTTAAGTGAGGAGCTGGACAAAGTCACATCAAGAAAAAAAGAATAACATCAACCGAAAAGATAAAAATTGTGTATGGCGGAAAAACGGTGTATGGTGTGAATATTGTGACCATAGCCCGGCATATGATTCTTGGCCTGAGGTGGATTTTTGGAATATACTTTTGGCTTCTTGTTTGTGAGAAAAGTATAAAACACAATAGAACTTGGTTTTGTGATGTAAATGGTGTTTATACTTTATACTACAAAGAAAAGATTGACGGAGTAACATCGAGGAGGTCCAGCATACTAACGGTGAGTCGTTCCCTTCCCAACATCATCTCCCTCTTTCTTGGTCCTTCGCTTCTGTACCGCATTCCCTTCTCAGTATTGGATTTGTGTTTCGTGGTGGTGGTTTCCATGAGATCGTGTGCGTAATCCCGCCCGAGTTTACCTGCTCCACGAGCTATATTCCGGGAAATTACGTGTCGGTAGACTTCAGCTATTTCGTGTAACATGTTATTATGTTTTTTTGTTTTTTTTTTCGTTGAGTGGCTGCTACCGCACACTAAGACCTGCGATGGTTCGTTGTGATACCACTTTATGTTTTGTGATACCACGCATTGCATAGCTCCATGTCAGCCTATAGTACTGACATAGAAGATAGGTTGGCCAATGGATTCTAAACTCGACAGGGGATCCAGATGTTTTCATTCACACTACCGATCGGAGCGCCCAAGCGATCGATGGTGAAAAATCCCTTTTTGCATCTTGCTCCAAATGCCGCAGCTTATTATGTTAAACATGTTCAGTTTGGTACAAACGAACCGCACGTTTGCAGAGTATTGAATTTTATTATCAATGCATTTCGCTCGGTTAAGAAAGCGCATCGTGCACTTCTTCCATTTTAAGGTCAGTTTGGGCAACTTTCTGAGGCGGCTATTCGGAATCTTGTGACTAAATTTTGCAACTAATTTAAGAATAGGCGCTGGCAAACCGGATGAAGATCCATCGGAAAATTGTGTTCAGCGACGAAGCACATTTCTGGCTGAATGGATACGTGAACAAGCAAATTTCCCTGTTTGGTGTGAAGAGCAGCCAGAAGCATTACAAGAACTGCCAATGCATCCCGAAAATGCACTGTTTGGTGTGGATTATGGGCCGGTGGCATCATTGGACCGTACCTTTTTCAAAGACGACGAAGGCAGAAACGTTCCTGTGAATGACGAGCGCTACTGCGAGATGATACCAAATTTTTTTTACCTTAAATGGAAGAGCTGACATGTGGTTTCAGATTTCATACATTTCACTAAATTTTATGTTGTGCTTTTTAAATCAAATCCGAATGCTCTTAATAAATCACACTTTATAACGTAGATGCTGTTAATAGTTTTGTTGTCAAATTTTGATTGTTGAAAACTTTTTTCAGTGGGCCTTCGGTTGTTGTGATATATTGTCGGTATCTGGTTCTGGTCTTAAATATATCCGATTTTATCAAGATATCAGAATACTTCTTCGTCTGTGTATATCATCTCTGAAATAATGACTAATAATTAGAGAATTTTCTCGATTTATAGTGTCGATCGATTTATATGATCTCTTCATATTTAAAGCTGGCACGGCCGAAGAATTAGCAGCGGATGAACAGGTGCGCCGATACTACCTTGGAGAAAAATTTGAACTAAAACGTTACTAACCTCCAAAGATTTGATCGAATAAAAAGTCAAGTCAAAGTAATGCTCTTGGTTCGAGATATAGTGCAAATATCCTGTTTGCAGTTTTTCTGTGTTGTCCCCTGCACGAATACAGTTTTACATATCATTACAATTGAACCATATGAGGCCACATGTTACACTGAAAAAAATTTATCCTAAAGTTAATTTTTGTAATTATTATTAATGAATTTCTAACTTGATCTGGACCCTACGTTTTTCGTCCCTTAATTTAATGAAGGCATATATAACATTAATGTTTATTTACACATATAATATTAAGTCACATTGCACCATAATTTAAAGAGAATGCGGCTTTATTTTAAAGCATATGGTACTCATTTTTAGACTTAAGATACATTGAATTTAAAGTCGAAAGTCATATACATTTGGATCAATTAATTAAATTCAAAGAAATATTTCTTTGAATTTAGGAATTTTGTCATTTGATTGATGCCAAATCAATTAAATATCAATGTCTTTTGCCTCAATTATAAACCATATAAAACTTAATTTAAGGAATATTTCCAAGTAAAAATGACCAGATTTACATTAATTCCATGTTAGTTAATATGTCCATGTTGGTTCGTTTCTTTGATGTATTGGTTGATTTCTTGGTATATTCACATCAAGCTTATTAAAAGTTGTTTCATATAAATATAAATAAAATAATTTTATTTCTTTTATTAAGTTTATTTAATCAAAAAAAAAGAATTCAATGTGACATTTATTTTCACCATGTGTTTTTTTAAACATATCTGTTATACTTATAATTAAAATTTAATATTAAACTTAAAACCAAAACAATATATATTTAACATTAAAATTTAATAATTTAATATTTAATGGAATAACTCTCGTCGTCTTCCATCAAATGAATTTTGAAATTTGCTCCATGGATTGTTCATAAGTTGTTACCATTCTTTATCCTATTCAAACTCCACATCTTTTGTTTTTTCGTGAGTGTTATTGTTGCCGCTAGCTAACAAATAAATAAAGAATTACAAAACTGTTTATTTAATTGATACTCGTAATAGTTAGTATTTTCCTATTTGGTTTCGATGAGTCCACTCTTAAGTCTTATTACTGCGCTGAAATATCCAGTTTACCTGTGGGTCAATCTTTGTTAACTCGATGATAATAAAATTCCTAAATTGATTAAAAATAATATATGAAAAATACATTTAATTACATGTAAAGATACTTGGACTTTTCTTTACGCAATAAAATATTATGAAAAAAGAAACGGAATCTTATAGATAGGGATAATCTTTTACCAAGTCATAAACAATTAATATGTCTGTGAAAATGGACATTATAGAAATGAAAAAACTTATTATTAAATATTTACCCTATATTCAAATTAAAGTTTTTTTGGCCAATTAACACTGCCCCAGTTAGATTGTTTAACTTGACCACGTTTTTATGGTATCTAAACTCCACTTTTTTTTATATTCACGTTTTTTAAATCAATTAAATATCTTATGTCACTATACTTAAAAAAATTATTTTTTACAAACAATTCAATTTTAACAATAAATTCACTTAATGACACTTTTTAGTTTAATATTGTATTTTTAAAAGCATATTATTGAACTTAATAAAGCGATGATTACAACACAAATGATATACTTCTCAAAAACTCATTCTCATAGCAGTATTTTTCCTAATATAAATCAATTTATTACAATATCTGACTTAAAATAAGCAAATTTTACTGCAATGCATAGAAGTTATGTTTTAAAATTAAAGATTTTAATGAATAAGTTATATATTTTTAAACAAATTCGAAACATAGGATTTAGTCAGTTAAAACATAACATCAATGTACGATTTTGGTTCTAAATTCAATAAATTACAGTCATCAAAGTTTTCACAATAAGCCTACCTTATATTAATGGAAAATTTACTTTAAATAAAAGAAAATTCCTTAATATTATAATAAGCCGGTTTATTTTAGCCTTACTTCAAAGAATGTTTAAATCATTCTACTTATGAAAAGCTAGGCCATTTTTAATGCTCAGGTTTCTTTAAATTATATAAATATATTCATAAGATTCATGAAAATCTGATTAATTTGACTCATCTGTAAGAAAATTACAATTCCATGAAACAAAGTCGACGTTTTTTAAAATTGAGGTTCAACTTTTTTTTCAGTGTATTATTGGTCCTTAGTGATTGGTGTAGCAGATTCTTTTCCTTGGGTGTCCATGTCTTTAGAGAGTTTGTCCAAGTCTTTAGACAGCTGTAGTTGGATATTTGGTGTGTTCAACCGTACATACATACTTTTTATCGAGATTTGGAAGTAAACTTATTGGTCTATAGTTAGTGGGCTTCGAAGGGTTTTTGTTGTTAAGAATAGGAAGTATTCTAGCTACTTTCCAACATGTTGAAAACGTTCGATTTTACAGGAGCTGATTAAAAATAGTACATATTTCGGACGTTACCGCAATTGATCCAGTCCAAATGATTTTTTTTATTGCACTTTTGAGTATCGGGTTCCTTCATATTAATGAAATATTTGTCGAGTGGTTGTTCGTTTGCTGTGTTTGTTTCACTAGAAACTACTTTAGAGATATGATTTTCTATTTCATATATAATTTATGTTTTGCAGTTTGACTGCTTCGTGTTGTTGCTTGCCTAATGTAGGGTGATGCTTCGTTTACTTTTCTATATAGTGCCCTATTATGTTCAAATTTTCCTTGGTGTTAAAGAATTTGTAGTTGATCGCTAGTCTAGGACTAACCGAGCGTTCTACAATCTGACCTTCATCCCCACAACATACCATACGTAATACCAATTTTATTTTATCAAATTACGATAAGTTTATGTTAAGATTGGCTTTACTTTCATTTCCAATGTGCGCGCATTTATACTTGTTTTTTTCAATTCAGTACACGTATATTTGTACATATATTCATTTTATTAACTAATATGACCGATACACATACAACGGGGATGTAGCTCAGTGGTAGAGCGTTCAGTCGATGTGTAATCGTCAAACAGTACGGTTCAATTTTAGATATAATTAAAACAAAAAATTAAAAATTAAAGAAAATTATTTAATTGTATTTAATTATTAACTTAAAATTTATATTTATAAAAGCGTTAAATAACAACAAGTGGATAGTGCGTGTAATAGTGGAAGTTTGGCATTTATGCCAACTTTGAAAGTTAACAAGACAATATTGTCCACTTTCAAAAGAAAAACCATGAATGAAATACAAGACAGTGAAAACACAGTATTAAGAAAGAAAATAAAACCTATTCTTATAACTAGTGACCAAAGAAATATCAGCAGGATGAAGAGATTAAAAGCCGAAAACGAAAAATTAAAAATGCGGCTTAACAATATTGAAAAAATGTGGCCAAATAATAACAATAGCAGTTTTGTGAATGAAAATAGATTCGAACGGCTGATGGTCAATGAAATTATAGATGATGTAGAAACAACGGTAAACCAAAACATTACAAACGAGTCTACACAAGGAATAACAACTATTACAGCTGATCAAAATTTTGAACAAGTTAAAAAAAAAATAAAAGCAAACAATACATATAGAACAATTAGACCACAAAACTTACTCACCAATGCAAATAAAAATGAAAATAACGCAATGAATGACAACAACAGCAATAACAAATCAAAAAATGTTAAGCCACCACCATTACATATTCATCACCAAAAAATTTCTGACAGCCTCTCATTAATAAAAGGAATGGGAATAAATAATTTTGAAATTAAAAGAGTCAGCATGAACAAACACTCCATTATCACCGAAAACATGACTGAATACTATAAAATCAAAGAAACACTGAATGAAGTCAAGACAAGATACTTCTCGTATACACCTAAAGATGAGAAATCAAAAACACTCATATTAAAGGGACTATCAGAAGACGAAAACTTAGATGAACTAAAGACAGAACTGGAACAACAAGGAGATATAGAAGTGAAACACATCTCACAATTGAAAACAAAACGTTCTACAGAAAACCAACGAAAGCTGCCGTTGTACTTAATACAATTCAAGCCGCAAACCACAATGAATAATATAATAAAAATCAAAACCATTAACTACCAAAGAATATCATGGGAACAACTAAAGCAAAATAGAGAGATTATCCAATGCAAAAATTGCCAAAGGTTCAATCACACAGCAACAAATTGTAACTTGGACTACCGCTGTGTCAAATGTGCTGAAAATCATAAACCAGGAGAGTGTCAAATAAAGGAAAAAGTAGAAAATACAAATATTTACTGCACCAACTGTAAAAAAGCTGGACACCCAGCATCATATAAAGGATGCCCTATCTACCAAGCAACCATATTAAAACTCAAGCTCAAAATCCAAGAAAAGAGAAACAACGCTCAAACACCAAAATATTTCAATACCATTCCAGTAAATGAAAAAAACGGATCATTCGCAGATATTCTCAAAAATAGTAATAATAACAATAATCATAATAATAATAGTAATAATAATGAAACATTGACAATACAGACGTTAGCAATCAAAGTCGAGCAAATGAGTAAAATTATACAGCAACAAAGCGAACAAATTGCACAATTGCTTCAAATAATAAATCAAATATAAACACATTAAAATTAATAGCATTAAATGTCAATTCCATCCAAAGCATACACAGAAGATTAAACCTACTAAAATTCATTCAATTACACACACCAGATATAATGTTGATCAGTGAAACTAAATTAACGCAAAAACACGAAATAACATTTGAAAATTATAACATTGTAAGAACCGATAGACCGAATGCAAAACAAGGAGGAGGAACAGCAATCATAATAAACAAACAAATTAAATACAAACAAATCTCAAAACAAATCACTAAGAAAATAAATAAGATTGAACACACAATAATAAAACTAGAACTCGTAAACAACACCCAACTCTATATCATAGCTGTATACTGTTCTGGCAACAATTCAGTATATACAGATGCTATATTTGAGCAAGAATTCAATGAATTGTTTAAGATACTTAAACTAGAAAATATAAACAATTATTATATAATAGCTGGAGACCTAAACGCAAGACACACAAGCTGGGGAAATCCAACTAACAACCCGAGAGGTAGCATTTTGGCCAAATGGATGATAGAAAACACAATTCAATACCGAACAAAATTATACAAACCGGATGCACCATCCTTCACTAGAACGGGTAGTTATCTAGATCTAGCGATTGTAGATAGTCGGTTATTAATAGAAACAAACCTACAAGGAGAATTACCGTCACACTCATATGACAGCGATCATAAAGCTATTGAAATTAAATGCTTAAATACAGGAAAATGGGAGACAAACATATCAGAGAGTGGTATAAACAAATATAATTTTAATAATATGAACTGGGTGATATGGAAAAACGAACTTAACAAAAAATACAAAAGAATACTAAGAGAAAGTGACTCCAACACTATATTTCCTAATAATAAAAACTTAAACGAAATTGAATTAGAAAATGGAATTAAAAAAATCTCTGAATTGTTAACACACAATATAAGAACTAATGCGCCAAGATTAAGAATTAAAAATAATATGGAAGTGTACACGAATAAAATAATTGAAAGATTATACAAACATAAAAGTAAAATAATCACAGCTCTTAAAAGATATAAACGTCTTGGTTATAATAATGTACACCAAATCAACTTTTTAAAAGCACAAATTCAAAGAACGAATGAACTTATAGGAGAAAATATAAGAATAGAGTACAATAAATATTGGAAAAACAAACTGGAGAGTATCAAATCGGGACCTAAAATGTTCAAAAACATCAAACAAATCACAAGACAAAAATCGGACACCAAAATAAAACAACTAGAAATCGAAGAATCCGAGGCAATAAAAATGAATACACTAAATATCGACTGGACCAAAATACCAAAGACAGCAACAAAATACTCATGCATTTGTGAACACACAAATCTCAATATATTAGGTCACTATATTGAAAACCGCACAATAACCAATCAAGGAAACACTGCACACGAAAACGTAATTAGACAAGCTACCAGTTTACTAATTGAAAAATTTATAAATGATAAAAATAATAATGCAACAGAAACAGAATTCACTGATAGTAACAAAGCACATAATCCAAATCATTCTCAGGACCCAGAATACTTTATCAATATCACAGATTTAAAAGACATATTAAAATGCAGTAATACAAAAAAATCATATGGAATAGACAACATTCCAAACATAATCCTTAAGCATCTACCAGAACCACTAGTTAATGAACTATGCGTTTTGTTCAACAACCTTTTAAATAATAAGTCTTTTCCTAATTGCTGGAAGATGGCAAAAATTTATCCAGTGCTAAAAAAAAAACAAAATCCTATGAACGCGGAAAATTATAGACCAATCAGCCTGCTATCGAACATCGGTAAATTGTATGAAGTAATTATCTACAATAAAATAATACAACACACCAAGAAAAATAACATAATAACCGACAACCAATTTGGATTCAGATATCAACATTCAACTATTCATGCTATTACAAAACTAACATCAGATGTATGTCGCAATCTAAATTCAAAACTAAGCACTGGGGCAATCCTAATAGAAATGGAGAAGGCATTTGAGTCGGTATGGCTAGATGGCTTGATATTCAAACTAAAAAAATATCAGTTTAATAAAAAAATTATACAAATAATCTGGGAAATGATATATAACCGAACATTTGTTACAACCGACGGAGAAAATAAATCAAACATAACATTTAATATACACAATGGTTTACAACAAGGATCCATTACAGCTCCGTTACTATTCAACATTTACATTAACGATCTACTTATGAACCAACAGCTAAATTCAGAACATATTCAAACAATAGCATATGCAGATGATATAATTATGTACGGTGCCAATTCGAAAATAGCAATCATGCAATCCAATCTACAAAATGCAACAAACTTTTTAATAAATTATTTAAATACCTGGAAAATTAAAATTAATAGTAGCAAATGTGAATCCATTTTATTCCGGAAACCGTATCAAAAGGCTAGTCAAGACACGCAAAAAAATTGGAAAAACTTTAAAATCAAAATTAACAACATCATCATAGAACAAAAGCCTACAGTAAAATATTTGGGTGTGAATATAGATCGTCTGTGCTACTTCAACGAGCATATTAACATACAACTGGAAAAAGCCAGAAGAGCTTTTTTTAATTATAAACGAATTTTCTTCTCGAAATATATAAACACAAAAGTTAAAACAATCTGCTACCAATCTTTAGTGAGACCTATCATTACATATGGATGCCCAATATGGTTTAATGTATGTCCATCATATATGGAAAGAATTAGAGTGCAGGAGAGAAAATACATTCGGCACTGTAGAAATGCATTTAGGAAACTAGGAAATTCAAATCGACATTACATTTCAAACAAAACACAATACGAAAAATTTAAACCAGATCGAATCGACATACATATAATTAAAACAATAAGAAACCATATGGTAAGAACTACAAATAATACCTCAAACTCACTTATATATGGACCATATTACACCGAAGACACAACCATTGAAAAAAACATAGGAATAAACCAAATACCAGGGCCAGAAGCATTCATTTGGTTAGACAGAAAAGGTTACATACAAAACGCAAATCAAGTACCACTTATATATCACATCAATAGGAGACCGAACGAAAAAGGTTTCGATCAAGAAAAATTTGAAAATCCAGACATACATATGAGATTCAGCACAAACTTTAAAAAGATGGAGGAAAATCGATATACCAGAGAGAAAAATAAGTACTGGTGGTTAGACCATGTATAAATGTATAACGAAATTTTAGATTATTTATATTAGGTTAAGGAATTTTAAAACAAATTTTTGGCAGTTTTTGTTAACAATTATTTTTATGCCAACATATTATTAAAAGTAATTAAATTAAGATAATTTTCAAGTTTCAGAAACTTAAAAACAAGAATAAAACCAAATAATCACATGAAATAGTTATTAGATTTGAGCATTCTAAAGGATCAAAAATCTTCAAAACAAACTAAATGAAATTGACATTTTTTATAATAGTCTTTAGTCATCCAAATATAAATATGTAAATATTTATAAATATGTAAATATAAAAAATTGAAATAAAGAATTTATTAAAAAAAAAAAAAAAAAAAAAAAAAAAAAGTGGTAGAGCGTTCGCTTTGCATGTGAAAAAAAAAAAAGTGGTAGAGCGTTCGCTTTGCATGTGAAAGGCCCCGGGTTCGATCCCCGGCATCTCCATATTTTTTATTTTGAACATATACAAAATGTTTTAAATCGACGACCATATCATTGTGTTACCAGCAACGATACATTACATGTAAGTATGAAGGTGATGAAGTATACATCCAAATAGCTCTATCTACAGGAAAGGGTACATCTTACAAATTAATTTAACATAAAAACAAACTATACAATACATCCTAATTTTGTAAAATAATAATTGAACCGCACATAAATTGTGTACTATTTCTGTTTTAACCACTCAGTTAAAACTCATAAGTTTCGTATAAAACCAACAGAAATAAAATAAAACTATAAAAAATAAGTTTTTACGGTTGTGCTGTTCTGATTCAATTCTCAGAATATATATACATATATATATTTATATGATATATATACAAACGGGTGGATGTATTTTTGCAATGTACGTAATTTCTCATATAAAGCACTCAGCTACAAGTTAAAACTTTTCAGTTTTAATTTTCATGCGAAATAAGTACTCAGTTTTTATTAGGTACATGCATCCACAGTTGTTTGTTTACTGTGAAAACAAAAAACTATTTGTTTATGTTCGTTCTATCAAGAGATTTTTAGTATATATGTGGTCCTTACTTCTGATTACAGATGAATGTTTTGTTCGAATATATATATATATACCCGTACAATAGCGTGACCGATACGTCAACCAGACCCGCTAAGGCCGTAAATAACTGTCGCTTAAACTTTAAATAACGAATTAATCCATCTGAGTTAAATTGTTGCAAACTGGAAATTTAAGCGGTTTTATACAATTTCGCAATACTGTATCAATTCATTTTACATCATACATCCTTTTTTGATAAAAAGAACGAAAATACATAATATTCAGAATATATACATACATATATGTATGTATCTAGCGTATAGTGGATAAAATCCTTATATAATGACATGATTTTTTTCGCTCTCCGTGAATATATATACATATATTCAAAGTATCGTACGAATCTATCTATACCATATAGTAGAAATACATCGCATCATTATTCAATATATAACATATTATATACCTGATAGATTGGATAAAATATAAATATAATCTGGTATCAATCCACTTTGATCCCTCTTGAAAATCCGTATATTTCCCAAATATTCAACCGGATTAATAAATGTTTCGATCGATATTGTTTTTGCCATACACTTATCAATACATTGTGTTATCAATGTTATAAGGTTCTTATATATATACATACCCTACAGTATTAAAATATATATACTGTGTGCCATATACCATGATATATATAAGTGAAAATCGTAGATAACATTGCAACAAACACACAACGACCCGATGCCGCAAACCATTCATGTATGTATGATGATTGTATATATTAAACAATTTGACGTTACTCTCGCACTATTTATATATGTATATACCATATATACATACATATACATGCTTGTGCTATACGTCAAATATATGTATATATTTTGGGTATGTAATTTACTGATAAGGAATAAATTCCTTATAATCAGTCTATTCTTTGGTATTATGTTTCTTGTCAAAAGGTTTAAAGGGGTTTTAACTTCGTCGTTTCATGGTTTCTTCCTCTCTCCCTCCGATCTTGAGTTTTCCAGAAAAACAAAAATTGTATCCACCACATATGTATATATATATATATATATATATATATATATATATATATATATATATATATATATATATATATATCTACAGGGCCGGCGTTCTTATGGGTGCAGATGAGCCCGTCAAAATTTTAGGGTGGCCTAAATATTTATATATACATACATGGAAAAAACCTAGCCGGTAAAGGTTTAACCGATTTGGTTTTCGAGCAATTAGTTAGTTTGCTTATCTATTAGTGACTGTAGAGGTTGCTTGTGTCAGTTTTTGCTTCAGATCCAATATAATGTTCAGCACAGGCTATGCAGTTTTTCGATACTGTCCAAAGCCTACACGTTTTCTCTTCTAGTTCAGTTTCTTGGTTAAGGTTTCATCTATCAAGCCACTATGTACAACCAGGTGGGAAAGTTGTATGCATTAAAACCGTTAATTTTAAATTAAGAAGATATTTATCAAGCATTAGTGGAACTCACAATCGATAAACATCCAGCAACACGACATACTGCAAAAGTTTTAAGAAATAAAATTTTGAAGTTTGATTTTATTTGTTCACGTCAAATTTGGTTCGCAGTTTTAGACAGAGGTAATATTGACAAAGTCCAGCTTTATGCTTAAAGTCAGCTGAGAACTTATGAAAAGTTTCAATGTTGTGTATCTTAAAAAAGAAACATTGCTTTACAACTAGAAATTGTCGCCAGCGTTTCTTCTGCCTCAACAAACACTTCACACCCCCCGTTAAATATGAACACAACAATTTAAGAATCTGAAGACTGTAGCTTGCTTTAATTTTGAATGTGTGTTGTACTTCGAATTGTTGCTTGTATTTTGTAATCCACTAGGGCTGGTTTGAATATGACAATGACGTCATTGAATGACTGTGTGATCGAAAAGTTCAAATCCATCTCATCAGGCATATGCTATCGGACTTAAATTCTATATAAAATTACATCGATATATCATCAAATTCTCCTGACATTTTAGAAGAGAATTGTTTGAAGTGAGAGCACTTTTAGTCAGCCCTAGCTCCTTGTAACTGTAAGAGCTCCTGCACCCAAACGCCGGTCCTTCAAGTAAAGGTTGATAGCTACCTTAAACTTTAGCATTTTATACTCAAACGGAAACTGAAAACCGGATAACGAATACCACTTCCTGGATGTTCGATAAATGAATTCGTGCTTTGCACCTTCAGTTCGAGGTTTCGGCAGCTTCACCGCAAACCTATGCGCATTGATCGTTCCTCGTGTTACCCATCCGTAACAAATGATGGCATTTTCTCCTTTAATCTGCAGAACATTTACCATTTATAAATCTATAGAACACGCAGAATTCTGCAACATCTCTGCGGTGGCATGCCGCTGAACTCTACCTAGCAACTGGAGAGCACTACCATATGCTCCACCCACAACTTGACAGCAATATTCTATATTTGATGAACTAAAAACATTTTCAACGCCAAATTTTCCAAAACTACCAACAATCGAAACCTAGAATAAAATTGATTGCTTCAAAATTTGGACTATAATGACTTAAAATATGAGTTTGTTATGAAAAGCTCGTCGAATTAACTTTCTGCAATAATCAATCAGCAAGTTTATAGAGTCTGATTGTTTATTTATTTTGCTTGTGAGGATGAGGTTTTCTGGAGATACCTCGTTAACAAACGCAATTTACATCCTTCCCCTAGAGTAAAGTGAAAACGGATTTTTATATAGGGCGCCATTTTCAAAAAGTACACCGAGTGAAAAATAGTCTAACGCCGACCCTGTGTTTATATATACATATAAGCGAAATTAGCTTTTATACTATGTAGGTTCGCTTTCATAGATAAATTATTTGTGTATTTGGAAAAACTTTTAATGAAAATTCAAATTAATTTTCTTCGATTGTGTATAGGTACATAAATATGTCGTATTGAGACAATTGTGCGCCATGGATATTTCCTAACACACGTAGTTTATTATTATCATTCACGATGTGTTGAAAAATCCGATAAATTACCACCGCGATTTTATTTTTATTTATTTGGGAATAAATTTACATAATGCGCGGTTACATGTAGAGTTTACAATGTAATGTGTATATAGTATGTACACGAGTATATATATGATTTTACCTGTTGATTATACATAGATGGAATATAAATTAGTTGTTCGTGTTGTTTTATATGTACAGATATGTGGTGTCGAATCGTCAACAATTTTTTAATGATGCGTTCCATGACAATGCCTCTATAATAAAACCGTTAAGGTGGAGAACGAATTTATAATTTCGGTTTAACTCGCTTAAATTTTAGTAATAGCATTGAAAGCAATTCAGAAAGCCGAACTGACCATACTCAATGCTATTCATGAACTAAAAAATACTTTTAACCCAATACCTGCAGCCAAAAGTGTGTCTTTGCCTATATTAGAAGAACGTGTGTTTACTCGGTCGCTAACAAAAGCTGCGACCAATACAATACCATAACTGAAACTGCTGCTTCATCCCAGCGAAATTTTAGTGCCACAATTAGTGTCCCTGAACGCATTGACCGAACATCGACTAACTAGATTACGTCTTAAGAAATTAACGAATGAAAATGTAGTAGAAATACCTAAACCGCTTAATGAGAATGAATTAACAAACAATGAAAAGCCCAAACCAAGCATTCCGGATAACTTGGATACCATCAATATTGTGGAAAATAAGCTGCGGATGAAAAACAGTCTCTCAGCTCGTTCGGATATTGAAAATCTAATGATTCCAATTAGAATTATTAAACCGAGACGGCATCTTTTTGTAAGCAGACTGCATAAAGCTTCGTCGGTAGAAGTCATCCAAAATTATCTGTTAGAGAAATTCAAAATAGCAACAGCTAACTGTATCAAGATGATACATAAAGCAATTAATGACGTACCTCGTGACTACTCATCATTAAGGATTGGTCTTACTGAAGAAGAATTTGCAAAGGCAGCAAATCCGAATCTTTGGCCTAATGGAATCCTTGTCAAAGAATTTGAGTTTAAAAAAGGCCGGTTTTTCAGATTATACCAGAAGGCCCCAACCCAATATAAACACCGTCTCGTCATCAGCTTATCAAGTCGATAGTATGATCACCAATATCAATCATACTATCTACTACCAAAATGTCAACAAAATGTCTAGCAAAGCATATCAATCTCTTAACTTCAATTACCAGTGAAGAAATTTAACTGCCTTGTTGTCAAGTCGAACATGCCTGTGTCATAATAACAATCAATAAGAAAACAATATACATTTATACTGTGTACAAGAGGGTTGTATGTCACCAAGTGAAACATACGCACACTGCATTGAAACGATCCAAGAAATTTATAATCTTATTGAGCCGGGTGATTCTTTGGTAGTAGTGGGAGATTTCAACCTTACCAATGTGGCCTGGTCTTATGACGAAGATCAGTGACAAGAGGAAAACTAAAGGATATCCGGCCACTATGCATCTGGATACATCATGTGCATCAGAACCCAAAGAAATAGCAAACCTGTTCTCATCATTTTTCCAAACAATTTACAGTCCTGATAATTCACCTTGTAATAATCATCCTCCGAGCTACGCCAATTGTTCAATACATATCCAAATTTTTTTCTGAAGAGGAGATACTAACTGAAATTAAATCACTAGGTGGTGGCTGTGGACCTGATTCTATCCCTTCATCCATCATCAAATTATTGGCTGATGTAGTTTGCAAGCCTTTAAAACTCGTCTTTAATAAATCATTGCAAACCGGAATTTTCAAACCGGAATCAAGAAAACAGTTTTAAGCCATCTATCATTTCAACATGGATTTATGCCTGGCAGATCAACTACCACCAACCTAGTTGAGTTTACTAGCATCACTATACTAAAGCTTAAGAAAGTCATCAGTAAATTGACACCATATACACTGACTTCAGTAAACCTTTTGACTCCATTCAACATCGCCAGATATTGATTAAACTTGACAAGTTTGGTTTTTCGTCAATGTTTGTTAAATGGTTTCAATCTTACTTAACGAAGAGATACCTATTTATCGAAATAGCTATGGTGAAAAGTCCAATCCTATTTTGGCAAAATCTGTAGTTCCCCAGGGTTCAAATATTGATCCTTATCTCTTTCTAATATTTATTGTCGACATCACTAAAATAATTCAACACACTTCCGCGCTTATATTTGCTGATGATCTTAAAATATTCCGAACAATTAACGATAGAAGTGACACTAACAAGCTTCAAGAGGATATTGACAAGATTTGCTCATGGTGTGAAGTGAACCAGTTAAAATTCAATATTCAAAAATGCAAGATAATGTCATATCATATGAAAACATGTCCAGTCGATCAGAATATATCGAAAGCCAATTCCATGTTCGGTTTTCTGCGTCGCTGGACCATCGAGATTAAAGACCAAAATGCGCTTTTTGTACTATACTTTGCATGCATAAGATCTCAGCTTGAATATGCAGTAGCAGTTTGGTGCCCCCTAAAGCTGACCACATTAATAGAATTGAGGGTGTTCAAAGGCGAGTCTTACTCTATATTATGAAAAACTGGAACTACAACTAGAATTTACCATTCCATGAGAACCTGGCCCTATTACCACCTTACACTGTACGCTGTAATATTGCATATAATATTGCAACTTTAGTTAATCGCAGGCAACAACATTGTGCAAGTTTTTTGGGAAATATACTTTTGGACCATGTAGACTCTTCAGAGCATTAAGATAAACGTGCCCAGTAGAAATCTTCGTCTGCACAATTTGCTAAAACTTGAAAAACATCATTAGTACGATGTTTTTCAAGTTTTACGGCGAAAATGAACCAATCATTATGCTATCTGGCTATCGTCTTATCGAAAATATACAAATTAGCAGCGTGTAGCAGGCAGAGGTGATAGCGATTGAGGAGGTCCGGAAGTCGTTGAGACATAATGTGGTATCCTCCACTGATATCGTAATCAATGTGAACAGTCAGGTGGCAATCAAGTCGCTGGCCTCTGTTTCTCTGACGTCTAGAGTGGCGTTGGGTTGACACCTCCTATGCTCATGCCCGGCTTAGGCACACAAAGAACATGAATATTTGGGTAGATTCTCAATAGACTGCCTCTCTAATCTCGAAAACTGGTGCGTGATTTATCACGCTACATAAGTAGCTCAAACTGGTTCTCATAAGAGTAATAGAGAAGTAAGATCATGTGGTATCAAAACGGTCGCCGATCTAAATGCTCTAGCAGACACTCAACCTAACCTAACACAAAAACTGATAATTTTTTAGTATTAGTGAGCTAGACAATTCCAAATGCTGGTACAACTTAAGAAAATAAGTCTACGTGAGCCTTCCACCTAACTGAAATGGAACTATTCATACAAACGTCAAAACAACTCAGGCTAATATAAAAGTTCTCTAACGACTAACATGCAAAATTATTGAAATGTCACGAAACTAGATTTGTTGATTTTCATCTATCCTGAGAAGGATACCAACAACAGACGAGAATCGTATAAGCAGCAGTCTTACCAATTCTCCCAATCGAGTAAAGCTGTGTCAAACATAATTTAATCCCGCAGTCAACTACCAAAGATTGTACAGTAGTTGTAATATCGACTAATAAACAATTAACAACCGTGAAGACTAAAGTCGCCGATTTTTCGACCGTGCAAGTTTCCGATTCATTTATGGTTGTAAATTGTTTGAATGGTACTTAACCTGAGATGCGAGATATAAAGACGATGCAAAGCATATGCTACTGTAGAGCATGTAAGATTTTTATATGTAAACAAAATTGTTTTTATTATAATAAATTCATGCTCGGATTGCCATTTCACAATTTTATATGGAAAATTGGACCAACAACAAAATGTTTATATTTTATATCATATAATTAAATTATTACGAAAGCAGTGTAATATAACATAAAAAAAAGTTTTATTTTTCTTAAAAAGTAGAAATATAATTAGGATGAAACTTCTAATAAGTTGTTGAAGGTTTCGCAACATTTTCGAAAGGGAAAATATTGAAGTGGAAAATCATCTTTCTCGCGAAATATTATCTTACCTGTGAAATTATAATTTGGATATGATTTTGATTTTGCAAAGAAAGCATGCGCTAATGTTTTTCTATGTTGATGTTACAACTTTTTGTTAGAAAATAATATCAAAGTATCCTGGCGGAAGATGACTTATTTTTTACCCAAAATATATTTCCAAAACGATAGTTGAAACTACTTTCTGGTGTTAAGCAGCTTAAAGTACAATTAATCCTATAGAAATGGTACAACGCACTCGGTCGCACAAACATGAACTTTTCAAAGGTTATTGAACTATATAGGATGACAACAAATTATAAGTCAATTGATTTTGTTTGTTGATTTTTGCAGGCCATTTTGGCCCGTACCGTTTTAACAATCTGACTCCTTCGGTTTCGATCACGAGCTATAGCTCTTCATACTGTTGATAGCAATTAGAAGATACTAGATCACTGGAGCCATCGTCACCTCTTCGCCTACCGAAACGCGGCCCTCCAAATATCAAGGCTCTGGATTAATGCAATCATTCTGGATTAATGCTCCTGGTGAACGATTTTTCTTTAATAGTATGGTGCAATTAGGTGATTTCTTTAAAATAAACCATGCGAATTGTGCTCATTGCTCAGTTGTTTTACTCTTAAGACCTTAGCCTTCCACCATTCGCGCTTGTTCTGTCTGCTATACATTTTCTTGCTATTGAAAACCGAGTCTGCGCTTCATTTCTCATCAAACCAATCATTTTTGGGCGTAGTTTACGCTATACCAAAAATGTGCTGGGCAGCCGACAAGTAAGCTTTTCAATACTTGCCAGACGCATATTTACTTTTTAAGAGTGGTAATTAGATCGCAAAATGATATTGATGATAAGTCTTCATATTTTCGTTGCGTTTTTTCATTTATCAGACCTTTACAAGAGAATCGTGTTGTATACTCTCCTGTTCTCCCTAACTTCCATCGCAGCATTGCAGTAACCAGATAGTGGTCGACTTTTGGGGACGACCGATAAAATCTCACGTCTTGGACAATCCAAGCTCACTCTTTGGAAATCAACACATATGATCACTTTGTGGAACGGGATGTTTTACGAGAATGTGTCCTTGTATTGGATTTTTTTATGGGGAAAAATGGACTTGCCATTTTAAGATCATGAGTGATCGCAAAGTACATCATTCTTTCCCCATTTTGATCGCAGTTTCGTGTCGGAATTATGGCCTATATTATTACATAAGTCGGTCTGCTTTCTACCAGATCTGGCATTAAAGTCACCAATCACCAATTTGATATCGTGCTCAGGTATAGGGTTTGTCAAAAACAGGTGTTTCAGAAAAAAAAGTTTTTTTTTCGGTTTTAGATTTTAAAATAATCGGTTAACAGCTTTTTTTTATTTTTTGATACATACATATATTGCGACTGAAAAGTTCTACGGTCGGTCACATTGCTTATAAAATTTATAATAATTTTAAAGACAATCAACAATAATCAACGACAAAGACAATAGAACGATTGACGGTCTCTACAGACTATTTCAAGGTGTTTCCGAAAATTCCAGACGACGTTAGAAAGTGAATATTAAATAATCATCTGGGATACGGATCCCACGAATTTTAAATGAGGTCCAAAAAGAGACTCGAATCTAACTTGGTAAATTTTTCCTTAATGAATTGGAAAAAGGGCAACTCGTTACTGGTGTCTGGAAACTTGAGTAATGTCGTTACTGGTGACAAATCTTGATTCTTATGTACGATCTAGAAACCAAATAGCAGTCCAAAAAATGGAACCCAATAACAGCAAACCCACTCGTAAAATTAATGATGTCAGTTTACTTCACCCGATCAAAAATTGTAGCTGTTATTCCGCTGAAAATGGTTTCGTCATGGTTCAGTCGTTTATTGCAAAATGGTATACTGAAGGCCAAAAGATTTAAAAAATTGGTTGGGAATTCGGTTGATGATTTGCAGCGCTTCTTTTTGCATCATGGCATTGCGCCAGCTCACCCTGCTGAAAAAACTAGTAACTTTATTGCGATCTCTGGTTTCGAAGAAAATGGACAGCACCATATTCCCTCGATCTAGCCTAGTAATTTCTTTTTCAGGGGAAAGGCCTAAACAGGAACACGGAAACAATTGATACGGTTAATGCTGAACTTAATAAGCTTAAAAAGCAATATTTCATGACTGTTTTGAGAAATGGATCTATAGTCTTAAAAAATGCATTGAAATCAATGGTGATTATGCAAAACAGATAAAAAACAAAAACATAAAATAAATATGAAAAGATGTTTTTTGTTTTTCTTTCTGTTCAACTAAAGCTGAATCCACACTTCAATTTCTTCGTTCATTCATTCATTCAAACAATTTTTTCGGCCAATCGTAGTAATCCAAAATGACAATTTTTTGTTCCTACATTTTGTCGCAAGAATAAGTTAAAGTTAAACTATCACTTTAACTTTTTGTCTGAACGAACATTGAGTAAAAGAGACAACATGACACCAAAACGAAAAAGAAGCAAATAACAGCCATTTTATTCGGAAACAAAATACACATAATGTGTACGTGCGTGCCAATTGGATTAATTGATTTTAGTTACTGACAAAATCGTTTCGAGAATCGCTCTGAAACTTTAGCATAGTATGAATCGTCAAAACAAAATTACCGAACGAATGAATGAATGAATGAATGAAGAAATCGAAGTATGAACTCGGCTTTCGCGAACTTTTGTTACTCCCCGCGTACTTCCTTTTCTGCGACGGTATTTTTTCTTCATATAGAATAAACAGAGAAAATTGTCAAAAACTTGAGTTTAAGAAAAAGACAACTGTCATTCGGTTTCTGTTAACAGGTTTGACAAACCCTACTCAGATATAGAGCCCATCAGATTAAGCCTATTCATATAACTCATTTGAGTCATATATAATAGTTGTGTGACTCAAAACATAAGAAACCACTTGAATGAGTATACTGGTATCATCCCAAAATATATAGGTTTCAATAATTTGATTTAACAGAATGTCAAAATAGGATGAAGTTTAAATTATTATTCCTGGAGAGCAGTGTGCACTAGTCAATGTTTTTGTGAAGCTATTTAAATTGAACATAGAATACAAATATATAGCAATTAAAGAACAAATAGCTATACGTGTTTTGAATACTATAACTATATCTGTGTAATCTAATTAAACACTAAACGTACACAACACAAATCTACGTCACAGCTAATTATGTTATATTCAATCTGAATGTTCATTTAAAACTGGTGTAACCTTTTGAGGATACGAATTGTTCACAATTTATTCCCATTCGCTTATCGATATCGTTCCGTGTGACATTGAAATATTGATCTAGTTAATATGTCAAACAGATTATTATTATTAAAAATGTATTTGAATATAGGCAAAATTTTCACAACAACAACATAATGTTAACTTTTTATTTACTGCTGCGAATTAAAATGATGACAAGTAAAACGAACCGAAATATAAAAAGGAAATCCAATGGAAAACGAACTTTTGCCACACACATAAATCAATAAAATTACCATAATGTATTTTTCACATTTCAATAGATCCAATAAATTTAGTCATTCAACAAGTAATAGAATTGAAGTCGAATCGAATTTGAATATAAATATATATGTATGAGTATATATGTGTACACATACCTAGTCATATATATATATATATATATATATACAGGCTCTCAACATTTCACGTTGAAAGGAAGTCATAAAGAAAAATGTTAAGAAACGAATTTATAAATAAATAAATAAAATAAAATTTAATTTCAAATTTTTAGGCAGCTTTAAATAAAAGATCGAATTTTTTTTTCGGTACCCAAACATCTTTTTGTGTGTTTTACTGAGTTCTTATCTAACATAACATTTTGTTTAGTATTCGTTTAATATGTATAATAGATGGATACAAACATTCATTCGTTCACTTAGCAAAATTAAATTTTCCTTTTTAATTTTCTCTCATTAAAACAAACGTTTTTCCTTTCATATAGACACTCGTATATACGAAAACGTGTATGGGTGTTTGAATCCTGTGTCTATTTCATCTCCTTTTAATTTTCTTCGATTGTATTTACGAATTTTCTACATATTATTCCGCCCAAGTTACACCAACCGTCTATGTACTTTTAAAGACAATCCTTTTAAAAATTTTATCGATTCACAGACATCTGTAGAAGCTAAATAGCAATGATGATCCATATCCATATACGAAATGATCGTATCTTAATGTAAAAGGATTAACATATAATTTTATTAATAAAATAATTTCACGAGTCCAAACTATTTGAGTATGGGTAAAAAGGACTCTTGTTACGTTTTATGTGCTTTTTTTGTATATAACGAGTGAGATATTATACGGTATAATGAAAATTGTTCTTATGGATAACATTCGTAATCCTGGATAATTGGTAGGGTATTCGACTATTATTATAAAAAAAAATATATTTTAACTTAAAATTTACAAAAACAAAATTACAAAAGGTTCGGCTATATCTATAAATTAGTCTATTTACAATTTTATATGTCTCACGAGATGTTATGGCTAGCAAATTTAGAATGTATTGAAAATAGGGAGCACTATAACACAATTAGTGTTCCTTAAAAATTAATTTTTAACGTAAGTTATTTAACAAACGATTAGGTAAAATTTGGGTATTGTTTTAACTGTAAGTTAGTGTATATGCGAGAATGTGAGGTGTTCGGAGAAAAAGTAGCTACACTCTATTATACATATAACTTCTAATGATAGTGTTTGGCGCTGTTAAATCGCAATAAAATGGAATTCTTTCGTCGATATGTTAAAATGGAATTCTTTCGTCGAGTAAAGACGCAACAGTCGGCCGGTAAGGTGATGGCGTCTGCATTTTGGGATGCGAACGGAATAATATTCATCGAAATCGGAAAGAAACGGCTACATTTTCAAAAGAAAAAAGTGTTGTTTCACCAAGGCCCGTGTCACAGAACGATGAAAACGATGGCAAAGTTGAATGAATTGGGCTTTGAATTGCTTACCCACCCACCATATTCTCCATATTTAGCCCCCATCGACTTTTTCCTGTTTTCAGATCTCAAGAGGATGCTTGGTGGAAAGAAATGTATGTCCAATCATGAAGTAATCGCTGAAACTGAGGCCTTCTTTGACGAGAAAGAGAAATCGTACTACAAAAGTGGTCTCGAAAATCACTATGCTCGTTGTATCGCCCTCGAAGGCAACTATGTTAAATAATAAAATCGAGTGTTGTCAAAATTTTATTTTTTTTCTTACTTAGCCTACGGACTTATTAAATGACCTGTTATGTGTAGCGGTTGAACAGCCGATTTAAATACTACTTCGTACCGGTTCAAATATGTAAATGCAACTCTTCAATTTTAATTACGTACCATACTATCGTGTAGACAAAGTAAATAATATTACATATATATTCACAGTGAAAAGCGCGCTATCTACATTCCTGTATAATAATCACTTTTAAATAGTTTTTATTATGTAGCTAGGCCGCACACGTAATATACCCAGGCAAACCGTTGGAAAGGAGAGTTGGTTCAAATATTGTTATCTCATCGGAGAGCCAAATATAAAAATAATAAATTTTTTACTATTGCCATCTATTTATACAAAACAGAAATACCATTCAAAACTTGCTTAAACTAAACAATTGTTATATGTTTACTATAATATCCAAACAAATATTTCAATCGTTGATTTATTTTTGAAGTTTGGCTACAACAATTTAATATTTTTTAGTTTAAGCAAGTTTTTAATAACGTTTCTGATTAGTATAAATAGATGGCAATAGTAAAAAATGTATCATTTTTACGAATACGAAATTTAACAAAACTTCTCAATAATTTTTCTGGATATATTACCTTTGTGGTTAAGCGTACTGTTGAATTGGTATTTTAGTATTACACTGCGTTTCCACTTGGCATGCATTGCACATATTTGGAATCTGTTTTAAGGGTTTTCACACGTATAGTAGAGAATCAAAAAAAATACATATCGGTACACAAATTTTTTCACTCACAAATACAAAAATTTACAAAACGATTTTAAATGTAAAGTAATCGTGCTTAAAACTTTTTGCATTGCAAATATTTTATTTACAAGAACAACAAAAAAGATCCTTTATTTTGTTCAACCCTAGATTAAACACATGTTTGTTTTCAATTTAAAAAAAAATTGATCAATCGTTAATCAAGCGGTACGTGTCGACAGCTTTGAGAAATATAACAAACTGTGATGGTATTTTTGACCACGATTCGATCGCCATTTTTTTTATGACAAGGGAAAAATTATAATTGCCTTAGTCTCACATCAGAAAGTGAACAGAGAAATAATAAAATAAAAAAATAGTTAATTAAATATAACGAATTAATGTTAATAAATAAAGTTAATTTAATTGAATATAAATAAATTAACTTTTTAACAAAATAATATAATATAACCAAAACATATGTAATCATTATAGTGATGACCTCGTTTCTTTTGGAACACAAAAAGTTTTATTTGAACCAGTAAAGTTTTTAAAAATTCATTGAAGACTAGTGTCAGACTAGGCCTCTCCAATGGCAAACGGCTAACTAATCGTGAATAAAAAGTGAATCAGTGACGTGTAATAAAATGTGTGAATAAGATGACTGACATTGCCGTCACCATTGGCAAGCGGCTAATCTTTCACAATTTATCGAGTGAAATAAATAAAGTGATAAGTTTGACTAAACCCTGGTCGTTTTAATTTTGATCACCGTCAGAGGCGTCAATAATCCGGATATGAATCCGGATGAGAGTCGTAACAATATTTTAAAGCAGGTACAATACGCTCCGCCACCATATTATTTTTTTCCTCCAACGTCGTATTATTTTTCATTGTGTGAGCGTATCTGGTCTAACAGAGTGTTAAATCAAGGGGAAATTCCCGTCTCTTCGGATTTGTTAAAAAAACACTTACTTCACCCGTGGATTAAATTTTTTTTAATGATAAGAGAACGATAAGGTTAGTATTCCACTTATATTTTTTTCTTATATACTTTTTTATCGTATATAAATTTCGTTTTTATCGTATATCGTATATAAGAGCATTCGGTTATATAGTACAGTATAGATAACAACGACGTAGTAATAGGAGGGCAAGAATCTAAATTTGAGAAGTAGCATCGGAAAGGTCACAACCCTTATAGATCGACGACATCAAATGGTGGATCGCATTGGCAGAGATCACTTTCGATTTGCAATTTAAAACAATAATACCTGCAGGTCTTCTCTTCCGTACGTTCGCACCTCTTACTTTATTACAAACTACGATACCGGACGTGTTGAAAATTCCACCCCTAGACAATTATTATTGACATTTGAAAAATATTTGATTAAATCTCGTGCCAAGGGATGGAATTTGGGAGACCGTAAACTGTCCGAAGCCCTCAAACATGTGAAGGGTATTGCAGGCAACAATTTCGGTGTTCCGGTCATACGTTCACTTTGAATCTGAATAAATCATCACGAATAAATCACAATCGCGTTGGCCGACTAAAGGAAATACCAGTTTAGTAAGTTTTCTTAGTCTGCTTAGTAAACTTGAACCTCCGCTTAATAATGATGAATAAAGGTAACAGTCGTAAGTTTAGTCTATTACCACATCCATAACAGATAAGTTTACTGTATACCACCATGGTGCCATGAATGATTCCATTACCAGTTAATCAAAACATTATAGTTGATAATTAAGACTTAAAAATAATCAATTTATAATACTTATGGATTTTACTTATGGTGGTTCTTACAATAAATATGGATTCTATTTGTGATGGTTCTTATTTTACAGGAAGACACTAAAATCAAAGTGTATAAGTTAAACATGGTTTAATTTTTTCTAAGTTTACCAATTTTTATTGCTAAAAAGTGGTAAACTTAGGAAAAATCGGTATTCTCTCTAATTGTTTTGTACAAGTAGCTTCTCATTTTTTACAGTACTCGTACTTATCAAATGTTAAAAGATTTTGGCAAGTTGAGTCGGAAAATTCTTAGTTACAGCTTGCATGGATGATTACGAGTTAGTACAAAGAAAACTATATGATGATTTAACCACTGTAAACGATAGATTATTTATGATTTTGTTAAACTCTTATCATTATCGTGCCTCTTTTGTGCTTTATTGGAGCGTATTCTGTTGAGCGTATGAATAATGAACTAACTCTGATTTTAATTAAACAAAAGCTTTTACTTACTCTGATTATACTAAACATCAGACTTTTGAAAGAGTTTCATTACTCTGGAAACGTTTGTAAAATTTGTTGATATTCCGAAAAACAAAATCACTGTACTATTTCTCGTTACGAACAAAACACCTTAAAATTAAACCATTCCCAACGTTTAACACAATAAAACCAACGAAAGTGATATTTGTTTTATAATTGGCATCCAATTAGTCGTTATAACATAAAATTACATTATTCTACAAACTAAAACATATGGTATTCTTAGTAATAATTACACTGTTAGAAATTAATTTCATACTTGGCTAATTCACAATAATACAAATATAATAACACTACAAACAACTTAAAGTCGACTATTATAATTGTTCCGCAAAATAGTCACGTTCTGATTGTTTCATCACAACATCTTTCGGTTCAAATTTCATCACCTCGACACGATCGATGGTAAAGTTTGATAACACCTCACTCGCGTGTCGTGTGCTATTATCAATTTTGTGATTCCGTGGAATAGCCGATGATATTTTGTGATCGACAAATTCAAGTTCACTTATGTCATAATCATCGCTTCGATTAATTGGTGACTCGATTCGAGAATTTGGTATAACAACAATCGGATTTGTGTCAAAGTTGGTAGTCCGATTTATCGTAGCATTCTCAAAATTAATTTTATTTGTTGCATTCAATTCAATCGATCGTATAATTTCGACATTTTGCGTACCATTCATCGATGGTGGTGAAATTGTTGTTAACACTTCACCTGTATTTAGCGATATTGCTGTTGGGATCATTTCAGCAGAAACATCGGAACTTAAACTTCTCGGTTGAAAATCGTATGTACTATCGTAGTTACTATCGTTTCCTTCTTCGGATGAACGATCCTCCAGATACTCAAGATTTTTATGTTTGTTACGATTGCGATTGTTATTTTTTGAAGGGAATAAATTTAAATGTACCACCATTTGTCCAGGTTTTTCATATCCACCAATATTTTCACCTTCATCGTGATTATTAATGTTAAAATTATTGTTGTTATTCCGATGTTTCGATTGAAAGTGATATGAATTGAGTAAGCTGTTCATTGGATAGCGTTGCTGCTGTAATTGAGGAAAATTAATCGAATTAAAATACGAGTGATCACCAACGTTGGAACCATATTGATGAACAAATCCAGGTGGATATATTGGTGGTTGTTGGTGTATAGGACGTCGTAAGCGATAACTTGGCCTTTTGGTTGATGTGATTCCGGTTGAAATTGTTTCGTCATCTGTCATTGGATAAATATCTAACATTAAACTGAACGGTTTAGTTTTTTTTGCTCTACCATCTACACGTTTATCACTACTACTACTACTACTTGCGTGATTTGAATTAAGCAATGCATGGTATACATTTTCATACTCACTCGGCTGATTTGGTGATGATGATGGATTTATAGGATACAAGTATTTTGTTGGAGGAAATGGTGTATAAATCGTTGGTTGATAGGTTGGCGTTTTCATAGGCAACAACGGAGCAGCTGACGGTACGATGGATGAGGAAGATGAAATGAGTGACGGTTTTGGCCCGTACGGTGCAAAACGGAATTGATTAAGTGCCATTAAATTTATTTCACTTGGTGTTCTAGGTTTATACTTGTAAAACGGATCGGATGAGAATTGCGTTGAAGAGGAGGGATAATAATCAACAGTTGGATACACGGTCGATTGAGATGTTAGACCTCTGGGATAATTTTGACTGAAAATACCCATTAGCTCATTATATCGTTTCGGATGACGATATGTTCCAGTAAACTGAATTCGATTCATTTCACCCGATTTATCGTTATACGTATTAGACATAACTTCACCCTGATTCAGAATATCCTGGATATTATTCACTCTAATCTGTGACCCTGGGATTGTATACGTTGTCATACCAGAATTATTGAAGTTATGTTTCTGAAACGAAGCTGGTGTTGGTCCATTTAGTTCGAAATCAAAAGGACGAGGTTCGTAGTACGTGACTCGTGTATCAAATTGGCGGCGGTTAGCATTTTGACGATGTCTGTTTTTTTGTCGTCGTCGTCGAGGTGGCATATGCGAGTAATTACTTTCTGCAAGTGTTAATTTCTCCGCCGAAATTTGGTTCAGATCTTCTACTGTTTCACTATCACCACTGCTATTGGTGGTATCATATTCATCAAAATCAAAATTTGTTCCATTTCGCGCCTCCAGATCATCACCATCAAAATTTTCAAATACTGTATCATTTTTACCGTCCGCAATTAGAAATTCATCTTCATCATCATTGTGTAACGGTTCAAGTTGTTCATCTTTAATTATAGTATCATCATCATTTTGTGTAAAACCCGTTGTCGTTTGATAGTTGTTGCTATATGTTGTATAGTTCAAAGGTAGTTGTGGGTTTGTTACAACAATAGATTTATCTTTAAAATTACTTTGAACGATTATGACGAAAAATGTCTGCAACCAGATATTAAAATAACCACTAAGATGATGTATAAAAAGATTTTTTTGTCTTACCGCAAATATAACGATTGAGGCGACACCAAATATTCCATAAATTATAAAACTTATTTGACGGTATTTCGATTTTTTGGAATCGGCACTCTGATATCGGTACAGTCCAAATTGTGATAACCACTTTGAATCAGTAGCTCGTGAAAATGATTCCATTTTATTTTTCTTGTTTAATTAATTCACTCACATTGACTTCTTATTTTAAACCTTTCAGTTATAGATCTAATATCAAACTGATTTTAAAACTACAAACTGGCAAAATTTTAGAAAAACTATGAAAGCTACGATGTGTAACGTTTTCTACGATTTATATAAAGATGATGATAGATCATGAAGTGTTCTTTGGATTGAATATAAAAGAGAAAAGGTAAAAACAGAGACTTCATTTTCGAATATACATATATAAACGAAGAAGAGTTTTGAAGGTGGATAGAAATTTAATTTGTCAGCACGCTTGTTCATGATGTGTGAAATTAAACATTATATGCGGTAGCTTGCATATTATGCTAAATGTTAAACAGGTAGTGAAGTAAGAATATTAAAGGAAATTAGAATGACATGTATTAATAAATAAAATTCAGTTTTCACTTTCGTCGATGCAATGCGATTTAAATGGCATAAATTTAACGGATAATAGTTTTTGTAGTAATATTAGATTTTATCTCCCAGACCTATATCACCACTAGACGTTGGATTTTAAAACAATTCTTAATTTGGTTAAGTTTTTATTCAAGTAACTGATGACTAAACATAAATTGTGAACGACTACTTGATATTTATGATAGTATGTCGGACAGTTAGGTTTGAATACTATCTCGTTTACGTACATTTCCAAGACGTATTAAACCAAATGAATTAAACATAACATCTCTAATAGACGATTTGCAGAAACTTGATTGTAATGAAGCTCTATTTGGTTTGAACGGAGTTAAGCATGGATCAATAAGATAGCTTCCTTATTCCTATCAATATGAATACTATTCAAGACACTAAACTTTAATAGATGATAGTTCCATTTACACATATAGGAATTTGTAAGGTTTTTGTTGAGTGCAAATTGATAAGCCACCTTAATATTAAATATCCCTTTCAACATTACATGTTCCATACATTCTAAAGTTTGCCGGTTTTGAAACAAATAATAGATAAATAAAATGCATAATATATTGAAATAAACTTTTAATATATTTTCTTTAATAATAACTCCCAAACTATTAAAACAACAAAAAGCTTCTTTAAGTTTACATTTAAAAAAATAATAAATCTGTTGCTGCGTCTTTTTTTTTTTTTTTTATTAGTTCTTTAAATCTAAAATTATTTATGTTAATTTAGTAGGTATTTATCGTATATAATATTGTTGCGATTAAAATTGTTTTCTTCTGTTATAAAAGAAAGGATTATAGTTAAAATTACAACAAAACTACTGGCTAATATAGTTTATATAAGTGGTATGCAACACCATGCAACAAGTAGTGTTGCATAATGTAGCAAGATTAATAATCGGCCATAATTTATGTTGCATATATTTTCCAACTATATTTTATTCTAAGTAGGTAGTATACATTTAGTAAATATTCAATTTAAGATCAAGGCATTTAATTGTATATTGATTACTAAAAGTAAAATTTTTTTTATTTATATTTATTTTTAATTAATTACATTTGCATTTTTTATTAAATATAATCTGTTTCTTTGCTTCCGTTTTTATTCAAACTATTTACCTTACACAATAAAAATTTTCAAAATAAAATTTTGTTTAATTTGATTTTTTGTTTTTTGGAATTTTATTACACGCATTCTACCTTAATGATTGACTCTCTACCTTTACCGACACCAATCCATTTTATAGGAACTTTTAAATCATCCTCAATAAAACGACAGTAATCTTGAGCATTTTTAGGTAGTTCGGAAAAGTTTCTAACATTTTCTGTGCATGCTTTCCAGCCAGGTAAGGTTGTGTATTCGACTTCGACTTGTGATAAATCGGATATTGAGCCTGGATAGTGTTTTAATAGTTTTCCATTGAGTTTATAGCTAAAAATATATAATAATAGTTTTTAATTTTATTGTTTTAAACTTTCTTCTAATAATATAAACAATAATTCTCACCTGACGGCCACCTTAATTTCATCCAAATTATCAAGAATATCTAATTTAGTTAAACAAATTCCTGTGTATCCATTAACAATTGAGGTATATCGTAAAAGAGGTAAATCCAACCATCCACAACGTCGCAACCGTTTTGTTGTAACACCAATTTCTCCACCACGGGTTTGTAACAAAGAACCGATTTCCTATAAACACACAATTACAGTAAATTAAAAATTTCATTATACAATTACATTGTAAAGTACTTACATCATGTAATTCTGTTGGGAATGGTCCATCACCAACACGAGTTGTATAGGCCTTAACAACTCCAACCACTTCTCCAATTGTTTGTGGTGGAATACCCAAACCAGTAAGCACACCGCCAATACTGCAATTACTACTCGTTACATAAGGATATGTACCGAAATCAATGTCCAACATAGCTGCATTAGCACCCTCAACAAGAACACTTTTACCTGATGTCAAGGCATCATGTAAAAATGAAATTGTATCAGTTACAATTGGCCGTAATCGTTCCGCATATCCTTTGTATTTTTCAAGTTCACCATTCACATCAACATTAAACCCGGGGAATAAACGTTGATACGTTGCCACAATTGATTGGAATCTAAATAATGAGGTAACCAAAAATTAGAAAATAGTTGGACCAAATAAAATATATTAAATTACTTTTCACTAAACAAATTGAAATCGCCTAAAAGCTCACCAACGCGAATACCATTTCGTGTCGCTTTACTTGAGTACGCTGGACCAATTCCTTTTTTAGTTGTACCTAATGATTTGCCACCCTTTTCTGCCTCTTGCAGTCCATCAACATGTTGATGAAAATCAAATACTAAATGTGCCCGATCCGATATGATCAAACGTTTTTGCCAGTCGAGCAAACCCTTCTTTTCGTTTTTTTCTATTTCTTCGAATAGACCTGGAATATGGACTACAACACCATTACCTGCAAATAAAAACATAATTACATAGTTAATTAAAATTAATTCGAACTATATATAAAACTAAATTAATATATTAAAAATAGTAATTGCATAAAATAGCAACTAAATATATGTTTTATGATTGTATATGTACAAAACTAGTACGAAGTGTTGAATTTCTACTATCTCACATGACAAAAAATTGGAAACTTAACCATTTGAGATTTATCTGTTCGTCTGCCCCATCTTATTAATTTCCAAATTTACTTATTCGCTTTACTCATAATTATAGAATTAATCCCGAAAAATTTGGAGTGGAAAAGTTAAAATATCTAGAAAGTTCAAATATCTATAGAGGCATGTTTCGATGCATATTCGTCTGATCACAATCAGTACATCTTAAATGTCACTGATAAAGCAATTAACAGTATTAAGTAGGATGTTAAAAGAAAATCGTGAATGATTTGAAATTGATTTGGCTCCAAAACAGATTGTAAAGAAACAAACAATATTTAATAAGAATACTTAATTAATCGCAACTCATTGGGAAATTATTAGATTCATTGATTATCTTAACTAATTTACGTTGCCTGCACATTGCTAGACACATTGCCATTGAACCGATTATTAATACATACATACATTTATATCGATTTTATTTCTTCATATAAAAGTATATGTGTTCTAGAACTCGTTATCATATTTATTACAAAATAAATCCCAAAAGAAAATCTAACAAATTCTAAATGATTTCTAATTATCGTTGTGTGGATACGATATATTACGGAGTAGACAACAAATAATTTATTGTTAGTCATAATATAAACTTACAATATAAACTACTTTTATTATTTAAGTTTTCATTTTTACGTTTACAAATTAATAAGTTAATTCATTCAACCTTGAAATATTTTTCATAATGTACCATAACGTACCGTTCCATATTCAATGACAATAAATTATAAAAGGAAAAACTATACTATACAAAAACAAAAAGTTTTTTTGCAAAATGAAAATTAAAATAAAAGTTATTATTTTATTTATATTGACATAACAAATTATATATAATATATTTAATTTTTATAGCATTGAAATGATTTGTATATAGTTAAAAGAGCATCGTTTAATAAACATTTTAGATCATCAAATTAAATTTATATTTTCTTGGATGAAATATATTTAGATTCGAAAATATTATTACTGACTATCTAATTTACCAAAATCTTTGATTATAGTTTATAAATTCTTGCATGATGATTTTAAACAGATCCAAAATCGTCTGCTATTGAAAAGGTCACGAAAATTATAATAAGACACATAAAAAACTATATTTTTGAAAATTGTAGTCAAAAAGATTTAGTTATGACCTACAAACCGATAATACCAATTTTGTACCGTTAATACCAATTTTGTATTCCTAATAATGAATTATTATGTAATTAATTTTTGTATTTTGTAATATTTTACAATTAATTGTGTGCATTATTTATCACCGGTTTTTTTGCAAAACCCAAACAATAATGTCTTTGTTAATATTGTCCAAACATCCCTACCATACATATTATATTTATGACATTTGTTTGCTTTAAAAAAACATAAAATATGGAAATATTTCATTTGAACTTCTTGCCACATGAATAATTAAAATATGCCCTCGTCTAATGTGATTTAACAACACAAAGAGCAAGAAATTCTGAAAATAAAAATTGGTGCGGAAGGCAAAAGAGAACTGATTACGATAGATGATGTGAACACATACCATTTCAGTTTTATAGGCTGGCATGAAGTTAGCGAAACACGAAAAGGTTGTAGAGTACAGAGTGCCTAAAAAATGCACTTTTCTTCTACAATCGCATTGCGATGTGTTATCAATACACTACATTTGTAGATTTCTGTGAATGATTTTATATGGAGCTCCTTTCATATTTACTTGTAAATGTCACTTAAAAAAATAAAAAATAATCTATGACTTAGAGGCCGTAAACGGCCCTTACCGCATCTTAACTGAGACCTTACGAACCATTTAACGATTGGTGCACATTGTAGGTGGTCAGCCCAGCGAATATTTTTAGACACAAGCGCGTTTTTATGTCTTTCGGTACATTTTAAATTTTGGTCAACGGCGAGAATCGAAACTCGAGACCGCGGCGTGACGAGAAAATCTCTTAACCATTAAGCTACAACCGACGGCAATGTTACTTAAGGAACTATAAAAATATCTGCTAGTATGACGACACATGTATCTGATCAAGCATTTTTGCAGCGAAAATAATAGCGGTTTATTTTATATATATGCAGTTATAAAAAACGATCTAAACGACAATGAAATGATTTGGCCGTCTTGAAACACGAACCAAGGAGTCGATTATATGTGCGAGAAATTGGGCTTTAAAGCCTTATATGATTGCCTCTTCATCCATGGGCGTTTTAATCAACTCATATTGTTTATGTTTTATGAGTTAAAGCGTACTGTAAGCATATATACTGTAGCCCGAAAGATGGTGAACTATACAGGTCGAAGTCAGTGGAAACCCTGATGGAGGATCGTAGCAGTTCTGACGTGCAAATCGATTGTCAGAATTGGGTGTTGGGGCGAAAGACCAATCGAACCATCTAGTAGTCGGTTCCCTCCGAAGTTTTACTCAGAATAGCTGGTGCATATTAATATTTGGGAAAATAGTCTTATCTGGTAAAGCGAATGATTAGAGGAATTAGGGCCGAAACGACCTTAACCTATTCTCAAACTTCAAATGGGTAAGATCCTCGACTTTTTTGATTGAAGTCATTAGTAGTTCTTTAATAATATTATATTGTGCCTAGTGAGCCACTTTTGGTAAGCAGAACTGGCGCTGTGGGATGAATCAAACGTTGTTACGGCGCCAAAAATAATTACTGATTAAGATACCATGAAAGGTGTTGCTTGCTTAAGACAGCAGGACGGTGGACATGGAAGTTGTCATTTTAAGCCATGACTTTCTTGTCAGGCGGATGTTATATTTTATCACCAAAAATTCTAAATTAATTACATGCTTTACACAAACCCATTTAGATTGATTTTCGAGGTACCCAAAGAACGGCAATAGTTACGGGTCTAGTAATAAACTGATAGTAAGAACAATGAATACTAGCTGGGAGGTGAGTACAAAGCGATGTCATTAATGTAAAGAGAGCAATGGAATACCTGGTGTGGCCAAGAAGCAGAAAACCGGAACTATTGCATTATATTACTGTTTGTCGTAGCATTCTTTAGGACTAATCAAATCTGAGTTAAAACCCAGGGCAGGGTTTGTTTAGTGAGATAACGAACTGATGTCCAAGACCAAGATGATATATAGTTATATATATACAGCGTGAGCAAAAACGAAAAAACGTCGAATTTAACATATTGGATATGTATGATATTAGATTATGATCGAATATATTGGACGACTATGAACCTGCAGTGAGGTGACATGGTGAAGAAGTTCAACCATATTATGCAGGAATATTTGGCGAACAAATAGCCTCTAATCAAAGAATTTAGACGTGGTTAGCACAGGAGACGAACAGAATTTACAATCAGTCACCAAAATCTATAACCAATGGGACGTGGTCTCATCAACGGGGGAAATGAACAAAGGAGATTCGAGAAGAAACTAGAATATTTTAATAAATATTTTCGAAACCGATAAACTGCACAATGAGCTTATAAGCTCAAAATAAGATGTACAGTTTCAAAACTTATTGTAAATATATAAATAAATATAACCCCCTAAGGTGTGTGTAACAACTCACATGGATGGATGGCACTCAAGTCATATGCCTGTACATATCCGATATGGCAAATTAAATTATACTATTAAAATCAAGCCATATCGAGTAGGAGGGTAGTCAGCTTCAAGCTAGCATCGAGCAGTCATTGGCACAGATCTTGGAGGTAGTAGCAAATAATCGAATAAGATCTTGGAGGACTGATGTGGGGGAAGAGTTTCGTGTGAACAGTGATTGAACATGATCGGTCCTAATCTCTATGCGAAAGCTGTCATAAACAGGAATATTTTTTATTATAATATTATAAATAATCATTCATTGAGAGTAAAGGGAATACGGTTTCAATTCCGTAACCTGTTGAGTGTGCGCTTTTAAGATTGGATATTAACATGTTAAGATGAATATTCATTCTGGTAATAGCATAATGATCAGGAATTTTCAAAAATTTTATTTTTGAATCTAAGTACATATACGGAAATACTGAACTCTTTAGGATCATAGTTTTCAATAAACATTTTATATTTGAAAGTATATTTAAAATCTTTGAAAGTACCAACATCATTAAATATAAATTTACCATCATGGCAGTAAGTTTCCTTGACCTATCAATGACATTTGACTTTCACCTAAATATATATTGGATGTTCTAAAATTATACTGAATTTTCTGCAAGTCATATTTCACTATAAATTTTACAAAAATATATTTAGTAAGAAACGATGTAGAATTACGATTTGTTCGCCAAATAATAAACTTATATACAAACATGCGTTAAATTATAGCACATGATTTTATATTTAAAAAACAACACAAGCAAAAAATAAGTGTTTACGTAAAACAGTTTAGTGACGCTTTCTAAATTACCACACCTTCATTTTATACACGTCGTATTTTAAATTATCCGATAATATGAAGATATTATAAAACGAACCACATACAATCTAATCTAATCAATTAATCCAAAACATCCAACAATTGAAGTAAGCTTTAAATTTTTGCAAACTAAGCATTATAAATATTTTATACCGCGTGTTTCTATTCTAATAGCACATTTACTTACAAATACAGTTCGTTTCGTTATCACTTAATATTTTCTTTTTGATTATTATGGCTGTTTAAATAAGTAAGTCTAATACTTTAAAATGACAAAATTAATTCCGATATCACGTAAATTATGATTTTAATTTAAACAATAAAGATCAATCATAAATGGTTAGAAACTAGTCTTTAATTATGTTTAATAATCAAAAATTATTGAACCTTGAACAAATTCAATTTTATTAAAAATTGCAAATATTTAGTCACGCAACTTTGTAGTACACACAATTGATAATTATAATATATCAGCTATGATTAGTTCAATTGTAGTGTTATTTGTATTATAAAACAAACGTTTAGAGACATCACTCATATTAATAGCTGTCGCATGTAATTGTGATAATAGAACTGAATAACTTTATCTGTGATATTCAAAGTCGATTTAGAAGCAAATCGAAGACAATTTGAACATCTCAAGCTTTACTATGTTAGGCGCAAATACGAACCACAAAAATAGAACTGAATAAGAAATGTTGAAAGTAATTCCAAATTTGATAACATAACCGTCATCTTACAAAGATTTATACATATTATACTACTTATAAAAAATGTGCATGCATTCTAAAATTGTGTCAAAATCTATTAATTTTTAAAATTAATTCTATAAACACAAAAGATAAAAATAAGTAGCTAAATGTAGAAAAATGTACATATATAAACTTAAAGTAAAGCCAAATAAATTATTTTCAAACTATATTTAAAAACTAAATAATATGAG